>OZ025289.1:252382015-252982015 GCA_964019185.1 Maratus speculifer | reverse complement strand
TTGACATGGACTCGCTCTTTTCGACCATGCGCAGTTCTGTCCAGGTTCCTCTCAAACGTGGTTCATCAGTATAAACATTATTAATATTTTTTTTCACTTCACTTCTATAATAATTTTGGCATTAGGAAATATTTCAAAGTTTACATAATTGTTGTTTATATAAATGTTGTAACATGTTTTCAAAAGTCTGAGAGTAGAATGTACTTTGCAAGACATGGAAAAAAAGAATCATACAAACAGATGAAAACAACAGAAAGAATCTGAATTAGATTTATAATGGTAGATTACAACAGGCTGATGCAAAAAGTAGTGCGATTTTTTTAAAACAAGTTATTGAAACGGTAATACTTTCTTTTTTCAAATGGAGCGTACGTTTTCGCTGGGAATAAACTATGCTGCCTAAATTGGAGCTTCCTTTAAAAGCAGAAATGTTTATAGTTAAACAAAAGGCGGGAAGTACGATTTTTAATGTCAAAAACGAAATAAGTTTTTTTTTTTAATTGTATTCTTTAAGTGGATTGTGGATTGTCTAAACAAAACTAGGCAAAAAAAAAAAAAAAAAAAAAAAAAAGAAGGTAAAATGAGAAAAAGCTTAAGCACTCAGTGCTATAATACGACTACCAGAAAAAAAGGGGGGGGGGGAGAGGGGCTCTTCTTTTGCCTGAAAAAATATTTCTAAATTTCATAATTTTTTTTAAAGCTCCAATAAACCATTACGCATCTAACGCAAACCCAATACATTTCACTTGAATAAACGAGAAAAGACTCAGCCATTTTAAATTGAGCCAGCTGACCAGAAGGTGTCATGGTGTGGATCAATACATTTTCGTGTATTTTAATAAAAACTTATTTTATCGAGCCAGAAGCAAAAAAGACGAAATTTATAAACAGGAAATAAAATTGTTAGAACACCATAGACAAGTAAGCTGAAAGCCCCATGAAGACAATTATTTATAAATATCTCAGTCACTTAATTTATCTTTTATCTTGAATATGAATGTATTTCGCTTTTTATGAAACATCTTTAAGTGCAAAATAAAAGATTTCTGTGAAAAACTGGAGGAATTTAGACAGATCTAAATCCGATCTATGGATATTTATTACTCCCGCTGTTGAAAACTTCAGTAAGAACAGAGGAAGTAAAAAGAAATCCTCGGTGAATTTACACCAATTCCCAATTCAACAAATTCAATCAGAATTATCGAATAATAACTCTAGACCTTTTCCCCTACCCATTTTTACAGATTAAAATGGAGGAGGTCACAATTAAAAAACAAAAACAAAATGTATAGCTTTTTTTTATTATTATTAGCGAATTCAAAGTTATAACAAGAAGTTAACTTCAGAATTTTCTTTTTAAATTTCTTCTGTTTAGTATTACTATTTTTTTTATTAATATTTACTTTATTATTAACATTTGATTCTTTTACTTAAGGTATTTTTTACCTTTATAAGAATAGCTATTTGATTAATTTATAGAAATTCTAATTAAATGCTTATACATGATAACGAATTTCATAATGTTCCTCTTGATTAACCAACGACTTCAATTTTTCGACACTGGTGAGAAAAAAAAAATCGCTTAAATTGAAATTTTGTACAGAAAAAGACCAGAAAGTATAATCTAATTCGGACCGCATTAGCATAGCATACAGCTATAGTTCGATTTATTGTGACACTTTGTAAAAATAATTTTCTGGCTTAGCTTTTGAAAAATTGTCCCCCTCAACTGTAATACGTCGGTTCAAAATACATACGAAGTTTTATAATTTGCCTATAGTTTGAATAACGAAGTATAGCCAGCCTTCTGTTATCATAAATGTAATTTTACTGCGGATCTTGGGTATTTTTGTAGATGTAAATGTACAAAATAAATTTATAGAATACTGTTTCTCTCTCTCTCTCTTTCTTTTTTTAATGGAATCTTGATCATTAATTCCCCGTAAATGTACATAAAACTTAAGGTAAATCTGCGCATTCTCCATTCTTTCAGAGATTTGTTTTAATACAGTAGGTTCAAATTTACATGGATCTACAAGTAACAAAATCATCTTGTCTTTACATGATTCAAAATGTAAAATGAAGAAATAAATTTTTAAAAAATCTAGCTAAATTAAATATTTACATGCAGATTTAAGATCTAAAATAATCGTCAATTATGTAAGAAATCAATATTTTGAACCCGCCTATAATCTAATTCAAGTTTAAATACCTCACATCGGATCTTAATCCATTCCTTAGAATAAATATTTCAACATAAACTATAAATAGAATTCATTCTTTCTGTTATTATTATTTTCTTATTGTTAAAATTGCACCTCGGTGGTCTCAAGAGAAAAAAAAACTCTTAATCACTATTCTTTTAAAGAATTACCGAAAGAAATTCAAAAAGAGATATGCACACAAAGGGATATGCATTTGTAGCCAGTATCATTTGTCAAACTTACTATCCTCATTAACATTTACATAAATTATTTCGAAAAGGCTGAAAATAGATTAAACAAAGGAATTTTCTGAATAATATTCGAATAGAAGGGGGAAATAAAATAAAAGAGAAGAAAAAAAATTAACAAGTGTATTTTTTTCCCAACGAAAGATTAGAAACATATTTTGATCATTAATCATATGAGGACTTTTAAAATGTATAATCGCGATAAAATGAGTACGATTAATGTAATCCAAGCCTTAATCCCTATAAATCAAAGTGAAATTTATTTAAATTAAAATGAAAGTTGTTTTGATCATTTTAATAATTGCATAATTTCTAAAGTATGCGGCAGTTAGATATGGTGTTTTGTCATCTGCAATAGATGCAAAAGATTAAAACACAAAAATGTGTAAATATTAAACAGTGCTTAACGCTATTGTACTCAATAGTTATTTGCGAGGGAAAAAAAGATATTTTTAGATTAACGAGGCATCATTTGACGCCAAATATAAATATAAATAAAAAATATTGATATAATATATGTATCAAGAAATTTTTCTTTTACATTTCAATAATTTACCATGTGATTCTATATAAAGTACAAATGACGTATGATATTTAATTTTTTTTTCATTTTTGTGCTACATTTGCTAAATTATTTCTGTTCTTGTTTTTGCTGGTCTATACAATGTTGCCACATTTGATCTGAAAGTCAACCCTATTATTTCTTCATAACGAAAAACATAACTTTAAAACATAAAACATAACTTTAATTTATCAATCAATCTTTACACATTAGAACTGAATTGATTACTCAAGAAAATATGTTATGTTCAAAAACTTTGATAAAAAATTAAGGTACTTATAATTAAAATTTCCATCCTATAATACCTGTTACCCTATCGTATTTGATAGCATTATCCTATAATACCAGTGACAATTGATCTTGAAGAATCAAATCACATTCATCAATCACCACTTACCTGCAAAAGAAGAAAAAATGGTTTAAATATACAAATTTTTAGTTAGTCAAATAAAATTGCCAAAATTATTAAACACATGAAATATAAAGTACATAAACTTTTATTAAAATACGCGAAATATTTTCAGAAATCATTTGATGTAGACTGTTAAAACAGTACAAATAAAAAATATTGCGAAATAAATATAAGAATAACAAACAATAAAATAAATGACCGAATGAATCAAACATTAATATCAAGTATTTAACTCGTTTAAAAAACATGACTTTTAAATTTCTACACGTTATCAACAGGAGTGAAAAAGGAGAAATACTCTTCATTTGCAGTGTAAGCGACTGCAAAATATTTCTTAAGAAAAACGCCATATTTTTATACCGATAATATAGTTCCGAAGTTTACTGAAAACATAAAATCAAACTTTGCAATATAAAGCGTTTAATTTAAAAACTGATAACATAAGCTTTTTTTTTTATCATTCTTTTTAGAATAAAAAAAATTCTGCTTTTAATTGGTTTACGGAAACTTCAGCATCCTGTGATAAAGAATTAACTGAGTTTTCAACTAATTGAATTTTATTTGTGGGAGACAAAATACAAGTTTCCAGGAAGACATAAAAAGCTATAATTTTAATTATCTTGAACATAGACTCATTTTAAGGACGAAATTAAATGTGAATTTTTTTTTTTTTTTCAATGAAAAATTTAAAAATGATATATCAACACATTTTTTTCATCTTGCGTAAATAATTTTATTGCCTCCTGTTATTTGAAAAATCCCTGTCGGCTTGGCCTGTAGGCGGAGGAAGATTTCGAAGACTGCTCATTTCAACAACAACAACAACAAAAATATGATTAGAGATAAACCCAGTTTAATAACTTCATTTGGCCGTTTATGAAAAAATTTTAATTTCATTTTTCTGCAAAAACTGGTTTTATCAGAATCGTCTTAAGAAAAATTCAGCTCAAATGCCCATTTTGACAACATATGTTGAAATATATTCTGAATTTATCAAAAAATACACCAAAATAGTACATTATATAGTTCCTAAATAACAAAAAACTGTCAGTTGAATGCGCTTGAGAAAAAAAATTGAATTTAAAAATGAGTCATATAATAACCGATTTGATGTTTGAATACATCCTTAATTCTTTAATCGTCATTTCTTCAGAAAATTTTGTGCGAAATGGTCACTTTGACAGCATATTTAAAAATATATTCAATCTTTATCAAAAAACTGGCCAATGCGTCACAGTATATAGTTCCTAAATAAGAAGATCTGTAAATTGGATGCGTTTGAGAGCGAAAATGGATTTTAAAACGAGTCAGAAAAAACGCAATTTGCTATGTGAAAACTTCCTTAAATTTTCAAATCACGATGACTTCGGGGAAATTCTGTTCAAAATACCCTTTTTTGTAGCCTTTTTCGAAATATATTCTGTCTTTATCAAAAAACCGACCAATGCATCACATTATATAGTTCCTAAATAAGAGGATCTGTAAATTGGATGCGTTTGAGAGCAAAAATGGATTTAAAAACGAGTCAGAAAGAACGCAATTTCTTATTTGAATACTTCCTTAAATTTTCAGTCACGATGAGTTTGGGAAATTCTGTTCAAAATACTCTTTTTGGTAGCCTTTTTTAAAATATATTCTATCTTTATCAGAAAAATGACCAATGCGTCACTTTATACAGTTTCTAAATAAGAGGATCTACCATTTGGATGCGTTTAAAATCAAAAATGAATTTAAAAATGAGTCAGAATATAAGCAGTTTTGATTTGTGGTTTTTTCTCCAACTCCTATTTTTGTTTAATTTATTTTTGCTATACGAATTGGTCCTATCAAAAAGTTGTCAATATAAAAGTTGTAGATAGTGTTGAGAAGATGTAAAATAAATTTAATCAGATTTGATAGCTTAAAAATTGACGATGTTATGGATTTTTCTCTTTTTTCACGCCCCTTTTTCTTTTCGTTTTTAATTTTTTTCATCGGTAAAAGTTGGTCCTATCAAAAACTTGCAAATACAAGATAGAAGATTGTTTTAGATAATTTTAAGAACATTTATAAAAAATTTAGTTGGACTTGATATCTTGAAAATTGACGAAGTTATGAATTTTTTTCTGTCAAAACCCCTGTTTTTTTCGCCCCTTGAACCCACTTCTAAATTTATCAAAAATCTGTCATGCATAAACTTTTGGCCCATTTTTAAGAAGTAATATAAACTTTAAACCGATTCGATATCTACTTTAATTAAGAAGTTATAGCGTTTTTTCGGTTTTCACAAAAGCGCCCCCTATTCTGACCCCCTTGGTCCGATTTTGCCAATTAACGAACTTATCCGAGATTTTATTCCCTTTGGTTTTATGTATCAGTTTGGTGGAGATTGGTGAAGAATTAAAGAAGTTATCGTGTCCATAAGAAAGTGATATATATATATATATATATATATATATATATATATATAAACTGGTGCGAATGCAATAGGTAGTATTTCATACGAAATCTACCTAAAAATTTCAAAAAATTGCTTATATATAGAAATTTACCTTCGCAAAATTAATGGGTGCTATACATATAGTATAATGTTACAAACTTTTGGTATTTTTACACCTCCTCTCCCTCTTACGATATCATACGATATCATTCCTGAACCCCCCCCCCCCCCCCCTCCTTACGTAATGATATCGTTAGCAATGCTTAAAAATTTATTTTTCATTTTTTGATTTTTTTTTTCTTTTGCTTAGAGTAATGTACAGTTATGCTTATACATTTCGTATTTAAATACTTTATTGATTCAAATGAAGAAAAGTCAATGAAATGTCAATTTGTCTATGAAATAAATTTATATAAAATAACACTTAAAAGCAATAGTTACTGTTTAAAAATATTTAATAATAGCTTTTTGTTACGTAATGCATTCAACAGTAATGATGTCTTTGCACTTGCCCCCGCCCGGGTGGGATAAGTCACCCAGAACTTACCAACAGAACAGGTAAACAATAGTCTTTCTCATTTATTTAACAGTAAACACAATATGTATCACTTCAGGCATAATTCGCCGTTGATTTCTAGAACCGCAAATTATATATTCATACTCATATGACAGAAGAACAGGAATGCTAAACGTTGTGATATTCCATATTTTGGAATTAAATAATTTTATAATAATTCAATGATGTTAATAAAAACTTTGTATTTACATAAAAATAGATAATAGCATAAAAATAAATAACAAACTATTTTGATGAAAAGAACAATTTAAATAAAAAAGAGAAAATGTTGGTTGGATAAAAAGTGATAACGATATCAAAAGACATTTCCCTGCCCATTTAGATATCTTTCGATATCATTTTCAGAACCCTTATCCCGACCCCTCCTACTAAAATGCTAACATCATATATGCACAGCCCCTCGGTAAAAAATATTGCTCATTACTATTTGTTTATGGTCCAGCCCTCCCAATACAACTCCATCTTTAACGTTATGAAAATATCTTTTTATTTTAGCTTCCGTGATTAGGGAGTCTCAGTCTTGAAGAAGAGAGTAGTTTCACCAAAATTTTTTATTATTATTATTCAAAAGTTATAGTGATAATTAATAAGTGGGATTTAAAAAAAAAAAAAAAAAAAAAAAAAAAAAAAACTTTTTTTTTTGGTTACAAGTAGTAATTTTTCTGAATGAATTAAAAAATGAGGAGAAAGGAGTTGAACTCCAAACGTTTCTGTCAAACTGTCCATGGTCTGACTCAAGAGATAACTATGACACCCTGGTCGACACAGTTTATTTACACAACTTTTAGGCAATGACATCTGATTTATTATGTGCAACAGCTCAGCAAAATAAATCACAGGCAAAGGTATGAATGAAGCGTAGATAATAAATCATAGAAGTTGTATTTTTTCTAATTCTGGGGAAAAAAAGTGTGCAGTATTGGCAAGATATTTTTAACACCTTGCTTGGAAACTTTAGCACTCAATTAGGAAAAATCGCAACTTGTGTGCAGAGCCGTCCTTATGGAGGACGGCTTAAAGCGAGTCCCGGTGGCTTTTTCAAAAAGAATCACGTTTTGAGCACCTTATCGCCAGAGCAACAGTTGGCGCGGATATGAATTCAATGCTACGCACCCTTTCTTGTTTGGGACGTCATACGCATAGCAAATATCAATCCTTTCCTTTTCCTTCTGCAAAGAGATTGTGCTTATTGTTCATTTGTTTTTCTGTAAATGTTATCAAGCAGAAAATATATAGGGAAGATGTGCCAGTAATGGGCCACCTTAAGGAATTTCTCTAAAAAATAATTTTTTATTAATAGTTATAATTATTGTATTCCAATTTTTTTTCATATTAGATTAATCTTTCAACAATATTTAACTAATTCCACAGTTACATTTCCCAATAGAAATAAAAATTTCATTTTAAATAATAGAAATATGTCTAAACACCCAAATGCCCAGTAATGGGCCACCTATGTTCCAGTAATGGACCGCCTATGTTCCAGTAATGGGCCACCCTACAAAAAATAACAGATAATTATTTTTAGGTGCGTTCGTAATTATGTAAATAGGCAGCACCTATAATTGTCGTTCAGTCCGTCTGTCTGTCCATCTATCTGTCCGTTTGTCTGACAGTCTGTCTATCTGTCCGTTTGTCTGTCCGCATATAACAACGGAAAACTATCCAACCGAATCGTTTGAAATTTAAAATACATAATTATTACATAATTTTGTCGAATCATTTCAAATTTTATGAAAATCGGATGAATAGATCAATTACAGGGAAAATCAAAAGCATTCCGTTACTTTACGGTCATTGGGGAAAAAAGTTTAAAATGCATTTTAATTGTTTGAAATTTAAAACTTATAATTATTACATAATTTTGTCGAGTCATTTCAGATCTTATGATAATCAGATGCATAGATCAATTACAGGAACTATCAAAAGGATTCCGTTACATAACGGTCAATGGGGAAGAAGTTTCAAATGCATTTTAATGATGTTACACTCATTCGAACATAATAGAATTGGCATGAATCTATGAAATATATACTAAAATATGCATTCTGTACAATCTGTGACGCAAAGAATTTTTATTTTTAAATTACAGGGCTACACAAAAGTATTCCACTATATAATGCTATACGGGGAAACATGGTCTGGCACGTGTTTTAATTATATTAAACTATTTCACATTTTATGAATAAGATAAACGTTGCTGAGGTGTAATAAGAATTACTATTCCTGTATATTTACAGAATTTCAACCAATATACTGTATCCGAAGTACTATTTACTATAAAAGCAAGATCTGAATATTTTTAAAACTTCGTTATCGTACGAACGCACCTCATTTGCTACGTTCACGTGCAGTTTCCAACTTGTTCTTTTTATGTCTGCGTAAGTCGCATCTTCTTCTTCCTCAGAATCCACATTATCCTCTTGTATACAAAATTCAGCCTTTTTGAAGCAATTGTAAATTGTTTTTTCTTCAATTACCCCCATTGATCCCGTTCTTATATGTATAACTATTCAATTAACACTGTTTTGAGAAGGATGTTGAAAGGTGTGTGAAAGGAGGGGGTTGATGAATTTGTTGGACTTAAGGAACAAGAAAATTCAAGCAGAGGAGTAATATAAAAAAAACTCAGCACTGAACGATAAATTAGGAATAAGAGATGGAAATTTGATTTCATGAGATTTCGAAGTATTTTTTTACAACTGAATAAAGAACATTTTATGAAAATATTCGTTATATGGAGATAGATATTTCGCTATATAGAGACTGTTTTTAATGTAATCATGAGAAAAGGGGAACATTCCTACTAAAAATTCGTTATATAGAGAAATTCGATGTATGGAGTTTCGTTATAGAGAGACTTGACTGTATTTATAAAGAAATTGTCTTTATTAAATTCTAGTAAGTAAAATTTAAGTATTAAATTTGTTTATTTAGTTTTCAGTTAAATCAAAATATTTTATCACTACTGAAATTACACTTTTAGTATTGGTCACTTGGGTGGTCCATTACTGGCAAATCACGAAATAAGCAATCCAGTAATGGGCCACCCCTCCTAAAACCTTAAAAATAAATGAAATTTTGTAAAAGGTCATTGGTATATTAAATTCAATGTTTTATATTGCTAACCAAACAAAAACATTCAATTTTTACGGAAAAATAAAAAAGATATAAACTAAGTAAGTAAAGTCTGCTCTTAGCATGTTCATTAAGATTTTCAGTGAAAAACAGAAAAACTGTGAAACTTTATTTTCTGCTTCCTAATTGTTTTGACGAAAAGTGTAAAAAATTAACCCAGCTTATAAAGCATGCCAGGTAGAGTTCAGAAAAAAATAATAAAAGCTTAACTATTATTTATTATTTTTTTATAAACCAAAAAGTGCGAGGTGGCCCATTACTGGAAGGTGGCCCATTACTGGCACATCTACCCTAGTATGAGGAAATGTTATTCACCGTTGTTTACAATTAAAACATAGCTTAAAACAAAGGGCTTTTTCAGATTAAAATGCTTTAAATTTCACAGAACATCTAATTTAAACATAAGTTTTTTTTTGTTTTTGTTTTTTCAGTTTAGAAATATTTTTTTTTTTTCCGTAATTCGCTATGTTCGAAGAAATTGAGAACTTAATTAAAAACATAGAGTAAAGATTCTCTTGTAATAAATATAATTCTGTTGATCACCTTTTTTTTATGGCACATTTGAACTTAGTTTATTTTGTATTGCTACTGAATTGATTTATTTTATGTGTTTGTCTATTTGCTTATTAAGCGGCTTGTGGCGTGATGAGTGCATTAATAAAACAGGTTTTAACTGAAATAATTCATTAAAAATTAATTATTTTTAATTTACTTGCGATTATAAGTTAATAAAAGCAATTCGATTATAATTAGAATGAAGGATAAATCACAAATATTATTTAGCTGTATCCTGCAATTCGCTATGTTCGAAGAAATGAGAACTTAATTTATTGTTAAGAAAAATAAAAACAAAATATTTCTTGTAATAAATATAATTCTATTGATAATGTTTGTTTTTTTTTTTTTTGTTTTTTTTAATAGTCCGGGAGCCGACCATCGATTTACCTATGTATCGAGTAAAAGGACCGGACATACATCAAAATGTAGGTCTCAATGTGTACATTAAGAATATCACTGTCTGCCAGGTCCTATCCTGCCGGAACGCAAGGCAGCCGCACTTTTATGACGTCAATTTTGAGTGTTTACCTATGTATCGAGTACAAGGACCAGACATACATCGAAACGTTGGTCTCAATGTGCACATTAAGAATATAACTGGCTGCCACATACATCAAAATGTAGGTTTCAATGTGCACATTAAGAATATCACTCGCTGCCAGGTCCTATCCTGCCGGAACCCGGTGGCAGCCGCACTTTTATGACGTCAAGTTTGAGTGTTTACCTATGTATCGAGTAAAAAGACCAGACATACATCAAAATGTAGGTTTCAATGTGCACATTAAGAATATCACTGGCTCCCACAAACATCAAAATGTAGGTTTCAAAGTGCACATTAAGAATATGGCTGCCAGGTCCTATCCTGCCGGAACCCGGTGGCAGCCACACTTTTATGACGTCAATTTTGAGTGTCTGCCTATGTATCGAGTACAAGGACCCGACATACATCAAAATGTAGGTCTCAATGTGCACATTAAGAATATCACTGGCAGCCAGGTCCTATCCGGCCGGAACCCGGTGGCAGCCGCGCATTTATGACGTCAACTTTGAGTGTTTGCCTACGTATCGAGTACAAGGACCGGACATACATCAAAATGTAGGTCTCAATGTGCACATTAAGAATATCACTGTCTGCCAGGTCCTATCCTGCCGGTGGCAGCCGCACTTTTATGACGTCAATTTTGTGTGCTTACCTATGTATCGAGTACAAGGCCAAGACATGCATCAAAATGTAGGTCTCAATGTGCACATTAAGAATATCACTGGCTGCCACATACATCAAAATGTAGGTCTCAATGTGCACATTAAGAATATCACTGTCTGCCACATACATCAAAATGTAGTTCTCAATGTGTACATTAAGAATATCACTGGCTGCCAGGTCCAACCATGTAGGAACCCGGTGGCAGCCGCACATTTATGACGTCAATGTTGAGTGTTTGCCTATGTATCGAGTACAAGGACCGGACATACATCAAAATGTAGGTTTCAATGTGCATATATAATAATATCACTGTCTGCCAGGTCCGATACATAGGTAAACACTCAAAATTGACGAAAAAAAATGAGTCTGCTACCTGGTTCCGGCAGAATTGGATATGGCAGATCATGATATTATTAATGTGCACTTTTAAACCTTCATATTTATTTATATATGGTCTTTAAATTCGATACATAGGTAGACATTCAAAATTGATGTCATAAAAGTGTTGCTGCCATCTGATTCCGGTAAAATTGGACAAAGCAGACCCTTAAATTTTTAAAATGCATTTTCAAACCTACATTTTGATGTATGTCTTGGCCTTGTACTCGATACATAGCTAAACACTCAAAATTGACGTCATAAATGTGCGGCTGCCACCGGGTTCCGGCAGGATAGGACCTGGCAGCGAGTGATATTCTTAATGTACATATTGAAACCTACATTTTGATGTATGTGGCAGCCAGTTATATTCTTAATGTGCACATTGAGACCTACATTTTGATGTATGTCCGGTCCTTTTACTCGATACATAGGTAAATCGACGGTCGGCTCCCGGACTATAACATATGAACTTAGTTTTATTTGTATTGCTTCTGCAATAATTTATTTTTATTTATTTATTTATTGTATGTGTGTGTTTATTTGTTTATTAAGCGGCATAATTGTGTAGCGTGTTGAATGCATTAATGAAACATGGTTTCAGTGAAATAACTCATTAAAAGTTGTTTTTAATTTAGTTGCTATTCGAAGTTAATAATAAGTTGAAACTAAAATCGTTCGTTAAAATTAATTTGTATGATAAATCACAAGTTATTTAGCTACATCCTACAATTAAATCAATAAGTTAAAATAATTAATTGCAAGTTGATGTTTGAAATTAAATCAATAATTTTTTAATGCTTAAATCTTAATTTTTATATAAGTTGTTGTTAAAATAAATAAATAAAACCAATGGTCTGCCCCTAGTGCACAAATTTTAAACTTTTACAGTTTTTTTTATTTTAAAGTTTCTGTCATATTTTTAATATTATTCCGCCCTAATTGTTTCATTTATTATTTTGAAATAGCAATTTAATATATTTGAATAAATCATCTAAATTCCTCTCGCCAATGAATTTCCCTCCCACATCATTTTTCGTCATTCTGCATTCAACATTTGTTAAGTTTCAGAGACAATAAAATAATAATCAGTCGTTTCAGGCATTCTCCCATTCAGAATTTTCTCTTGTACCCCCCCCCCCCTTCCAGCACACTATTTTTTTACCATTTAAAATTAAAAGTTTTGCAGAAAAGATTAGATAAAATTGTGTCTAAAATGTTCTTTATCCCTTCGCTTATCCATAAAAGTTCATAAAGTGTTTAAAAAAAAAAAAAAAAAAAAAAAAAAAAAAAAAAAAAAACACGGTTAAAGCTTTCTACACATACTTCCATATTTTTTATTTGTTCGCTTTTTAATTCTTTACATTTTAAGAATTTTTCTGTCCTATTTATTACTTTCAGGTAACTATAAATAAAAAGCCAATTATTCAAATTTTGTGCCCCCCCCCCTTCTAAAAAAAGCTTGTTTTTGTTTCATTAAATAATCCAAGCTTTTAATTTTTCTATTTGCTAATTTGCCTAAATTGATAAATTTAATTATTTTAATCTACAACCCCTCATTATAACATAAAGTTAAAAAAAATCCCTAATGATTTTATTTGTTATTTTGAAATAAAAATTTTGAAGTCAAATTTGAAGTATTTCTGTGAACGATCCATTCGGTGTTGATAAGTTCCAAGAATATTTTCTTAAACTGCTCATCATTTGAGCAAATATCAGTACGTAAACAATTTGTTTCCAAGACGATTTCATCTCATTTAACACGTTCGCTGTCGCTCACGCGAAAGCGCGTGATATGGTGCCAACGTTAAGGGGCCACTCACGTGCCAGCGCATGATGTGGGGTGATGTCCAATAGCCAGTCACGCGCTGGCGCGGGAAAATATTTCACTGATTCCTTGTTATAAAAAATAAATCAGTTTCTGGTAAAAAACCACTTCTACAGTGCGGCATTAACTATCATCACATCTTCATGTAAGCGGCAGTGAACGTGTTAAAATACAATATTCAAAATATTCTTTTAATTTAGGTAAGATTTTGATTCTAAAATACGATAGATCGTCTGCTGCCATTTCGGATGGAAATCAAAACAAAACGACGATTGGCGTTTGGCGAAACAGCTAGCTGAGCGTTCACGTTTTCGCCAACTCGTCGAGGCTAGTGCTCAAAACGTGATTCTTTCTGAAAAAGCGGCCCAGTGCTAGGATTTTGCGAGGCCCTTTCTTTTCGGACTCTTAACTTAATCTTATCTACTATGCTATCAATAAAAAGGAATGGATTTCATCTATATACTGTAACCCGGAGAGCCAGGTTTCGATCCCCTAACTATTACAAAGGAGTAGCACTTGTTTGTGTGTTTGTAGGGGTAATTTCTTAAATCAATTTCAAAAGTGATGATGGCAAATTAATGATGAAAGTCCGTCTTTCATCATAGGCTATATTTTATGCTAAAACCACCATCTTTTCTTAATTAAAATCATAAATTTATATAAAGGATTTTCTATTGTACCATCTTCTTTTTATTAAAGAAAATTTATCTTGTGTCCAGCTGATAGGCCTTTTCAGGCGCGAGGCCTATGCGGCCGCACCTGTCGCACACCCCTAAGGACGGCTCAGCTTGTGTGATTTCATTATCAATTCAACTTAATTGCATTAAAATAATAAGGTACATTTTCTTTAGATCCAAGAAAACAGAAATTCTTAAAGGAAAACGTTATCTACAAACAATACAAGCAGTTTTTCAGGAAATAAGAGGGAAGGAGATGAATTTTTGAGCTGAATTTTCGGAAAAAAAATGCTATAAATTTCTGTATTTAACTAATATTATTAAACTTTATATGAGATTTATTCGTGATAAAGGAATAAAAATTAATAAAAATGCACAATCCTATGAGAGTTATTTTAAAAGATAATCTCATATAAATTGAGTACGTATTAAAGGATCAACAGTTAACATGCTAAAATAGAACATTATGTGAGATAAAGTTTCGATTTTTTTTAATTTTTTTTTTCAAATGTAGTTTTTCTCTTTACAAAAAACACAAAATTTTAAAAATCTCTATTTTGAAACAAAAAAATCCGAATGTTCTGAAATAAATATAAAAGATATCAGTTATCTTCATCATTATTATAACATATTAAAAAAAATCCCATAACGAATTTAATTTTTATTCGAGTTAATTAGAACAGAATTTCTGTACTTAGTGAAGCACAATATATAACTAATTTTCATTAAATTGGAGCGTTTTGAACGATATTTTTAAAATATTTGCAATATATGCAATAGTTAAGAACATAATTAATGTGCGAACAAAAACCATAATCAAGATTTCGTATTATATAAAATAATTTATAATCGCTTATCAGAAATCATAAAATATACTTTTAACTTGGTTATCAAAATAAAATAATCAAATAAATATATATTGCAGTGGCCTCGAAAGAGAAAAAAAAAAAAAAGGATAAGTGCTTTATATTTAGAGTTTTGCGATCAATAAAAAGTTACGTTTCATAAAACTGATTAGATTTTAATATTAAATGAATTTCTCGGACTATTTTGGAAATGAAAAACATAAGGATGGACATAAATCCATCGTAATTGAGTACACAATTACTTAAGACTGTACTCTAATCTAAAGTGGTTATATATTGACACTTGAATGAAGTCATTTTATATCTTATGCATATTGATTTAGCCAGTGCTTTTAATCAGAACCTTCGAAATCGAATAGAATTTTTTGAAGCACGTTCCAAAATAAAGTATTTTTCAATAAATGTTGGCAAAAGCGATCTATTTGAAACAAATTTTTGGAGAAGTCACAATAAAGGCGCAATCGCTTATATATGAAGATGCAATACATTTATAAATAATATATTCGAATTCAAATCACTAAAAATGTCAATTTATTTCCTCTAAATATAAAAATGAATCGTGAATCAAAATGTTGCGTTGTTGAAAGAATATATATATTTTTTTAATAACCGCTTTACAATACTTATTATCTCATTTTAAATATTTAAACATCACATAGGGGAGATTTTACTCATTTGCAAAAAAAATTTCATTTGCATAATGTGTCCACAAATGTGCATAAAATTTAAAATAACAAAATTTGGAGGAAAAGATAGAACGTAGAATAAAATTGATACTTAGAGCATACATTTTAATCTCATGTATAATTACATATATATATATATATATATATAATTTTTGCGATACATGTTATTAAATTACTTAAGTTTCCATTAATTAGCATAAATTATAATTTATTCTGTTTTATCTTATTAATATAATATACTTAATAATTACTATATTTAATTATTTTAATATAAATATTTCCATCCATATAATATCTAACAATCTGTTGTGTTGTTAACTGTAACCGTACTATAACATGTGCATGAGTTTGCAGATTCTGATTTGGTTTGAAGCATTGAAAATGATGAGATTTTTCTCTCTTAACTCATGTTTCATTCTTTGATTCAATTTATATATGAATTATATGCATGTTCAATTTCTTAACTTATTTATGTTGTTTAGTTACGATTTATCGTACAATGGTAGAAACCTTTGCATTAGAACAATTTCCTGATTTATACCTCAGAAATCAATCGTGTATTTTTGTGATCACGTAATATTGCCTTTGATAACGAATTATGTATCAGAAATACCGTTTTTATTCACCATTGTTCTACTTCTGTGCATTTCATTTGCTTATCTCGGTGGGTTTGAGCAAATTCCACTAAGTGATCCAACATCAATTTGAGAATTGATCTTTTGCCACAGACATGACATTCAATTGTGAATTGTATTTGCTATGGACACTGATTTCTAGTATTATATAATGGTTATATATAAGAACGAGCCACGTAACACAATCTCCAATATTATTTGTAATTGTTCCAATATTGTTAACTAACTACATTTGAATGTTGTCATGTTTAAGTTTGTTTTTTATTGGATTATTCTACATTTATTGTAGATGTTGAATTGTAGTACTATATAATGGTTATATACAGTGCGTGTCAAAAGTTTAAGCACAGTAGCAATTTTAAAATAGAACTTTAAATATTACCTTTAATTTCAATATCTGTCTTGTATATGTTAATAATATCTATTTTTACACCATATTCATTTAAATTAACTTTTTAATTTTATTTCAAACCATGGGGTTTAAGAATAGAAGAAAATGACCGTGTCAAAAGTTTAAGCACAAAATCGTTTTTATGCAAATTTTACAGTCTGACGTAGACGGCTGCGCACGCAAACAATTTCTGGGTGTATAAGAAGCAGTCCGCTGTTGTTTTTGAGTTAGTACAAAATGCCCAAGTCGAAAGAATTTTCAGAGGAGGAGATGATAAAAATTTGGAGTATGAGAGCAAAATGTAATTCTGTTTCTGAAATTCCAGGTGCATTAAAAAGGTCAAAACAAGGTATTCATCAAATTTTGGCTCGTGATAATGATTTTAAACGAAAATTTCGTTCAGGAAGGCCTCGAGTGACTAGTTTGAGCGAAGATAGCTGCATCAGAAATTTGGCTTCAACTGGTAATTACTCCCTTTCGGAAATAAAATATGCAGTTGGAGGACGAATATCGAAAAAAAAAAAACTGTTTATAGAAGAGTTTTGGAATTCAAATACATCAAATACCATAAAATGGTTCGATTACCGTGTCTTAAACGACGCCATAAATAAGCTAGTTTATACAATGGGCCAAAGAGCATATGTCATTTGGTGAAAAGTGGCTGAATGTTATATTTAGTGATGAAAAAAAAATGGACTCGGTGGCCCTGATGGGTTTAAGTACTGTTGGCATGATCTCCGTAAAGAACCTAGGAGTGCATTTAGCCGATAACATAATGGTAATTCTGTAATGATATGGGGGCTATTTCTTTCAATGGTCAGACATCTCTAGCATTCATCAGTGGTCGTGAAAATTTTGAAAACTACCAAGAGACACTTGCCAATCATTTGCTTCCTGTTGCCGAGGTTTTTAGGGGGAGAAAAATGGTTATTTCAACATGATAATGCTTCCATCCATATCTCAAACTCAACTTCATCGTGGCTTAAGTCGAAAACAGTGTCTGTTTTGAAATGGCCGGCAATTAGTCCTGATTTAAACTTTATAAAAAATATGTGGGGTATTCTCACCCATGCAGTTTATCCAAATGGAAAGCAGTATTCTTCAGTTAAAGATTTGAAAGATGCCATTGAGAACGCTTGGTTTAAAAATGAACCAGAAACAATACAGAACCTCATTTTAACGATGGAAGACTGTATATTTAAAGTAATTCAGCAGAAAGGAGCAATAATCAAGTATTAATTTTTTTTATTCTTGTTCTACTAAAGGCTAAAAAACTACTGTGCTTAAACTTTTGACGCACTCATTTTTGTTGTTTTGATAAATTTTATTATTTAAGATAAATTTTATAGCATGAATCTGTTAACTATCTTTTTAAAACTACAATTTGTAGGTTACGTGAAAAGGGAAGTAACTTTCACCCATGTATAAAATTTTATTTTGAAATTTTCTGTTGTGCTTAAACTTTTGACACGCACTGTATATATATATATATATATATATATATATATATATATATATAGTGAGTTTTTTAACTAGCCTGAAGGAAGGTGGAGGGAGTCTCATAATCAAAGACAATGCATAATTTTTCTTTTTTGTTTTTAGAATATATATAGAATATTTTAAGGGAAAAAAACTGAAAATTAGAAAAATTTCTCATTTGGCATCATTATTATTATTTAATCAAGATAATAATAATGATTAAAAGAACTAACTCTCTCATTTCAATCACACACAAATGCACAATTGAACTGGAAAAAAAAAAAAAAAAAAAAAAAAAAAAAAAAAAAAAAAGAATATTTTTCCTTAATATTAATTTCCAAATAATGTCAATTTGTATATTTTCAGGTACACTTTGAAATTTCTTGAAATAAATATGCATGATAGAGTGCTTTTTTGATTATTTTTATGTTAAGTAAACTAATTAGTAGATTAGGACTAAAAGAAAATAAAATCACATACGGAGAACCTCATCAGTAAAGTTATCGAAGCATATATATTGATGTCGGGGGAATTTTACTGCAAAATCTGGAATAAATTAATCCACTGGACATTAATTAATTAGATAAAATGAAAACTACGAAAACAATTAAGAAAAGCAATTGACTGAGTTATCAGTCGCTCCTAATATTGATATGAAACATTCCAAATTAAGATATTTTAGTTTGAGGGTTAAAAAAATAATAAAGCTAAATAAATAATTCATGAAAGTTAATAATTTAATAAGCATATTAAATCATTCAGAAAATTAAAGAATTATACATGGTTTGAAAAAATATTCGTAGAGAATTAATAACATTTTACATTTCATTGTATACAAATCCTTAATCATACTTATCTGTATGAAATAAAAAGTAGTATTTTTACTAATTTACAACCGAAGATAATACTTAAAGAGATATAAGGAGAGTGCCATAAAAATAACGTTCTTCGAATTCTCAGAAATCAAATTACAAGTAACCTGATAAGCATGCTAAATAGACAAATTATTCACAAGTAGAAAACAAAGTTCATTAAATGAAAAAAAAAAAAAAAAAAAAATCTAAAAAGTTCATTAAATAGAAAAAAAATTAAATGCATTGATATTTTTACAGATACATATTAAAACACAATATTTAAAACTCTTTTCAGTAAAAAAAAAAAAAAAAAAAAAAAAAAAAAAAAAGCATAACGAAAATAATCCCCGACAAAGTTTCAGAAAACAACATTAAATTTCGCTTTAAATTCTGATCATTATAATTCTATCGAATAACTATCCACAATTGAATTTCCTAGAAAGTTCATTAAAACATTTTTTTTTTTTTTAATGCAAATAATATACAGTAATCCAAGTCGAGCGAAAAGAGCCAATAAATATTTCACCATTAGCAAGTAAATCATTAGTTCCCAAATCAAGAGCCCGAAGGTGAAACTAAATAAAGTCTGGAAAAGTATTGGAAGTCGAATTTATATTTATTCTGGTATGCTCTGACAAACGGGTCAATACAATTTATTAACTGAATGCAACTAATATATGATAATCGCAAAAAATCTAAACAACACATAAAAAAAAAAAAAAAAAAAAAAAAAAAAAAAAAAAAATACTAGAAACAAAAAAAACATGCATCAAGATAGATTATGAAACACTTTCCAACACATTCAGAATAATGTAACAAAATTGCACCATTTAATATGTTAAAATATTATATCTAATGCAAAAGTATGGAAACGCATTTTACATTACACAGAAAGTAACTTCTAGAAAACCTAAGCAACGTACATTAATTTTATTATATCTGAAATAGTTTAATACGATTAAAATATGACGCAAATAATGTTCCCCCTCTATACCATTATGCAACGGAATTCTTTTGAGTGACCCTGTAAATGAATATTATGTATTCTTTGTGCGGATATTCTACAAAATGTATATTTTAGTGCTCTTCATAAATGCATATCAATTTCATTATGTTTCGACGAATGTAACATCATTAAAAAGCACTTGAAACTATTTTATCTCATATTCCGTAATGTAACAGAATACTTTTGACTGTCCCTGCATTTGAACTATACATCGGATTTCACTAAAATTTGAAATGACTCAACGAAATTCTGAAACAAATATATATTTAAAATTTCAAACGATTAGGTTGGGTAATTTTTGTGCTGTTATATGCGGACAGACAGACGGACAGAGAGACAGATATATAGACGGGCGGCTCTAGACGACGATTATAATCCACGAAAGGAAATAAAATACAGTTAAATTTAAAAACGCAAGCCAAAATTGAAAACGCATTCCTAGCAATCATTACTCAAAGACACTATTGTAACCGATTTCTTTTGTGTGTCACTATAAAGGGATTAAAAATGTTATGAATGTTCTATTCAAACATTATCGTAGTAAAATTCAGTGATTTATATCAGTTTTAATATATTTGCAATAGTGCAATGTTATTAAAATACTCTGCAAACGATTTTCCGTCATAGACCATAATGTAATGGAATATAATGCAGTGTATAAATTACAAAGTTATGTAAAACTAGTCTTATGTGGCAATCCAAAAATTTATTTACATATTAATAGTGTGAAAATCGCCATCACAGAACCAAAATTAAATAACATTCTATACGCATCATAACAATCTTAGAGACAGACTTGTATAAAACCAAAAACTTTCTGCGCACATAAAATGAGGTCAAAAACTTTCTGCAGATTAATTTAATGTTTAATAAAATTAAGGATTATATGATTTTGGCATGGACGAAATTTGCTTTCATTATGCAATTCATGGACTTAATTCGCGTTTTTCCCGCGATTTACTGATATAATTCATTTTTGTAATTCGATTCATGGATGTAATTAGAGTCTTTTCAGCGATCTGTCGACGAAATTCGAGCGATTCGAATTTTTGAGCGATTTATGGACTAATTCGCATTTTTTATTCAATTCCTGAACGTAAATTATTATTTTTATGCGACTCATGGACGTAATTTGCGTTTTTTGAGCTATCTGTTGACGAAATTCGCGATTTTTTGAGCGATCTGTTTGCAAAATTCGCGTTTTTTGAGCGATTTTTGGACGTAATTTGCGTTTTTGATGCGATCCATGAAAGTAGTTCGCACTTTTTATAACTTTTTTGGACGTAATTCGCTTTTTTATGTGATTCATGTACGTAATTTGCATTATTTGAAAGATCTGTCGGAAAGATTTGCGTTTTTTTAAAGCGATTTATGCATGCAATTTGCGTTTTTTTTTACGCGAATCATGGACATAACTCACTTTTTGTAAGCGAATTCATGGACATAACTCACTTTTTGTAAGCGAATTCATGGACATAATTCGCGTTATTCAAGCTATTCACGGACGTAATTCATGTTTTTTGAGCGATTTATGAACGTAATTTACGTTTTTCGAGCGATTCATGGACGTAATTCGTGAGTTTTGAGCAATTCATAGACGTAATTCGCATATTTTGAGCGATTCATGGGCGTAATTCGCGTTTTATGAGTGATTCATGGATGTAATTCGCGTTTTTCTATGCACGAAATTCTCGTTTTTACGCAATTCATGGATTGAATTTGTGTTTTTAGCACAGTCTTTGGACGAAATTCGCGTTTTTTACAGAGACTTTGGACGGAATTCACGTTTTATGCGTGGTCCTTTAATGAAATGCGTGCTTTTTTCGCGATTCTTTCTCGAAATACATGTTTTTTACGCGATTCTTTGTTGAAATTTACGATTTTTTCAAGGTCTTTTGGCGAAATTTGCGTTAACTGTAAATAATTCGTGCATAAAACTGAGGAAATATTTTTATTTTTTGGTATTAAAAAAAGCTACAAAAATAAAAATTTCTTCTTTCCGGGTCAATCCATTTCAAGTGGTCCAGAAAATATAAAAATGGTCGCTCGACCATTTTTAAAAAATCTGAAATTTTTTGCACAACAACCCTAACATGACGGAAGTTCAAAACCACCGTTCTTTTAATTTTACTATTTTTTGTTTGTGCATGGCGGCCATCTTTGTTTCATCGTGTGCAGCGATTTTCTCAGATACTAGGATACACAAAATTGTAAATATCTCGTCTTCTATTTTCCCAATTGAAATGGGGTTTGCAGCATTTTGTTCAGAATAAAATAGGCTAAATATACAGTGATAGAAAATTTTTGAAAAATAAATTTTTACAGGTTAAATTTTAGCCCAAAATGTACGATTTTTTCTAAAATCTATCCGTTTGCAAGAGGAAAATTTTCATGCAAGGGAAATTGTCAACCTTACACAATTTTTTCTACATATAGGTCAAAAGTACGTGTACTCACACACCAAGTCTTAGATCTGGGAGTTAATTTCTCTTTGCGAAAAAAATTCCGAAATTCGTCAAAAATTTCAAAAATCGCACTTTTTAGGCTTTGATATCTCTGGTGGGGCACGAGATAAAAATCTGAAATTTTGGCCTATGATAGTATTGTGTAGTAGCGTTTTGTACAAAAGATTTCAAGAAGGAGATTTGACTACAAGCTGAGATATGACATGGGAAATATGTGAAAACAATACTGTCAAACTATTGTAAACCTGCTATGTAATTGTTCAAAAAGACTGTCAACCTTGCACAATTTTTTCTACAAATAGGTCAGAAGTGTGTGTACTCATACACCAAGTCCCATATCTGGGAAATGATTTCTCTATCCAAAAAAAATTCCGAAATTCGTCGAAAATTTCAAAAATCGCACTTTTTAGGCTTTGATATCTATGGTGGAGCGCGAGTTTAAAATCTGAAATTCTGGCCTTTGATAGTATTGTGCAGTAGTGTTATGTACAAAAAATTTCAAGAAGGAGATTTGACTACAAGCTGAGATACGGTGATTTAAAAAAATGTTAAGAAATGCTATTACGAGTACATTAGGAGAAAGGAGATTTGTCTCTTTTATTACAATATTTACACAGAAAATATCGTTTGTTGAAAACAGTTAAATAATAAACATTTAATTTACAAAATACTATGTATGCTCAACAAAGAGTTTAACAATATTTACGAGAGATGTTATGAGTTCGACCACTTACTGTTGTCAGTCCATCAGGCTGTTCATTACAAAAATTTTATTTGAAGCCCCCCCCCCAAGTCTTGTCATCCCTTGTTAAGTTGAATGAAATTCTTTAGGTTTAATAATTGAAGCCATGTCAGCTCGATCAGTTGCAATCCATTGTCCATAATTTATTTTTCCTGAAATGTGTTCCGAGTAAAAATGTTGCAATAGCATTTCTAGTAGATTTGTTCATCTGTACAAATAGTGTATTGGCTTAGCATACATTCTGAACTGTTTAAATCACACAGAAGCATTTGAAAAAGATATTTGTAATTAACATTTAACTTTGCACCATACATAATTTAAAATTTTGGAGGTATGAACAATTAAATAGGAGGTTACAATAGTTTGGCAGTATTGTTTTCACATATTGTCCATGTCATATCTCAGCTTGTAGTCAAATCTCCTTATTGAAATTTTTTGTACATAACACTATTACACAATACTATCAAAGGCCAGAATTTCAGATTTTTATCTCGTGCTCTACCAGAGATTTCAAAGCCTAAAAAGTGCGATTTTTGAAATTTTCGACGATTTTCGGAATTTTTTTCGCAAAGAGAAATCATTTCCCAGATCTGGGACTTGGTGTATGAGTACACGCACTTTTGACCTATTTGTAGAAAAAATTGGGCAAGGTTGACAGTCTTGTTGAACAATTACATAGTAGGTTTACAATAGTTTGGCAGTATTGTTTTCACATATTTTCCATGTCATATCTCAGCTTGTAGTCAAATCTCCTTCTTGAAATTTTTTGTACATAACGCTACTACAGGATACAATCATAGGCCAAAATTTCAGATTTTTATCTCGTGCCCCACCAGAGATATCAAAGCCTAAAAAGTGCGATTTTTGAAATTTTTGACGAATTTCGGAATTTTTTTCGCAAAGAGAAATTAACTCCCAGATCTGGGACTTGGTGTATGAGTACACGCACTTATGATTTATTTGTAGAAAAAATTGTGTAAGGTTGACAGTTTCCCTTGCATGAAAATTTTCCTCTTGCAAACGGATAGATTTTGGAAAAAATCGTAAATTTTGTGCTAAAATTTCATTTGTAAAAATTTATTTTTCAAAATTTTTCTTCCACTGTATATTTAGCCTATTGTATTCTGAACAAAATGCTGCAAATCCCATTTCAATTGGGAAAATAGAAGACGAGATATTTACAATTTTGTGTATCCTAGTATCTGAGAAAATCGCTGCCCACGATGAAACAAAGATGGCCGCCATGCGCAAACAAAAAATAGTAGAATTAAAATAACGGTCATTTTGAACTTCCATCATGTTAGGGTTGTTGTACAAAAAATTTCAGATTTTTTAAAAATAGTCGAGCGACCAGTGCTGGACCACTTGAAATGGATTGACCCTTCCTAAAATTTTCTGCAAAGCTCATAAAATTTTCTGCGCACGGCGTGCGCGCGTGCGTCTATATTATACAACTCTGCTTAGAGATATGAAATTTTATGCATTAGTTATTGATTATCGCTAAAATCGCGTAAATACTGAAAAATGAAGCACAGCAGTGCCACTTGTTGGATGATGATCATACTAAAACTTAATCAACAACAATATCTAAATGAATCTGAACTTTGATGATGAACCGTGATAATTGGTTTTTGAGATAGAGCTACAGCAGAAATCGTACACAATTCTGCATAGCAGTGCCATTTGTTGGGCGATTTACACTCAAAACTAAAAAAGCACCGATTTACAGCAGGTATTAACTGGATCTGCAGTTTGATGAAAATTCGTTCATTAGTGCTTGAGATACACTGTAAAAATAAATCTATGAATTCACGGTGAAACTACCGGCAGCAAAGTAGCCGAACCTTTACCGTTCCGTTAGTAGATTTTCCGTTGTGGGAAATACAATAAAGGAAAACTCCGTTTGAAGAAGCGGTAACTTTCTGTTACAAAGTTTGATTTTTAATAATAATAAATTAATATAATTTTTAAAATAAATTAATCGATTAATAGTCAGAGTTCGAAATACCGAGTGATTTTAAGCCGCTATATTATTTTACTTAGTTATTATTATTATTTTGTATAATTTACTTCACGCCGTCCAGAGGAACGAACTCGGGACCTTTTGATTGCTGAACAAATCCTTACTAACTGAGCCAAAGCTGCTCACGCCGGAATGTACAAAGTATGTCTTTTATGAGTTAGTGGGAAAATCTATTGTGCTTTTTAAAGATTTCCTTTCAAATATATTTCTTAGAATATTTGTAAACGGTTTATTTAATTTTATTTCAGACTGATGCATAATACTTATTATTTTTTAAAATCAATTTTAATTTTTTAAATAGTTTAAATTAAAAAAAAATCACTGTTTTTTTTTTTTTTTTTTTTTTTTTTTTTTTTTGGAATGAATGAATGAATGAATGAATGAATGAATGAATAAAAAACACTTTTTATTCATTTTTTACAAAAATAATGTTATAGACAATTTTTAGAAATTGTCGTACACTATTTATTTATTTATTTTTTGGTTAGTTAGTTAAACGATTCTTTTAATTAGAAATAAGAAAAAAATGAACAGAAAAAAATTAAATGTTTTATTAAAAGGGATTTTTTATGTTTCCATTAGTTCATGGCGCCAATGGGATCCGAACCCACAATCTGCGCTCGCAGGTAATTGGCGGTGTGGTGCCTTGACCACTCGGCCATGGAGCCCATCACACAACGGAGTGTCTCCGTTTTTTGTTTCGATTTCCATCCGTTTCGTTATTTTCAGGAAATATGGTGGAATTTTGGGATTTGTAACGGAAGTTGTGAAAAGGGACCTTTTCTGTGAAATTTAGGAAAAAAATATTCGTGAATTTCAGAATTTTTTTTAACAGTGTAGAATTATTGCAATATTCGTGAATAATGCAGCATGGCAGCGCTACCTGTTTGGGAATTTACACACACACACACACACACACAAAAAAAAAAAAAAAAAATAAATAAAGAATTTAATTTAAATTCAAAAGTGGTAACATCATTCAAAAGTGGTAACATCATTCAAAAGTGGTAACATCATCGGGTCCATTCTCCCGAAAACAACAACCATTTTTCAAATGGTTAAAAAAAAAAAAAAAAAAAATCAGTACCAAATTATATTAAGGACTAAGTAAATCTAAAGTTTGATGAAAATCTGTGCATTAGTTCATGAGATATTGAAGAAATCGTAAAAAGCGCAGCATAGCAATGAAAGGTAAATAGTTTAAGTGTATGTACGTTAGTTAAAGGATCGCACTGTTTTATTAATTGCAGTTCCATTTATTTTTATTACATCACTTTGTTCTCATACATCACTTTTTGTTTAATGCGTAGCTGGATAGTTGAAGTAACAGTGTTTCAGATTGAAAACTTGAGCAGAGGAAAATATTAAATTGTTGTACCATAAACCTTATTGCTTCATTCAGATTTGTACAGCATAGAGGTCTGCACGGGCCGGAATTTCCAGGCCCGGCCCGTAGGAAAAAAATTTCGGCCCGACCCGGCCCGTTGTAAAACTTAAAAGTTCGGCCCGGCCCGTACAGAAATCAGTGAAAACAGGCCCGACCCGGCCCGTTTTGGCCCGTTACAATTTCTACGATTTCTAAAAAATTCAGATTTTTTTCATATGATTAAGATTTTTTTAAAGAATACTGCATACATATCTATGGAATGATTTTACAGTATATTTTACAGGAAATACACATTAGCAACATTAGTGATTACTAAGATTCTTAGGCTTTCAACAATCAAATAAAGATTCATCAAAAAATTAATATGGCTTAGAATAAAAGAAAAAAGAAAGAAAGTTAAAAACATCGTAACTTTTGAAGCTGTTTAATAAAAGAAGATTTATAAAAATATTTCTATATCATTTTATTAAAGATTTTAAATCCAAATTCATTCGTTAACTCAAATATACGCCTTTCTGATACATTTCTAAATTCATTTATTTCTCAGAAACGCACTGCAGGTATCTTTATTCAGAAACTATATAATCAAGTGGCATTAACCGTTTTTTGATACAAGCAATTTAAGAATACTGAAAGGAAATAAATTATTGTTATAGTCAATATTTTAAACAGAATTTCCGGAAGCGATATCATGGGAAGGGAGAAAAACCTGAAACCGTTTGAGAAATTACTGTATCTGAACAAATTTATGCAAGTATTTTATTCATCAAAAATGAAAAACGCTATTCGATTCCAAATGCCTTCAATAGTCAGGCTTATCACTTTTATGTTTACAATTAAAAATTAATCTGAAAATGTGTCAAACTTTCGCGTTATTGAGAAATTAATTTAAAAACCATCAAGAAGTATATATCCAAAGATTAATCTAACATAAGTTCTTTATCGCTGTTAATAATTTTACAAATCATGTTGTCTGCCCTACAGATCTTGAGAACAATTAAGTCTTGTTCCGGTCCGGCAAGTCTATATGTAGAAAAATGATGCAAGCTTTATCTCGGCCCGGTATGAGTCAGCTAAAAAAATATTAAAACGGGTTACACACAATTTAACTGTCCGATGCCGATCTCACACTGTACAAGTTACATTTTTATATTGATGCTGTCAAACTAGTATGGCTCGTGACGTACATTTATATTTATTCTCGTTAAAACCATTTGCGTTGAAAATAGATCATATTTTATCGTTTCTGCTTAAAACTTCAGAATGGGCCGGCAGGCCCGAAATTTTTTTTATCGGCCCGGCCCGTTTATTTTGTTTGTCGGCCCGGCCCGTTGAGAAAACTATTCTGATTCTGCCGGCCCGACCCGGCCCGTTAGAAAATTTGAAACGATTTCGCCGGCCCGGCCGGGTACGGGCCACGGGCCAGGCCCGGGCCCGTGCAGACCTCTAGTACAGCAGCAATTTTCTCTAACTTCAATCCAAGAAACTGCTATTTCTATTTTCAACTCTAATAATTATTGTCTTTCTCATTTCCAAAACAAAGGGACGTATTTATATAAATAAACAGCAATTAGTTATTAAAATATTCTTTGATGAAGGGCTTGGGAAAATTTGAAATCACTAAGAAGTTTTAAATAAAATGTATATTTTAAACTTGTAACATCTCTTTTATTATTTTACTCAACTTTTAAGTTAGTGAAGTTTTTAAAGTTCATATTATATATTTTATGCGTGAATCGAGATGAAATATTGCATTTCGTTTTATGATTTTATTTATAAAATTGATACAGAGATGTATAAATAAAGACTAATTTTCCATAATTGTAAAATAAGGCACATTTTCCTTACATTTCGGTTTCGGGTTGAAGTGTATCGGGGTAGGGTAGAGTTCTTAAAATGGAAATTTCAAGTTCGCGTAGGGATCTTTGCATGATTCTATTCCAAGAGCATCAAAACTTCCACATGGAATGACATTTTGCATTTGGTAATAGTTTAAATCTTTACGTCTTCCCCACTTAGGCTGCGAGTACACAGCAAGTAGGAAGTACTGGCGACAATGGAAAAACATTACTGAAAGAAGTTTGCCGCAATAAAGCGAAATCTGGAAAAATATCCATTATACATTCTCTTCCTAACAATCAGTTTCCAAAAGAACAAAGATCCGATTAACAGGAGAACAGAGGAGAGGGGGATATCAAGTTATCAAATAAAACTAAACTCCGTGGCATTACAATCCATGAAGGATCAGCGCTGACAGTGACCATCTCTGCTTACACTGCTAAAAATTTTGCCATAGTTTGAACCAAATGATGGTGAAATCTCGTACCAAGATTTGGTACGCGCTTCCTATTTCAACCTCGTTCCAACTATTGGAACTATGGTTCGACAGGAGCTCCAAATATTGGTTCAAGATTTCATCATCTTACAGTGGTAGCAAATGAGCACCAAAATTTGGTTCAAACTAGGATAAGGTTTTGAACAGTGTAGACCCTGGGCCCCGAAGTGTTATGCAGCGTACGTCCCGGCCAAATGGTCAGTCCAACGCGAGATCCATAGTGCTTAGCTCCCAAGCAAGCCTGGGACTCATTATATCTACCCCGAAGAGATGAAAGGCTAAGTAAACCGGGAGTGGAACTCTCGACCTGTAACGCCGCAGTCAGATGCTCTGACCACTCCGCCACTGTGCTTCAGCATTCCAAACACGTTGAGTTAATCGAGCTCGTATTACCGCATTTTACTGTATTATAAGGAAAGGCAGACATTTATTATTTGTTATTAAATAAAAGGTCATTTCCACTCTTCAAATTAGAACAACGAACATGCATTTAAAACGAAACCAATTTTATAGTAATTGGTAAATTAAAGAAAATAGGGCGAGTACCGAATCCAGAAACGAATTTCACTTCTTTGTTGCGAAAAGAAGACAAAGAGAAAGAGACGTTGAAAAGATTTCGTTAAAAGGGGAGGGAGAGCCAGAAACAACTGTTCGAATTTCAGTTTTTCTTCCTCCCCGGCTATCGATCCCCATCGCATGTTGATACAAACAGACAGAGTGGCGCCCGAAGGAGGGGCGCCGGCGTCTACAAAATCCATGCCCACATTTCTCTCTCCAAGTTGTATTCGACTATTACATAAAAATACCGAAGACAGTGAATGGATCCATCCATGGACTCCGGGAGAACGAAAATCAGAGGAGAGAGGATATGATTCGTGGAATTCGTCTCGTTTTTTAAATAAACAAGTAAGAAAAAATCATGCATTAAGCATAGATTATGAAACGCTTTCCAACGCTTCCTGAAATCTTTAACAAAACTTAGTTATGTAGGGAAATAAGATGCTACTGTCCACAGCCAAATATGTATTGAAATACTTTTGAACAGCCCTGTATTTGATCCGTCGGTGAATATATATATACAATATAATGGGAAAATTTAGTTTAGCGAGAAATGCATAACTGGCTGAAACTTCTCTTGCAGCACTTTATTCTAATAGATGGAAAATACTTCAATACTTTTCTTCAGCCCTGTAATTTATTCAGTATCTTTAGTACACGCCAGTATTTTGTTAAAATTTAGTTCAAACAAACACATTCTTAAAGCTACTTAAATCACATTTCCAGAAATTTCACATATGGGTGACCATGTAGCCAATTCTTTGCGTGACCGTGTATATCATTTTATCTATATTCTACGAACACTTCTTAGTAAACTGAAAGCAGCTCAAAGTAAAACTGCATAACTGCCACCTTTAAGTTAATTACTCTCATATTCGCAGTAGTAACCTTTATGCGCTCTTTTGTGTAAACCCGTATATCAACTATAACATTTATATACATCATTTAATTTGCAGACATTTTGTAAAATTTAAAAGCGCATATCATAATTGAAAATGCATTTAAATCATCCATCAGCTATCATCGATATTACACAGTATTTCGGATAAATATATAAGGTTTGAAATATTTTGTGTGTCCCTGTAAAAGCTATGCACTTGATATTATACGTTAAATATTAAGTCTCAGCGGCGTATATCAATTTTATGATACTTGAAACCGTTTAACATTATTAAAATATGTTGCAAACAAGTGCCTCCTTTATTATTGTGTTATGGAATTCTTTTGAGTGGCTCTGTAAATGAATAATAACTATTATTTTGACAGCATATTTTACAAAATCCGTATTTTAGTGCTTTTTGCGAATCCACCTAATTTTGAATAATTTTAACATGGTGTAACACCTTTAAAATTCATTTAAAAATATTTTTTCCCATTTGTCGTAATGTATCGGAAAACTTTTGATTATCCCTGTAAATAAACTAATCATAGTAGAAACTTTATTTTCAATAGGGTTCGTGCTAGTGTGAACATCAATAACATATAAAAATTTCAGAGCAATCCGAGTATATTTGCGGGAGTTAGAGCGCGGACAGACGGTCAGACGGCCAGACAAACCGAATGCATAAACACTTTTCAACTTTGTTGGAAAGTGTTAAAAATGGAAACAGCTAAAAATTAAGATTGTTTTCCTCTTTTGTCAGAAATCTCCGTGGAAGACAATATTTAATCCTATCAGAATAAAAAGCAATACAGAAATGTAACAATTAAAGATTTAAATATTCAAAACTAAGTTTGTAAAGGCATTTTTCGAAATGCAAATAAATAAATTAATTAAAATAAATAAATGAATAAATAATCAATCAATGATTTTTTAATCGTCCATTTTCTCACATACCCCGTTTAACTTAATAAATTTTAAACATTTGGACGTAAAAAGATAAAATAATAACAAAAAATGAATTTATACGGCGGATTTAAGAGGCAGATTGGATTCAATGAAAAAAAATAGTTTTAACTTCTTTTAGTATTTCTCTTACCAAGAGACACTTGTATGTCATTTGAGAAGAAATACTTTGATTTTATTTTACAAAATTATATCGAGAAGAAGCATCTTCAGTTCACTAAGTTTAAAAATCCAGGCAGAAACACGAGGGATCTTCCCCTTCCTCCCTTGCCGGTGCCAAAGAATCGATCCTACCGGGAAAAAATATCATAAGATCATAACTACTTAAATAGCATTAGGTTTTGGATGAATTAAACTAAAATAACTCTCATTCTAGATGTAACGTAGCGGATGAGGACTATTTAAAGCTACAAAATTAGGTTTCAGTAGAGATTATGCCGACCTTGGACTGCGACTCGAATGAAACAATAAAAACGGTAACTCAAATGCAAACAGCTGACTGCAAGAAAGATTTATGACAAAGGAAAAATAAAGAAGGGGAGTAATCCATAATGCGAACATCATAACACAAGTGTGAGACTTAAGAAAACTCATTTCTAAAGTAGTATATTTTGTTTCCAGTGTGAAATTCTGGATGTAAAACATTGATAATTATAAAATATCTATTATCATAATAATTCAAGGATTTTTGGAGATTAACGTAGCTTCAATTAAAGCTTCTTAGAAATTAGATTGTTAACAACTGATAAATTTTTTAATTTGTCCCCACCCCCTAAAAAAAAACGATTAAAATGCAATGAAAGAAAATCAGTAAAGCCACTGAAAACCAATGTGATTTTACATATATATATATATTTTTGTACCATAATTAATAATCTGAATTTTTATTACTAACATTACTTGCGCAATGCAGTGCAAATCTAAGTTTTCAGAAAAATAGTCGCAAACAAGAAAATAGTTTCATTTGTAGCTTCCATTATATCACTAAGACTAAGCCTTTCTTTAACCTCAATTTCACTTAATATTTTTCTGTGATTTCACATTTGTTAACGCTTTTTCCGATCCTTTCTTACACACACACATATAAATAGGGAGATAGGGAGCCAGTGAAAATGTCATAGCATAGTTACTTGTTGTTAAAAGAATATAGTTTCCTACTTTATTGCACAGGAGTCATGGCTAAATCAAAGAAAAAACACATTGACAGCTTCAAATCAGTTTATTTCTGCAGACATATCATCAGAGAAACGTTCACAATTTAACAGGCGAAGTGGATTCAATTAAAAATAACAAGCATTCTAAACAGCATCTATCCGTCACAACATTCCGACGACTCGGTCAAAACCTATTACGACCTTCATTTTCGAACTTCCTGGTTAAAAATTAAAAAAAAAAATTTTTTTTAGAATATTTGATAATTTCAAACACTACGCGATCCCTTCATATAAACAGAAATTAGCATCTGAGGCCGAGTTTAAAGCAGCGAAATTAAATTTACCCCGCAAACGATAATTTTATAAAAAAGATTATTATTTTATTATTTAACCTATTTAATAATCGATAGTACTTAAAATTCGAATGTATTCCACAGACGATAAATTCATTAAAAAAAGGGAAGATAAATGGATTTATTGATACGTAATAAATGTAAAACGCAAGGAAAAAATAAATAAAAAGAATTATGTTTTTAACAAGTATGCTTGTTCGGAATAAATTTAATAAGATTTTTAAAAAAGAGGTTGATAAAAACAGGGAAAAGGTGAGTTTTATTAGGAATTTTAAGAAATAAAGTTTATTGAAGAATTTTTTTTAATGCAGAGCCATTTTTTGGATTTACGCGTATTGGAATAAACGCTTCTTAAGGCGAATTAGATTTCATATTGTTTCTATAAAGATTAATCGATTAGATATAATAATAGGATTTTAATTTCATAAGCCGAGATTAAAACGGAATGTTATTAAAAGGAAATTAATATAGTATAAGGTTAATTTTTTCGCCAATATATATATATATATATATATAATAAGACCTCGATTTTAAAATTAAATTTCTCAAAAGCAAAGATGGATACAATTATGCAGTAAACGGTTTATTTATTACATCAGCTGTAAAAATCTTATACAGAAATTTCGAACGGTGAATATTTTGAAAAGATTGTGTTCTGATTGCGAAGAATGCTTGATTTGATATTTTTCTTGTTTTAGATTGCTTGCAGCGAACGGGTTTTTCGGCATACAGTGCCATATTTTAACGAAAAGTCCAACGCCATAAAATTCGTTCTTTGCAAGCAATCTAAAACAAGAAAAATATCAAATCAAGCATTCTTCGCAATCAGAACACAATCTTTTCAAAATATTCACTGATAAAAACTTCTGTATAAGATTTTTACATCTTACCTAATCAACAAACCGTTTAACCGCATAATTGTATCGATCTTTGTTTTTGAAAAATTAAATTTTGAAATCGGGTCTTATTTGCAGGACATTCTGTATATATATAACTAACGTATATGCGGATATAGAGCTATTAAAATACCGCAAGTTTGAGATTTTTAATTAATTGGGCAGCATACTGCGTTCGGTAGCATAAGTGAAGTTTTACGCCGTCTACGCCATGTGTCTCTTACAGAATGAAAAGTGCTATTCGGCAACAAGAACCAGGGTTTCAAATTTGGCATCCCTTTTTATTCCGAAATTTCAAACTCATGTACTCTCCCCTAGATTAAATTTTGACTAGACGGTTATCTACACATAATAATTGTATCCCAACTTGACACTTTTCAAGTATAACACCCAATTTTGAATTCATATTTGGATTTCTCAATTCATTATACCTTCCGATACCGAGCAGTACACGACCGTTTGGTCGGTATAATAATAATAATAGTTATTATTATCATTATTATTATTACAGTTTTGAATTTATATATTTTTTAAAAGAATATTAAATATATTGTATATTAAACAAAATGAATATTTTCTTATCAAAAAATGAGAATTTGCAATAATTTATTAAGGAAATTTAATATAATAAAGCTTTTTGCAGTAGCTATTAAGTCACAACATAGTCGACACAATGAAAATTAACCAATTATCGAATACGTAAAAAATAGCACGAAATTCAGCATTACTAGATTAATAATAATTTTAAAAAAATCTAAAAACCGAAGGTAACCTTGATAAAATATTTCACAATATAAATCCCCCCCCCCTTTTTTTTTTTTTTTTTTTTTTTTTTTTTGAGTGTGTAATGTCTGGGTGACCGACAGCAGAACTATAGATGCTGGATTATAAGTATTTTTAATATGCTGAACTATATACAGGACACAAGCTATATACAGGAGATGAATATGTACAGGATTAATTATTACCAGATTACTCTTTAGCTTTCTGAAGAAAAACTTCACTCGGGTGTTTCACACACCCTACCAACATCTAAACACTCCAACACCTTACCCGCGCTCCTCTCTTCACCTCTCTTCAATTCTAGGTGAGGGCGCTAGTCTCTTCACTTCGTTTTTAATTCTTTTAATAAAAGAGATTGGGAGGAGCATGGTTGCATGACACCCCCCGATAAGATTGTGCTACGCAGAGCAAAGCAAAATCTGACACATGGCAACCATACTACAATACTGCATAAGAAATATATGTAATAAAAAGTTCAAAACAGATGTATAGAAGCCTTGTTATAATAATTATATTAATAAAGCATATATATAATAAAATAATTCACAACAGATGGACAGAAGCCTTGTTATAATAGTAATATTTAAAGCATAGAAATATAAAACGTAAAAATACTAAATAAAACACAAAAATGTTTCACAACAGACGAAAAGATGCCTTGGTATAATTCTGGATACAAAATTTAACGTAAAGTAATGCACCAACTAGATAGTCTTAATACAATTAACTAGTCTGGATAAACCATCAGCATTTTTTAACTGTGCACCAGGGCAATGGGAAATAGTTATATTGTATCTTTGTAAAGATAATGCCCATCTTTGTAATTTTGCAGACTGAGGTGCTGATTTCTGTAAATATATTAAAGGGTTATGGTCAGTTATTAATTCAATTGCGGCACCAAACACATAAACTTCAAATTTCTTGATTGACCATACCACTGCGTAAGCTTCACGCTCAATAGTTGACCAGTTTTGTTGTGTCGCTGTAAACTTTTGGCTGGCAAAACTGATCGGATGTGGATTGCCTTTCTCATCTCGTTGCGACAAACAGGCACCTACACCATAGGAACTGGCATCACACTGAATAGTGTAAGGCCTTTTTGGATCAGGCGTATAAAGTATAGGAGCTTCACACAACAACGTTTTCAAAGTTTGGAACGCTTTTTCTTCGACATCAGACCATGGAATGATCTCTGGCACTTTCTTTTTTGTTAAGTCAGTTAAAGGCTTGGCGATTTCTGCGTAATTTTTTATGTAATCACGATAATAATTAAACAAGCCAAGAGCACTTTTAAGAGATGTTTTGGTTTTAGGCGATTCTATTGCTTCGATGGCACGCAATTTTTCCGGGTCTGGTTGATGTCTACCACCTCCTATGACATGCCCTAGATATTTAATTTCTGTTTGGGCAAAAGAGCATTTTTTAACATTTACGGTGAACTTCAATTCAGTTAATTTAGATAGAACAGCGTCTAAATGTTTGATATGAGTATCCCAGTCACTAGAAAAAACAGCAATATCATCCAGATATGCTTTGCAATAATTACGGTGTGCACCCAGAGCATCGTTGATTGATTTTTGGAACGTGGCAGCGGCGTTGCGCAATCCAAAAGGCATTACCTTCCAACGGAATTGAGCATGATGAGTTTTAAAAGAAGTGAGATCACGACTCTGTTCTTCTAGAGGGATTTCCCAATATCCTTTTAATACATCTAAACAGGTAATTATATTGGCACTTCCAATTTCATTGATTAATTCAGTTGCATTTTCCATTGGGTAATCAAAAGGTTTTGTCACAGCATTCAATAGTCGAAAATCTATACATAACCGCATGCTACCATCTTTTTTTGCAACACATACAACAGGATAAGCTATTTCAGCCTCACTTTTCTCTATAAGCCCTAATTGTTCTAACTCTTCTATTTGTTTATCGACTTCATTTTTTAACGATTCCGGAATTTTATAAATATACGGTTTCTTCCTCTCCGCACCCGGTAATAAACGAATTTTGTGCGCTCCGACATTTGCAACTTGAATTTTACCAGAAAATAATGGTGCATGTTTTTCTAAAAGTTTCCTTAATTCTAATCGTTTATCATCCTCTAAATGATTAAGATCTACTTCAGCGCTAATTTCATTTAAGGTACTAACTTTATTTGGTGTTGGGTGAATTTCACCAAAGTCGACATCGTCTTCAAAAATTACCCCAACCGTTTGTACTCTTGTTTGAAACTTCCGAATTTTATTCGCATGAATGTGTCTTAAACTACCGTCCGGTAATTTTACTTTATACGAGTGGGGGTTTATTCTTTCAATTACTTCACCTGGTCCCGTCCATCGAGCGTATAATTTATTGGTAGAATCTGGTATGAGCAAATAAACTAAATCACCTATTTGGAACTCTTTCATTCTAGTACTACGATTAAAGTATCGGGCATAATTCTCTTGTTTTTCTGACGCCGTTAAAGATAATAGATCAGCGGCTCTTTCCAAATTTACCTTTAACTCTTGTAGATAGTCTATCGCGGATTTAGTAAGATTTAGTGGTAGGGGTATTTCACCCGACCACGAAGATTTTAACACTGCTAAAGGACCTCTAGCTTCCCGGCCATACATAAGTTTAAACGGCGAGACCCCGGTTGTGCAATTTGGCACTTCACGATAAGCAAAAAGTAAAAATGGAATATGTTTATCCCAATTAACAGGATCAGTACGAATTACATGATGTAACATTTGCTTAAACACCCTGTTAAATTTTTCAATCGCCCCATTTGAGGCGGGATACGAGGGAGTTGAGAAGCGGGGAGATGTCCCTAACCGGTTCTCAAATTCTTTAGTTAATTCGGATCTAAAATTAGTGGCTTGGTCCGAACATATAATTTCAGGAATTCCTGTACGCATAAAAATATCTAATAATGCATCACATGCTGTTTTCGCCGAAAGATTTCTCAAAGCTACTACTTCTGGCCATTTCGAATGTTGATCAATTAACGTAAGACAATATTTATGTTTCCGACCTGAGGGCGGCACAATTTCACCTATCACATCAATATTTACAGTATGAAATGGGTATGGTGGACGAACAACAGGTGTTATGGGAATTCTATCCGTTTGTTTCTCAGGGCTTTTTAATTGACATTCCTTACAAGTTCTACAATAATTTTCTACATCTCTAGAAATATTTGGCCAATAAAATGTTAATTTAATTCTCTCCTTAGTTTTACGCATTCCCAAATGATTTCCAAATATTGAATCGTGTGCTAATCGCAATACTTTATTCCGATAACTCTCTGGTAACACTAATTGATATATTTTATCTCCGCAAATTGTTTCTTTATGAAACAACAAATCATCTCTTATCAAAAAATTATTTTTCCCTAAACTAGCGTCCTTGAATGAATTCTGTAAAGTAAGACACTTTTTTTGTGCATTACGAAATAAATTGCTTTCTGAAAATTGTGAATCATTTTCATCCGTAGAAACGAAACACACATAATTTTCCCCCTCGCTTGACCTATTTTTAGACGCAGATGTTGCAATCTGTGGTGAGCTATGATCATTCAGCTCGTCATTACGAAAATTTACCAATGCGTCATATACATCTGGAGTAATTAAACAAGGGATATTTAAATTTTCAGTCAAAGCAAATAAAGTATTGATTGTTGCATAAATAGAAGAATTAGGCAATTTATAACTTATAGGAATTGATACCAAATTTGCTTTTATTTTTTCTTTAAAAGCAGATTCTAACACAATGCTCCCTTTCGTTTCGATTTTTAAATTGGGGATTAGAGATGCATTTAAGATACAAATTTCAGTTCCTGAATCAATTATCGCCTCAATTTCTTTACCGTCGATATAAAGAGTGATTTTTTTTAACGGATAAAAAGTAATTTCTTTTAATTGATCGTTAGCCTGAAGATGCATGGAATTTACATAAGTGACTACAGCATTATCTTTTGAGGGTAATTTATTTGAATCTCCCTGTACTTTAGACTTTTTCTGACCTGGATCTACGCTTGTTTTATTCGGTATATCATATTTATTTCTCCGGTTTGGGCAACATTTAGCTAAGTGAAAAGAGGATTTGCAAATATAACACTCCCGTGATTTTGAAAGATATTTGTTCTCAGATGTAACGGGATTGTTTCTTAGTTGTGGCGGGACATATTTAGCGTTTTCATTATTTATTTCACGATAAGTAGCATTTCGTTTCTCAAATTTTGTTTCCTCAAAAGATCTGCCCTTCGCAGTAAAATAAATATCACAATCTCGTGATAGCTGGTCAGGCAAAAACCAACTTTCTCCCTGTTTAACTGCAATATGAGTAGAAAGTTCGCTATCCAACGTTTCGAAAATTTTATCCGATATTATTAAATCAATAAGCGAATCAAAATCTTTAACATTACGAATTTTACAATAATGTAAAAAACATGATCTTAATCGCGAAGCAAATTGTTGGTGTGTTTCCCCGGGTAGTCTTTTGGCATTTCTAAAATTTTGCAAACAGGAAAATGGGGAGGGCTCATATTCTTTTAAAATTAATGACTTAATTTTATCATAATTTGTTAAATCCTCATCATTAATATATACTAAAACATTCCCTGCCTTTTCACCTATTAATTTCAATAAAATTTCAGATTTAAATTCTTTGGGTACGTTTTTATGTTTAAACGCCCTTTCTAACGAATCAAAAAACAAATTCCATGTTTCGTTTTTCTTAGGCACCGGAATCGCCAAAATTTGCACCGATTTAATAAGTTTGTCTAACGAAACTTGTGTATTTTCTCCTTCATTACGGGACATATCCTCATTTCCCGCCTGTTGCTGCAAACGCAACTTATTAATTTCCTCCACATTTTTTCTTTCGGTAACTGTAGTTGATAAAAATTCGGTTACAAACTCTTTGTCTTTCTCGTATTCTTTTGATTTTAATAATAAATCTTTCAACTCCGACACTTTTAAACTCGGATCAGCCTGTTCGCCGATTTCTTGCAGAACCAAAATTAAATCTGCTTTGGTGACGTTCTTGAACATTATAATTAACTATACAGTACAAAATCAAAAATAAAATAATCTTGCTCACCTCTGTTTTTGTAATCCAAACAGTATGAAAATATGATTCATTTTATTAAATCTTTCAAAGCTCTGGTTCTCGGAACCGAGAGCGTGCTGTAATGTCTGGGTGACCGACAGCAGAACTATAGATGCTGGATTATAAGTATTTTTAATATGCTGAACTATATACAGGACACAAGCTATATACAGGAGATGAATATGTACAGGATTAATTATTACCAGATTACTCTTTAGCTTTCTGAAGAAAAACTTCACTCGGGTGTTTCACACACCCTACCAACATCTAAACACTCCAACACCTTACCCGCGCTCCTCTCTTCACCTCTCTTCAATTCTAGGTGAGGGCGCTAGTCTCTTCACTTCGTTTTTAATTCTTTTAATAAAAGAGATTGGGAGGAGCATGGTTGCATGACAGAGTGTGTGTGTAGGTAATTCTTATTTTCTGTTTCTTGATTTAACTTTCTCTTTTTCTTTATTAATCACACCATTTAGCAATATTCAATTGAAAATATTTACGCATTCAAATAATTGATAAATTTCAATGCTGTAATTTAATAGTTATTTCAAAAAATTACACATGTATTCGTTAATAGGAATGATAATTTTTTCTTCCGGGACTATACATTGTACGAGAATTTAAATTCAGAAGTAATCTGTTTCTTAATAATTAAAGAAATAAAAAATATAATGAGTTGAAGGTTTCTCTGTCTATGTTAGTTCTATAAACATTCTTAGAACAAATATATTTTACTGAATATAAAATATCTTATGTTTTATTTAATGATTTATTTACGGAACTATTTATCAAGAAACTGCTCCACTTGAATAATTATATTCTTTAATAACTGTACATATACTGAAATTTTAAATAAATTTAGGAATGTTTTTTCATGAAAATAGATTAAATAAATCTGTATTTATAACCTTTTTGGGGGGTGATAAAATATTTATAAAAATTGTGAAATTAATTAACCAAAAATATTCTTCCGGAAATATCACAATTTATCAATCTACTTAAATATATTATGATCCTCTCTGTAAAAGAAACAGCATTAACAAGAGTTATACGTATGTAAATAATTAAGAAAATGATCACTATTTTGAAAATATTTAGCTTCAATTGTTTCTCTATGCTCTCTAGATTTGTATTACATAAGTATTTTGTGTTGGAAAATAAATAAATTTTTTATTAAATTTTCAATGGTACTTAAAAGTATCGTCAATGCATAAAGAAGGTGAATGCATTTAAATAAGTAAGTGATTTATCGATAAAATATTCTATCAGATATTATTTACTTCAATAATAGCAAAATAGCAACAAAAATTCTTTTTTAGATATCACAAATGTTTTGTAATCGATTAAGTTTTATGCTATATCAAAGATAAAACTGACAAAAAAAAAAAAAAAAAAAAAAAAAATCTGAAAACTGCGCGAACGACATTTGAGCAATAATACTTATGAATTGCAAGCGGAATAAATATTATTGCTATTAAAATTTATATATTACATACAATTTAGCTTTAAGAAAATTAAAAAGAAACTTTTAGAAAGAATGAGGCAGAAACTATTTACAATTTAGCTTTAAGCAAATTAAAAAGAAACTGCTAGAAAGAATTAGGCAGAAATTATTTACTTACTGCAGTGAAAAGTCTATTTTACCAAGATACAGAACATTAATAAAACCACTGACATGAATATTTTTTAATTGTAATTTTAAAAATAGTAGATACTTTTTTTTGAAACAGCAAATCAAAATAATTGCAACCACCTTAAATATATGTTAGAACAGAGTTCTTACTCTTTTTTTAAACAAAAATAAGTTTTTAAGGAATTAAATTGAACGTAATTGATTGTTAAAGGTGCAGCAAGCCAATCACTAAGAATGAAGATTTAAGGAAAAAAAAAACAAAAGGAAAAAACTAAGGGAAAAATATAAAATTTCCCAAAAATTTAACTGGCGAAATTTCTTTAAAAATTAAAGAAATGTCTGAAATTCAGACTAAAGTCAGAAGAATCTCATCCCTGTATATAAGCAATAAATTTGATTTGAGTAAATGAACCAAAAGGATATTGGCAGCGGACGCGACGCCTTCTAAGTACACTTTGCCTGTAAAATCAATTTCTCCTTTGCAACAATGTATCAAATGAAAAACTACGAACACGCCATGTAAATGCCGCTGTCACGAATTTTATTCACGCATTGTTATTAATTTAAAGAGCGTTAATTTTATTTTACGCTTTTTCACCTAGTTTTTTTATACTATGTTTTATCAGTAGTTTTCGACTCATTACAATTTAAGCTTTGCAAAAACAAAACTAAAATATTTTAATTTACAGAATGCAAATTATAAATTACAGGGGGATTTAATTTGTGAACGGGTGTACATGTACAGTTATAAAACTAGAATCTACAAATAAGAAAGCGCATATGCATTATACATTAAAATCACTATCAGCTACGTAAGCCAGCAATCTTATCATAAAACTATTTGAGATGCCAATAAAAAATTAATTAGAAAGCGTTTCAGAGTCGTCGATGTAGTTTAGCAAACAGAAGGACATGTTTTTAAAACCAGCAAATACTAAATAATCGTAAAATACAAAGTATCATAACTCGGTAGATTTAGGTAAAAGAATGAGATTTTGTTTAATTTCCTGCTTAAATATTTTTCTGAATACAAGTTATAGGATCCAGGGATCATATAAAATAATAAAATGTATATTAATAGGTATCGAAAAACAAGGGGCATGTAAAAAAGCTATATTTGATTTTAATGCATTTTGTAATTTGAAGTATGTTTCTATCCGAAATGTTTAAAGAGATACGATAATCGGTATAACCTCTATTTTTAACCATCTGGTACATTGTCAACTTTTCAGAAAATCCTTTCAGAAGTCAGCAAATGTTTAAATATATTTTATGAAACTCAAGACAATAACGCTACTATAATTGTTTCTGTTTTTATCAAAGAACAATAATCGTAGCATTGAGCAACAATATTATATACTTGATATTACGTTTTTCTTTCATAAAATTGATTCAAAAAGGAAATATATTTTTGCTTTAAGACCATAGCGTTGGATTTTTTATGGTTTATTCTAGTTATTTTTAATATTTGGAAATAATTAGTAATTTTCAACAAGTTGTGCAGTTTTTTTTCATAATTTTTTAAAACAAACACACACACTCATAAAATATATATTACAATAATATCGACGATATCCTACAAATAGAGAAAAAATTAAATATAAAAATTATAAAATTATGTAAAAATTAAAACATTGAAAAAATTGCGAAAGTTTTTGTGAAATTATCCCGCGTAAATCACTATGATGCCACAAAACTATAAAACATGTACGATTTCATCCTTGAAAAAGCTACAATAAGCTAAGCAGGAGAAATAGTTAAACTATCGTTCATAAAATAGACTATTGTTCATAAAATACATGAAAAATGTGAGAAAAAATAAGAATAAACAAAATTGTTTATTTAAGTAAATTAAGTACAGGGTTCATACAGAGTTGGGAAGAAAAAATCCAAGGAGTACATAAAAAATCCATGGAGTCCAAAAAAATTTAAAGACTTGCCACTTTAGTTGTTATTTATGTGGCATGCACTTGCACAGCCCCAATTCCACAGGGATTCTGCGAGTTACCGCCCTGCAAGAAGGGGGGTGGGGGTATTCGCGATCTTCAGATAAAATCAGCGATTTATCTGCGATATTTTAGCACAATTGGCGATTGTTTGCGATCTTTTGATAAAATCGGTGTTTTCCTGTTTTTCTTATTTATGAAATCGATGTTTTTTCGAGGATTTTTAGTCAAAATTTGCATTTTTATACGATTTTTTTCTCGAAAACGCCGTTTTATTCCCGCAATCTTTTGATGAAATCGTCATTTTTTCCCGTGATTTTTTTAACGAAATCGGCATTATATCTGCAATCTTTAGACGAAATCGACATTTTCCCGCGGTCTTCAGACGAAATTAGCGTTTTATCTGCCATATTTCGTGACACTTTGGTGCAATTAGTATGATCCCAACCAATCCAGGGATGCCGCAGGACTTGAAAAATCCCTGGTGCCTTTTTAACAAAAGCGGATCCCCATTAATGAGTCATATTTTTAGATGCAAAAATTGAACTTGTTCATTTGCATTAGAAAAATGAAATTCAAAAATTATTGTTTTAATAATAAATAAAAATATAAAACCAATATTAATTGTTTTTAAAATTATGAGAAATTTTCTTTACTTCTTTAAAAATAAATTTGCAAGATACAAATTTAACTATAAAATATTGAACATTTGAAAGTAGAAAATAACAAGTATCACTATTGTTTGCATTTCTTTTTAAAAAAAGGGGCAAGACTGATTTATAAAGACATTTTTGCTGAAAAAAAAAAAAAAAAAAAATAGAATACTTTTGTTGGGTAAAGTGGTGAGACTTTTTGTTTAATGAATGGGTGTTTTCCTGAGTCACATTTACTCAGAAAGACTTGGAGCAGTCAAAAATGGATAGTGAATCACAAAAATCCGTTTTTAGAGCAGCAAAAAAAAAAAAAAATAATAATTTTGAAGCAAGAAAATTAGCTTTTGGAACAGGAAAATTCACTTCAGGCATTAACTTTTTTTTCCGTGCTCTTTTGACAAAATTTGAGTCTTTTCACGATTTTTTGACGAAATCTGCCGTTTATTTGGGATTTTTTTCACGAAATTTACGTTTTTCGAGAATTGTTTAACGAAATTTGCCGATTTTTCACAAATATTTTGACGAAATTTGCCGTTTTTTCGCGATTTTTAGACGAAATTTGTCGTTTTTTCGCGATTTTTTGAGGAAATTAGCCATTTTTCGCGATTTTGTGACGAAATTAGCCATTTTTTGTGAATCTTTTGAATAAATCTGTCGTTTTTTCGCAATTTTTTGACGAAATCTGTCGTTTTATCGCGAATTTTTGACAAAATTTGTAGTTTTTTTACACTTTTTTGAGGAAATTTGCCGTTTTTTTTTCGAGATTTGTAACACACTTAGGCATTTTTTCGCGAATCTTTTGAAGAAATTTGCCTTTTTTAGCAATTTGTGACAAAATTGGCCATTTTTCACGTATCTTGATGAAATCTGTCATTTTATCGAAAATTTGACAAAATTTGCTGCTTTTCCCAAATTTTTTGACAAAACTTGCCGGTTTATCATGTTTTTTTGACGAAATCCGTCGTTTTTCGCATATCCTTTGACAAAATTTGCCGTTTTATCGCGATTTTTAGACGAAATTTGCCGTTTTTTCGGGATTTTTTCGAAATTTTTTGAGAAAATTAGCCATTTTTTCGTGAATCTGACGAAATTTGCCGAAAAATAGTCCTTATTTTGCAATTTTTTAACGAAAGTCGCAATTTTTATGCGTTTTTTTAACGAAATTACGCGTCCCACAGGACGCGTAAGAGCTATTTTACTGCGCCCCATCGCCTATTTTTTGCGTATTTTACGTGCTATAGCACGTCCGCTGCATCCATACAATCACTGCTGTGCTTCTGATGAATGACGTGCATAAAGGGTTTACCGTGCGTTTTATAAACGCGATTTTTTTCTTTTTCGGGAGCAATATCCTTGCGTGCAAAACCGCAATACAATTTAAGGAGTTTCTAAGGAGTATTTTGTTTATCTAAGTAGTTCTAAGTACTACTTGGGAACGTTTTCATTTCTAAGTAGTTTCTAAGGAGTCCAAGGAGTCTGTGCGAACCCTGTAAGTAATATTTAAGTAAATTTCGGAATATAATTCAGAATCGCGTGGATCAGAATAGCGTGCCAGAATTGTATTAGTACAACATATATGTCGCTATATAAATGGATAATATTCGAATGATTTTTAAAAAAATGAATTGGTTATTAGATTCCCAAAGAGTATAACTCTTAGAAATAGAAAATCTGATTCGGCTAAAATTAGTTTTAAGAGTCAGACAAAATGATAACATTATATAAGTCACAATGACTATCTATGGCTTCAGAATCAGATTTCATTCATAGGAAACTTTTGACGGTGCAATAACCATTTTCGATTCTAAAGAGAAATGACCTTTCTTTATCAGATGAAAGTCATTAAATAATAATAAATAGATTCATAAAGTTTAACTTAATGTCTGTAAAAAAATTTGAAAACACACCAACATTAATAAGGAAATAATGTTTGCGATCACCCATGTAACAGAAAATGTTCAACATTATTTGCCCCTATGTCAAATTACGATGTAGGTCTTGTGTGCATTTGTGTATATACATAGTACGTATATTCGTGAAAGTGCTAACATTTCTGTGAAAAATTCAAAGGTTTTTGGCTTATAGAATACAGAGTTTTCAAAGAAATTTAAACACCATTTTCCGGAAATTTAAAAAAAGAAGAGTAGAAACAGTATATTGCAATTAAAACCTGAATAGATTGAATGTTTGATGAGACATGGGAATTTGGATGAAATAATTTTTAACTGCGCAGGCGTGAAAGATACCGAAATTTTAATAATTTCATAATTTGATAGTCAGTTGTTTAAGGCAACTTATAAAAATGTCCAATAAAATATCACGAAAATTCAGAATGATAAGAACAATATTATGATTTGCTTACGAAAGTAGCTATGTTACAAGGAATTTTCCACAATTTGTCAACCAGCTCACTGTATCGTTAAGAGGTTTTACAATGTTTTACTGAAATTTTTAGATTAGTCGCCCTAAATAGCTTAATATCAAATTATGAAATTAAAATTTTAGTATCTTTCACGCGTTCGCAATTCAAAAAAATAATACAAAAGCACATATCTCATCAATATATTCAATCTATTCATGTTTTAATTACAGTATACTGTTTCTGCCGCCTAACGATATTTTGTAGCAGCTCCCCAAATGATAACTTTTAAATAAACTATTAAGTTTAAATCAAATATTTTGCCTATTTTTTCTCTGTTTAGTTTATAGTGCCTTAGGCAATCACCTGACCTTGTTCATTTATTCAATTAGAATTTTTTTGTTGAACTTAAAAAGTTCTTTTGCGATTAGACATTTTATATAAATGGCTATCTGTAAATGCATTAATTTGTACACGTACATTCATTTAGTGTAAATCCATTCTGAAAGAAATATTACAAGATTAAAAAACGTCCCCAGAATTATATCGAGTATTCAAAATAGATATTTGCTCGATTATCTCTTAAACTGCTGATGATAAAAGCGTCTTTCCAGTGTCAAAATGTATGTAAATCAAGTAGAGCTTTTATATTGAAATTTGTTTTATAAGAAGCTGTATTTATATTAAAATACAAAATTTTGTTTTTTTAATAAGGTGCTTGCGTACAATAATTTATATTTATAAAATGTCCTCTGTTTAGGAATAATACTTAAAAATTGAATTCTTCTACGACCAAAACTTACCAGATTACGATATTTTGAATTTTTTTAATTTTCAGTATTTTTTTTGTTACATAGTTTGAAGTGAAATTAAACAAATTACATGTAATGTTAGATCCAAAAAAGGAATTATTATTGTTATTTTTGTATTATATAGGACTACTCAAGTTAAAGATTCCCAATAAACTGCCCGGCGTACATTGTAGATGAAAATTGTTTTTAATTAAAAACTCTATAGCAGATCGCGAATTATTTCCAAACTAGCAAAATTTAATCTTTTGTGTTTTTTTTTTTCCTTTTCTTCGAAATTTTTCTGCACTGGAGGACATGAATTAACATCAGAATTGTAACGATTTCCATTTTCAAGTCCACAAATCCGAAATAGTAAAATTTATGTTTTGTTTTCTACTTTGGATTTCTATAGTTCGATTTTCCGGGTTCTTGAGACGTAAATTTAAAATTTAGTAAAACGAAAATAAGTAAATAAATATATATATATATTTTTTTTCTTTGAAAGTTCTAAGAACTCAGTTAATGCCTTAATAGCGAAATTTTCGCCTTATTTTTCCTGCATCCCTTCATAATTATAACCAACAACACTGATATTTTAGCCAGTCAGGAGTCGGAGTCGGACTGGAAGTCGTTAAAATTTCCGGAATGGGAGTCGGCCATTTTCCCCACCGACCCTGTAGAAAATATTGAAGTGTATCGCTTTTTACAAAGAAGGGGAGGGGGCAATAAATATTGAAGCCCAGGGGGTAGTTGATGAGTCTCTGGTCTTACTACTAGATTATTACACTGTTAAATTTTATTTTAGATTTTTGGAAACACTTGTGCAAATACATAAGTATTAAATAAGTATTAACGCCAAACGTTGTTTCTGTCCAACTGTCCGTTATAGTTAAAGGTGAAAGAAGCAAATTCTTTTCCAGGTCATCAAAACAATCAAGTCAACAGAGTATCCCAGTCCAAGATCGTATCGATTCAGAGCCAGAGGGCGTTCAGTCCTCCTCACCTGGACGTCTGTTGCCTCGGAAATCGATCGGTTTGTAGGAAGTGAAATAATGCGAGGCCCTATCACTAAAGGCAGAATATGTCTATCACGTGCTGCGAATGGTATTTTTGGTTTGAGGAATTCCCACCTTGATATGGCGTAACACGCGTGACCCACTTATTCACTTAATGGCGCACATTTTACACTTTCTTTTGCACATCTCGGAAGTAACATGGATCTCCATGTAACAATCATTTGTTTTTGACAACTTTAATACAGAGAAATGTGTCTTTAGAGTATTTTTAGTTTGCTATTCTCAGATAAATGCCTTCAGATTCCTACTTTCGCCTATGTTTAGCACTGTTTCTTGTCAAATGGTATTTCAGTTATGCGGAAAGAAAATATCTTGATACCAACCGCTGAATAACAGAATTATAGAATATAAGAATTCTTTTCAAATCTTAACAATACTAGAAAGGTAGGATAAACTGTAACTAGTACTTTTTATGAATATGCTACTGTTTTGTACATTGAAGTTTACACAATTTAGCTTTTTCAATATAAATAAAAACTAATTGACTTATTGCATGCACATAAAATCAGAAGTATAAAATTGAATGCATACTTTTTCTTCGAATTTAAAATTTAAAAAAATATGTTTTTTAGAATATTTTATTTTAAACCATCAATATATAGTATATATATATATATATATATATATATATAAGTACTGAATAAGAGACAATTGTAAATACATACAAGTAATGGAATGTGTAGCAATTTTTCAATTCATCTTTTAATTCCTCGTCTTCTTTTTCTTCAGCGAAATGTTTTTTGAGTAAGAAATGATACGCATTAAATACATATCTAGATTTTCCATTATTTTAGAAGATGTTAGAAATTCGTACATAAAAAACTTATTAACTTCTTAGCTGTCTCAGAATGTCAAAACACAACAGAATAACCTCGTGCTCAGTGTAAATTTTCTTTTCAAAATAGAACGTGCATTTTCCAATCAGATATTTTTATATTTATTTTATTAACTTTTACATAGTGGAGAGCAAACAAAACCATGCCTTTTACCATTGTTACATATAAAATGAGAAAGAAACCAAGGAAGCAGCAGATTCATTTTTGCTATCTTAGTTACGTATTTAGAGTGAAAAAAAAAGAGTTAATTTTTTGAAATAACATAATAATTTCATAGAATGGCTTGAGTGACTAGGCAAACTGGGCATCACTAAAAATGTGTACATTTCTCCATTGCTCTGTCGACCCCTTTTTAAAAAAGAAACTATTACGAAACTATAAGAATTATCCTAAAAAAATACATGATTGTGGTGTCAGATGCATTACACGTGTTTGTTGCGCCATTAAGTAAAGTTTTAATTCGACGTAATAATGTTTTGTTGATTTGTTAGTTATTTTGTTATTTAAAATAAGACTGCGTACTTAAGTATTGAAACCCATGTTATTAAGTAAGTAAGTGCATTGAAAAAAAAACTGTAGGGATGCATAATTAAGTACAATAGATTAGTTTCGATTGTCTCCCCAAGTATTCATCAGTAGAAAGGCTAACTAAGAAAAGTAACTTAAGTAAATAAATATTCAAGTTTGTTTTAATTTTTATTAATATATTGTAAAAGTTATTGTTTAAAGAAATTAATATTTGACACATTAATGAGTGGAGCTTTTCGAAATTTCTATTATTATTATTATTATTATTCCACTAGCAACATTTTCCTATTTGTTATTTGGACGTTTCAACCGGCAAATAGTTTGCTCTTTTTTTTTTTTTATGAAAAAGGGTCAATGGGATAATGCAGAAGTACTAAAACATAGATGCAGATTCCATCTCTTTTTCAAGACAACGCACAAATTTATACTATTTACACTCTTAAAACGAAAGAGTGAATTTGGCTTTTCCAGAAAGAGTTGTAATTTATTGGATCATGAATGAGTTGTTTTTTAAACGTTTTACTCATCTTGATATAAATTACTTATTTTAATCACTCATCTTGATTTAAATTGCTTAAAAACACCTCGCGTACACGAGTTGTTTCTACTCCTTACAAGAAGCTGACTTTCAAATCGTGAGATGAGTGAATTTCGGCTCAACTTGTGAGTTGTACTGTGGCTGAGGTTTATGAGAGTACAAACTGTCAATTTCATTCTAAACACCTCGTGTAATTTAATTTACTAATTTTTTTTATAAAAGCAAACTCTGAAACTCCCTTTAGGTCCAACTTATTTTATGTACCAAATTAAACATTCAGCAATCTTCTTCGTTTTAGAACATTTTAATACTCTAAATAAAATGGAATTTTAATACTCTAAATAAAAACATATTATTACTTAAAAATTTACCGCAATAAGCGAAAACAAATCTACACTTATCTTGTAAAGGTCATCTCTTGGAAAAGCTGAAGCAGCTTGTTAGGAATCTACTTTAGCTTCAGGAAATAAGTTATTTTCTGCACAGTATTCTAGTAATTATTTCCTTCCTTCAATGATTTTGCAGTATTATGCTAAATACAGTAATTACTCGTATATATTTAAATGAAATACACCTTCATTGTAGACACTTGCGGAACAGGTATCTCAATTATTTTTTATTTGATTTATGAAAAGAACTCACATAAATATTTTAAAGTTATATTTCTATTTTTTTCCTTCTTCTTCTTGGGAATAAGTAAAATGACTTACAACTTCAAATACAAAATGGTGATAGATAAAAACATGAAACCAGTGGTGTGTTTATTAAAGAAAATCGTAAGAATCTTATACATAAATCAGAAAATTTAGTTTAACGCGCTCATAGATGGCGCTGAGAGCGATAGGCGCTCTGCTGAGGCTGATATTGACGTCACTTAGCACTGAAGCGAATTAAGGAGTTTTATGCGGAGTGGGTCTTGTTCGAAAATGCACTTTTGCTTTTACGCATCAGTGTTAAGTGACGTCAATGTCAGCCTCAACAGAGCAACTATCGCTCTCACCTCCATCTGTGAGCCTTATTTTTAACTAAATTTTCTGATTTATGTATAAGATTCTTATGATTTTTTAAATAAACACACCACTGGTTTCATGTTTCTATCTATCACCGTTTCCAAGTTATAGATTTTTAAAGTTAGGGGTCTTTTATGAAACACTTATTTCCATATTTACTCATGTATAATGTGCGCCCCTCAGTTTTGATTGGAAACAGAAAAACAATGTTATGACTTGCGTATAATGTTTAAAAGAAAAAAATCTATAAATGTCCTGATTTAATAAAATAATAAATAGGTAACTAAAATTAAACTATAGAGATGTTCATCAAAAGTTTCAAAATGACAGGAATATCAAATATAATAGATGGAAAAAAAGTGATATGATATAAATGAAGATACAGATTGTGCTAAATGGTGATTCTAATGACAGTAGCAATAGTGGTAATAACCGATGTGCTCGTGACAGCTTTGATGAATTTCGAACTACATGTAATGAATTTTGAAAGTGTGCATATTTTTATTTTTATGCTGCCACAGTTGTGCATGCTAATCTATTAAAGATATGTGACGTCTTTTTACGTGGTAACTTTTGAATACATTTATTTCTCAGTTAAGATAAGATAAAATCAATGCTTTCTAAATTCATTTCAGTTGAAAACACAGAAATGAATAATAACTGCACATTTGCTTACAATAAATAACTACACCATATAAAAACACTATTAATTCTCTTCGTCTTCTAGGTTCTTACAATTGTACCGCAATATCTATGTACTGTATTCAATAACTTGGAGAAAGTATGCACAGCTTCATATTCTTGGCATATAGTATACCTTTATATTCTTTTAGTTCATGGAAATATTACATGTATAAGACTTAATCCTCTTTTAACCCCTTAAAATTTGGGGGGGGGGGGGGAAGAGACCTATGAAACACAAGTAATTATGGCACTGGATTTTGCTTTGCCCCATATATTTTCACTTCATTTAACTGTGTTGTTTACCAATAACAAATTTTCTTGCCAGGCGAAAACACAATCTGTAACTCAAAAAAAAACGCCACGTACGTGCTCAGATATTAATAATAGATGACAAAGTAAAAAAATGGGTTAAGAGCCTGCATCAGTCAAACCGAAACTCAAAATCCTACCACAAACCTATGCGTGTTGCCACCAGGAAGGCGTATCCCGAGCCCAAAGATTGACACTTTAAAAGACCAATGATATTTTCCAAGCTTGTAATTAATAAGAAAATGGTCATCTCACGCCACCCTTTACCTCCAGGCGATAAAAAGGGGATAAGAACCCTAGGAAGAAAAAAGTCATTAGCAAATGCTAAAAACTCTCGCACCTTTTCAATACTGATAGCCCGAGGGATATGTGCATTTGGATAGTTTCTTCGAGATAATTTCTGACCAAAACACTCGGTTCCGTTTTAAAACAAGTCGACATTGACCTTTTTTGTTAGATAGTTTCAAGTGAAATTGAATCATTTATATGTAATTTTAAAAGACAACATACAGATCGTGATTATTATGTCAGAGATTGCACATTAAACATTTTCCAAAGAATCTCCTCTACATTTTAATATTTTTAAATGATTTTTTTAGCATTGAATAGCTGAGATCATTGAATTGTACAAAGACCGTTTTATATTTTTTCGATTTTGTTACGAGTATTTCATAGTGGCTTACATCAATAGAGCGAAATTCCAAGATAGAAATTTTTAAGATATCTCGTTTGTATTTTAATATTTTTAAATGATTTTTTTAGCATTGAACAGCTGAGATTTTTCGGTATAAAGACCGTTTTGTACTTTTTTTGATTTTGTTTACAGGTGTTTTAAAGAGGCTACTTCAGTCAAGTGAAATCCAATGGAAGAAATTTATAAAAATATCTCTTATACATTTTTATATTTTTAAATTATTTTTTTGCATTCGATATCTCAGATATTTCGGTACAAAGACCGTTTTGTACTTTTTCGACCTTCTTTAGGGGAATTTTAAAAAAGCTACTTCAGTCAAATGAAATCCAATGGAAGAAATTTATAAAAATATCTCTTCTACATTTTAATATTTTTAAATGAATTTTTGTCATTGGATAGCTGAGATCTTTCGGTACAAAGATCGTTTTGTACTTTTTCGACTTTGTTTAGGGAAATTTTAAAAAATCTACTTCAGTCAAGTGAAATCCAGTGGTAGGAATTTATAAAAATATCTCTTCTACATTTTAATATTTTTAAATTATTTTTTGGCATTCGATATCTCAGATCTTTCGGTACAAAGACCGTTTTGTACTTTTTCGACTTTGTTTAGGGGAATTTTAAAAAAGCTATTTCAGTCAAGTGAAATCCAATGGTAGAAATTTATAAAAATATCTCTTCTACATTTTAATATTTTTAAATGATTTTTTTGTCATTGGATAGCTTAGATCTTTCTCTACAAACACCGTTTTGTACTTTTTCGACTTTGTTTAGGGGAATTTTAAAAAAGCTACTTCAGTCAAGAGAAATCCATTGCTAGAAATTTATAAAAATATCTCTCCTACATTTTAATATTTTTAAATGATTTTTTTGTCATGGGATATCTGAGATCTTTCGGTACAAAGTTTTGTACTTTTTCGACTTTGTTTATGGGAATTTAAAAAAAACTACTTCAGTCAAGTGAAATCCATTGGTAGAAATTTATAAAAATATCTCTCCTACGTTTTAATATTTTTAAATGATTTTTTTTGTCATTGGATAGCTGAGATCTTTCGGTGTAAAGACCGTTTTGTATTTTTTTGATTTTGTTTACAGGTGTTTTGATGAGGCTACTTCAGTCAAGTGAAATCCATTGGTAGAAATTTATAAAAATATCTCTTCTACATTTCAATATTTTTAAATGCTTTTATTGTCTTGGGATAGCTGTGATCTTTTGGTACAAAGACCGTTTTGTACTTTTTCGACTTTTTTTAGGGGAATTTTAAAAAAGCTACTTCAGTCAAGTGAAATCCATTGCTAGAAATTTATAAAAATATCTCTCCTACATTTTAATATTTTTAAATGATTTTTTTTGTCATTGGATAGCTGAGATCTTTCGGTGCAAAGTTTTGTACTTTTTCGACTTTGTTTATGGGAATTTTAAAAAAACTACTTCAGTCAAGTGAAATCCAATGGTAGAAATTTATAAAAATATCTCCTCTATATTTTAATATTTTTAAATGATTTTTTTGTAATTCGATAGCTGAGATCTTTCGGTACAAAGACCGTTTTGTTCTTTTTCGACTTTGTTTAGGGAAATTTTAAAAAAGCTACTTCAGTCAAGTGAAATCCATTGGTAGAAATTTATAAAAATATCTCTCCTACATTTTAATATTTTTAAATGATTTTTTGGCATTGGATAGCTGAGATATATCGGTGAAAAGACCGTTTTATACTTTTTTTATTTTTTTTTACAGGTGTTTTGATGAGGCTACTTCAGTCAAGTGAAATCCATTGCTAGAAATTTATAAAAATATCTCTTCTACATTTCAATATTTTTAAATGCTTTTATTGTCTTGGGATAGCTGTGATCTTTTGGTACAAAGACCGTTTTGTACTTTTTCGACTTTTTTTAGGGGAATTTTAAAAAAGCTACTTCAGTCAAGTGAAATCCATTGCTAGAAATTTATAAAAATATCTCTCCTACATTTTAATATTTTTAAATGATTTTTTTTGTCATGGGATATCTGAGATCTTTCGGTACAAAGTTTTGTACTTTTTCGACTTTGTTTATGGGAATTTTAAAAAAACTACTTCAGTCAAGTGAAATCCATTGGTAGAAATTTATAAAAATATCTCTCCTACGTTTTAATATTTTTAAATGATTTTTTTGTCATTGGATAGCTGAGATCTTTCGGTGCAAAGACCGTTTTGTATTTTTTTTATTTTGTTTACAGGTGTTTTGATGAGGCTACTTTAGTCAAGTGAAATCCATTGGTAGAAATTTATAAAAATATCTCTTCTACATTTTTTTTTTTTTTTTTGTCATGGGATAGCTGAGATCTTTTGGTACAAAGACCGTTTTGTACTTTTTCGACTTTATTTAGGGGAATTTTAAAAAAACTACTTCAGTCAAGTGAAATCCATTGCTAGAAATTTATAAAAATATCTCTCCTGCATTTTAATATTTTTAAATGATTTTTTGTCATTGGATAGCTGAGATCTTTCGGTGCAAAGGCCGTTTTGTACTTTTTTGATTTTGTTTAAATGTGTTTTCATGAGGCTACTTCAGTCAAGTGAAACCCATTGGTAGAAATTTATAAAAATATCTCTTCTACATTTTAATGTTTTTAAATGTTTTTAAATGTTTTTTTTTTTTTTTTTTTTTTTTTTTTTTTTGTCATGAGATAGCTGAGATCTTTTGGTACAAAGACCGTTTTGTACTTTTTCGACTTTGTTTAGGGGAATTTTAAAAAAGCTACTTCAGTCAAGTGAAATCCAAAAGTAGAAATTTATAAAAATATCTCTTCTACATTTTAATATTTTTAAATGATTTTTTTTTGTCATGGGATAGCTGAGATCTTTCGGTGCAATTAAAGAATCTTTTTAGAAATTAAACTTCAAATATATGAAAGAAAAATAATAAAAATTGTAAATGTGTTTTTATTCGAAATGAATAATGCTTTTAAAGTACATTTGAGATTGCATGGCTAGTTAAACAAACTTTTTGAAATCAACATCTATTTACATCATTTCTGATCCAATTTCTTGCGTGAAATATCATGAAGGATTTTTTTTATTTTGCTTCTTAGCCTACAAGTAACAAACAGCGTTTTACTAATAGCCAGAGGCAAGAAATTTCACCCACTTCCCTGCAAGACCCCCGTAGAGTAAACTCTTATCACCTTACACGCTAATGGGTTTTAGGGTGTTTCCCTTTTGGAGGTGGAGTTTTACGGCCTTTTCAACTTTTTAAATCAAAATGTTTCAACTTTTTATACAAATAGCATAGATTAAATTTTCTTAAAAATCAAAATAAAAAACATTTTCTGAAAGCTAAATAATTAAACTCTGCATGCTGTTTTACCAAATTTTAAAAGGTCAAACAGATTTTTCGTAATAAGACATTAAAGGTGAATTTTAAAGATTATAAAATAACGTACTTGTATCGCCTTAAAATTGAAAAAAGAAATAAAATTTCAAAATGACGTGCATAGTTTAAACCTACAGGTTTTCAAAACAACAAAAATGATTAAATTTGAGTAAAATGCAAAGGAAGGAAAGTGATAAATTTCTTCCATTGAAATAACATTAGCCGTTCTATCTCGGAACGTTACTGATGTAGGGCCTTAATTTAGGAACATGCATGCAAATATGTTCGAATAAATAAATAAATAAATAATAATAATAAAAGAACAAAGAACATTTTAGACGAGTAAATGTGGTACTAGACCTGGTGTTGACCATGAATTTTCGCTTCATTTGATTCTGCTGTTTTCCACTGACAAGTTTTCTTATCAGGCAAAATTCAATTGACAACTCAAGAACAAATGCCAAATATGTCCTCAGATATTAATAGTAGATAACGAACAAAAAACTTACATGTTTAAAATAGAAAGATTATCAAAAATAATTTTCGGAGCAAATGAGTTAATTTCGAAAGATATTTTAATAAAACCGAAACTTTATAAAATATTACTTTAAAGAAAATTAAATCAAAACACTTGTTTAATACGATGCCATCCAACATTTAGAAGTAAAAAATGCAAAACAGAAAATAAAAAAAAAAAAAAAAAAAGATATGATAGCTGCATATTAATGAAAAAAATATATATATGTTACAGGCCAAACCCGATTTTAGGCCAAACTAGATTGGCCTAGTCCAAACTAGTCTATCCTAATGCCCATCGGATAGACTAGTTTTTCCTAGGCCAAACTAGTCTATCCGAACGCCCATCGGATAAGCTAGTTTTTCCTAGGCCAAACTAGTCTATCCGAACGCCCATCGGATAAACTAGTTTTTCCTAGGCCAAACTAGTTTGGCCGAACGGTCATTAGGATGAACTAGTTTTGCCTGCTATTCATTGGTTTGAACTAGTTTATCCTAGGCCGAACTAGATTGTACTAGGCCAATTCAATTTGGCTTGATTTTATTGAATCTAAAGATCGCCACGGAGCCAACTTTCTAGTTTTGATCTAATTTATCCTAGGCCGATGCAATTTGACTCGCTTTTAGCTCACATACTATCAAAGCCTGAGAGCTAATGTGCTCGTAAATTGTGTGTGTGTGTGTGTGTGTATGTAACCATGTACGTATGTATGTATGTATGTACGTACGTATGTACATACTTATGTACGTACGTACGTACGTCGGACTAATATATAGCGACTAATATAACGGACTAATGTGGAATTAATATAACACAAGCACCCAAGTGTTGGAATTTGGATGCGATTTAGTTCAAATCAGCCGGCTTCGCCCGCTATCGGGCCCCTTCTTTCATATAAAATCTCGAAACGGGCGTATGTCGAAGCGAACGAACCTCGAAGAGAAAAAAACATGATGATAAATATTTAAGAAAAAAGATTCCGCATCGAAATACCACTATTTCTTAATAGTAATTTTTGTAAAAATGTTATATTCTTGTTGGAACATTTTGAAACTTACAGTTTATGAAGCTTACAGTTTTGAAACTGACAATTTATGGCATATTTGATATAAATTTATTAAAAAAAAGTCGCATTTCGGCGTTAAAGAGGGTGTGGATGCGAACAAAATCGCGAAATATAACGGAAATTCTAGCTTTTAAAGCACCGCTTCCTCAAGTAACATATCTACTCTTAGGTTGTTTAACGGAGTTTCATTCAGATAGAGTTTTGTTAATAATAGAGTGCACTCCTTGGTGTTGGAATGAGAAACTAGTATAACGTGGCTTAATTAAAGCTTGCTGGCTTCGCCCGCTATCTGACTGGCCTAGGCAGCGGGGATATGGTTTGAAATTCGTTCGCTTCGAGGCTCTTTCGAAAAGGAGGATTACATTCGGCGGTGCGTACTCAGCACGCTTGCTACGATTTGAATTTCGTTCGCTTCGAAGTTCGTTCGAAAAGAAAGAGGGCATTCGGCAGTACGTGTGCAGCACACCTGCTATACGCTGTCGCAAGCTGTAAGGATGCGGCTGAAGAACTAATGCACGAAATTTAATAAAAATTTACATTCAGGTAGTCTCTGATCTAAATTGATGCTGATTAGTTTTTGGTGTAAATCGCTCATCAAGTGGAGCTGCTGTTTTGCATTTTTTATGATTTACGCATTAGCTTTATCTTAACTAATACACGAATTTCCATCAAACATCAGATTCAGTTCGTCCATGAGATGAGTTGGTGTTGTTTCTATTTTGAAGTAAATCACTCAACATGGCTATGCTATGCTGCATTTTTAACAATTTTTACAATAGCTGTATCTCAAGAACTAATGAACGGAATTTAATATAAATTTATATTCAGATAGTCCCTGATATAAATTGATTCTGATTACATTTTCGTGTAAATCGTTCAAAAATCACTATTCGTCAATAGTGGCATTAAACGCGGAACATATTTTTATAAATTTATATCATGTGTCATAAACTATCTTAAATTTTCAACTAGATCAACCTAGAATTTCCGTTATATTTCCTGATTTTCTTCGCCCCCCCCCTGTTTCCCTTTCGTAATGGGACTTTTTTACAATTTTTATCATGTGTTATAAACTATCACAAAGTTTCAAACAGTTCCAACAAGAATTTAACATTTTTACAAAAATTACTAATAGAAAATAATGGTATTTGACGCGCCATCTTTTTTCTTAAATATTTAACATCATGTTTTATTATGTTTCTAAAAGTTTCAAATAATGGTAATATTTAATTATCAGCTAAGACCTTAAAAAGTGCTGAGATTTAAAAAAAAAATCTAGCGTCTTCTTACTCTACCCCCCCCCCCATCCTAAATTTCAAGTGTCATGCTTTATTTAAGCTTTTTCTTATTTTTAAAAAGATTCGGATATTTAGTTTCTTAATATGAACAATTTCGCCTGAAGTGTTGTGTGCAAAAAACAATATCTGTTACGAATTAAAAATCTTTTCATAAAACCGAAAGTCTCTATCCGATTGAAAAAAAAATCCGTTCTACGTTTATATCTCAGAACCCCCCAAATTAATCAGGTAAACGCCTTATCAGAAGGAACATACATCCAAAATTTGAACAAATCGGTAAATTCTCTGTGAAAAACCTATTTACATAAATTAAGAGTGTTACCTCCCATTGCTCCTTTCTTTATACGTAAACAATGAACACCCACAACTGATCATGGATGTACCTTATTAAAATGATATTATATCTAAAATTTTAATAAAATCTGATCATTTGGCATGGAAAACTGATTTAACTAAATTAAGGAGGTGTGTGTGTGTGGGGGGGGGGGGGGTGCGGATTAGCCTTTTGTTCTCCTCCCCTTATTCTTATTCAATAAACCCCTGAAACTAATCAGGAAAGTTCATTATCAGGATAAATCTATGTCCAAAATTTGAAGGAAATTGGATATTTCTATCAGGAGTTATCGCATTACGTACACACGTACGTACATACGTACGTACATACGGCCATACGAACGTAAATTGTTACATACACATACACAGAATCTGCGAGCACATTAGCTCTCAGGCTTTGATAGTCTATGAGCTAAAATCGCGTCAAACTGCATCGGCCTAGGATAAAATAGATCAAAATTAGAAAGTTGGCGCCGTGGCGGTCTTTAGATTAAAAAATGTCACGCCAAATTGAATTGGCCTAGGACAATCTAGTTCGGCCTAGGATAAACTAGTTCAAACCAATGAATAGCAGGCTAAACTAGTTTATCCTAATGACCGTTCGGCCAAACTAGTTTGGCCTAGGAAAATCTAGTTTATCCGATGGGCGTTCGGATAGACTAGTTTGGCCTAGGAAAAACTAGTTTATCCGATGGACTTTCGGATAGACTAGTTAGGCCTAGGAAAAACTAGTTTATCCGATGGGCGTTAGGATAGACTAGTTTGGCCTAGGAAAAACTAGTTTATCCGATGGGCGTTAGGATAGACTAGTTTGGCCTAGGCTAATCTAGTTTGGCCTAAAATCGGATTTGGCCTGTAACATATATATACATAAATAAATGAATAAAATAATAATAATACATGCATAGAGTTTTTTTTCTAACTTTGTTGCTTTAATGTATTATAATAACATTTCATTCTTTAATTGATTTATCTTTGCATAAAGCGATGTTTAAATCAGCTTATACTTTTATTTTAAATTATTCTTCGTCATTAAACTGGTGATAAATACTTAAAATCTTTCATGTTTGTTAGTTTCAAAACAATTTCAATTTTACAAACTCCTCTTCTGAAACCGAAGAGTTGATTCCTTCATTGCAACTACTTTTACTACTACCACTACTACTACTAATAATAACAATGAATCTTGAGTTAATTTTCATATGTTATTGAACAATCTTTGTTATTATTATTATTTTTTTAATAGCGCAATGACAAACATAGAACTAATTTGAATTTCTTTAATCAAAAGAGTTTAATTTGTTAAAATTTTACATTTCATTTTGCAAAAAGTAGTATGTGGTAAAAAGTTAAGCACTTTTCATGTTTTGGCATAGTTTATTTACAGCGATTAATGTATTATTCAGGAATTTATATACATATATATATAAAATGGATACATTTTTGGAGCCATCCATATTCAAGATATAATCGACTTCGACACGAATATTTGCCAGTAAGATGAGCAATTCTTTTGAAGGAATTTTTATTCTATTTTTGGTTTAATTAATAATAATATTTTGCGATATTATGAAAAGTACAATATGAATCAATAGGGTGTCAAAGTTTTTAATGAGTTGATTTAATCGGCGCTTAAATCATGATTTAAATAAACTGATTTTTTGTTTTTTAATCATTGATTAAAATAATTCTCTTATAAATGTTTAAAATGACATAAAAGTATTAAAATCTCAAATTAATTTAGAATTTTCCTACGGATAATTTTTCCTTATGAATAAACAAAAAAAAAAGCTTTAAAAATTATTTTTAGACTTAATTCCTGAGAAACGCAAAACATTCAGTACAGTATGTTTGGAAAGGCATATAAAGTATTTCATTTAAACATTTTATTTAAATTTAATGTAATTTGTGATGCCATAATTTTCTTTAAGTAATTAAACTATATATTCTTTTATATAAAAAAAAAACATGGCAAGTATAGTAAATTTTTGCAAAGTAAGAGAGCAAATAACGGAATCTTTATACCAAATATTGGAGCTAAAGAATAACGGAAGAATAAAATCTACTCAACAACTGTTGTAAAAGAATGTATTAGTGAAATAAACTAATTGGTATAAAAATGTTAAATACAAGAAGAGATCTTGGTTCTTTCACACATACATCATGTAAGTTAAGATTTAGGTGATAAACATAAATTTTTCTTAATAAAAAGGAAAATGAGCTGTCAATAATATTTGTTAGTTTTGTTATTTGTGCTAATAATTAAATTACTTATTTGCAGTTTTTATTAATTCTAACTAAAGGCATTTTTTTAAGGACCTTTTTAAAATTGACAAAATGTACCTTGCCTTTTTCAAAAAAAATAGTAAAACTTCTCCATACCGTTGTTTTCTTAAATACATGTGTCCAAGACCTTGCAAAAATGATAGAACTTTATTTATTTATTTATTGGGTGGGGGGGGGGGGATTGTTACTAAACCATATTATTTAACATTATTTTTTAATTTATAATTCATAAATTTTTTTACATTTTAATTATCATAGCACAAAAAAATGTACCTTTCCCCCTTATTGTTACTAAACACATTATTATTATATTTTCTTATAAAATAGAGCTCTTTTTTAGAGGTTACATCCTGCCTTTTTCTCTTCTAAAATAAATGCTAAATTATAAACTATTAGTTTAGTAATTGAAGCATAAAAATATGCATTACATACCTAATTAAAGATTATTTGTTTAATGATTATTAATTTTAAGTAGCATTAACATTTTAATATTAAATTCGGTTACTGATCATTTTGATAAATGCAAATATCACTATTATTTTAGACAGTCTTACATAATTATTACAAAATATTAATGTGTATAACTTTATTGTATTCTACTAACTAATAAAACTACTAATTCGCAATTTTTATAATTTCTGTAATTGCTAACTAATAACTAAATTTTATTAATTAAAGTGTAAAAACGTAGATTATGTTAGAAATTGCAGGTTTAATTGTTTTGGAAAGATAAAGTTATTGGTATCTATTCAGCAGTTTAACATCGAAAAAGGGTCATTCCATGTCAAACCAACCAAAAAAACTCAATATTCAACCTGGCCATTTCCGATTTCAATGAAACTGCTAATGATCATTTTCTATGATGATATAAATTAGAGCATATTTTTATTTTTTTGTTTATAGCTTTAAATTTTTATACAATTAATTACTTTTAATTATTTAAATTTTGAAAAATCATCATTTTTTGACTTGCATAAATATTTTCAATTTTGAATTTCTCAAGTTCTATCGAACATAGAAAATTTTATAACCACTTATTTCAAAAAGGAGTTTATAAGGTTTAATTTGATATGGAAGTCGACTATGTGTAATTAAAATAAATAATTTAAAATTTTTAAAATTTTAAATTTGAAAAATTTTTACATGGCTGCCAACTACTACGCATATTTAAAGTCAAATAAATATGTTAGAAACAGAAATTTTAGTAAATGATTAACAATATTTGCTGTAATTGATAACATTGAATATATTTGGTATACATTTTACTTAAATATTTTTGTGGTTCCAAATATGTTTATATGATTTAAATAGGCGTAGAAGTTGGCAGCTCTGTGTTTAGTCATTTTTAAAATTTTTGAAAAAATTGTATGTTTGTTGTAATGTTATAAGTTTTAAATTCTGAAATTTTTAGAGTGGGATCTCAATGGGATCAAGAATTATGAAATAAAAGCTCAAAATTACCATACAAATCATAAATAAATAACAAAATAGACAGAATTAAATTGCTATTTTAATGGTAATTTTTGCTTTTATTTAATAACTCCTGATCCCATTGAGATCCCACTCGAAAAATTTCAGAATTTAAAGATTATAATATTACAAAACATTTTCAAAATTTTTAAAAATGACTATCTAAAAAATTTTTAAATTTAAAATTAAAAAAAAATTACATTTTATTTATTTTAACTATACATAGTCGACTTGCATATCAAATTAAACATTATAAACTCCTCTTTGAAATGAGTGGTCATAAAATTTTCTATGTTTGATAGAACTTGAGAAATTCAAAATTGAAAATATTGATGCAAGTCAAAAAATGATGATTTTTCAAAATTTAAATAATTAATTGTATAAAAATTTAAAGCGATAAACAAAAAATAAAAATATGCTCTAATTTATAACATCATAGAGAATGATCAATAGCGGTTTCATTGAAATCGGAAAGGGTCAGGTTGAGTCACTGGTTGATTTGGCATGGAATGACCCAAAAATATTTTTTAAAATCCAATTTAAATTAAAAAAACAGATTTAAATAAAAAAATTATTATTATTATTTTTAAATCAGAATTTTCTACACGCTATGTAACAATAGCGATTCATATGGCATTAAACATACGTTAATAAAGAATGAGTAATTCTATTTCATCACACTGAAACAAATAATCAACCATGAATACAAAATATCGCCTTTCTTTTAACATTTCGTTTGAAAAAAGTAACGTGGCCTTAAGAAATGATGAAATGCAGAATTCGATCTATTTCTGCATGCATCAACGATCGAAAACTGTAATGAAATGATTTTACAGATAGAATTTAGCAACCATAGAATGTATTGGAATGAAGGTAATCGAAAATCTTTTATTAAGGAACATTCAATCAATTTAAGTACTGTAAAACATACTTTTTTTTATTATACATTATATTAAAGTCAAAAGTGAAGAAGAAGCGTAAAATTAAACAGAAAACTACTCAAATTGCTATGCTTATCCATAAATAGATTTCGCTTAAAATAATGTGCTAAATTTCCGCATGTTTAGAAAAAGTTTTGCATCTCTTACGGAAATGGCCGTCTTGAAAGACAACGTAATACAATTTTTTAATACCTAAGAAATCTCTTCTATTTTACTGTCACAGTACCGTATATGATAAATAAATACTCAAGTGGTTATGACAGATAGAAATGCCTTGTCATCGTCATTCTTTAATGCATAAAAATCGCAAAATACGATAACTACAAAAAAAGACACAATAAAATAATAATAATAAAGTAAAATAATGATCAACGAACTTTTGATTGAACATTTAGTGGTTGTCAACTCCTTGTACAGACGTGAAGTCTGCCAACACGAATTTAACCTTCAAATTTCCGACTACCGAGAAGCTTTAATTGGATCCGAAAAATCTATTTCTTAATTTAACTCATTTATTTTTATTTCTCAATCCGTTGTAAGAAAAAAAAAAAAAAAAACCTAGAAGTCTGCACGGGCCGGAATTTCCAAACCCGAGCCCCGCTGGAACGAAAACTTTTTTGGATCGGCCTGTAGAGAAATCAGTGAAAAAAGGCCTGGCCCGATCTGGACCGACTTCATTTCTAGAAAAAAATTAAGAATTTTCTTAACAAACAATTAAGATTTTTATAAGAATACTGCATACATATTTATGGGATAAATTTACAGTATATTTTAAAATTATGATGCGTTAATAAGACAAGATTTGTAGACGTTTCAACATTTATATAACGCTTTATTGGAAAATTAATGCAGTTGAAAAAAAGGACGGTTAAAAACATTATAACTTTTGAAGCTGTATAATAAAAAGTAGATTTGTGAAAATATTTCTTTGCTATTTATTAAGGTTTTTCTCAAATCCAAAAGAGGTACTTTTGACACATTCATTAATTACGTTCTTTTCGGAAACGCATTAAATTGGCAGGTGTTTTCATTCAGAAATTGTTAATCGAATTTCATTAATCTCTTTTTTTTTCATATAAAACAATTTATTTTAGAGAAAATGTTGTTAAAAATATTGTTTTGAGTTGAATTTCCAGAAACGATATCACGGGAAAGGAGAAAAACCTGAAGCTGTGACAAGAATCTTTTATATGTCAACAAGTACTTTATTTATCAAAAATGGAAAACTCTATTCGATTCAAAATCGCTTCAATAGTCATGCTTGACAATTTTAAGACTTGACAATTCACAATTAGTCAGAAAATGTCTCAAAGTTTCGCGTTGTTGAGCAATGAATTTCAGAACCCCTTAATGTATGTTCCTAAAGATTAAGTTAACGGAAGTTTATTATCGCTATTAATATTTTTACAAAACATATTACCTGCACTACACACTCTGAGAACAATAAAGTTCAATTCCGGTCCGGCTCGGCTCGACTATGTAGGGGAAAAAATACAAGCTTGATAGCACTGCACGCGTCTGCTAAAAAAAAAAAAAAAAAAAAAAAAAAAAAAAAAAAAAAAAAACCTGGATCAGACACCATGTCCAATGCCGATCTCTAGGATAGGCATATTGCATTTCTGTATTATTAATATTGTCAAACCTGCATTGGCTTGTTATGTACATTTATACTTATTCTCGCGAAAGTCATTAATCATTGAAAGATGGTTATATTTTATCTGCCTTGTATAAATTTTTGTATCAGGACGGTAGTTCCGCTAAAAAAATTTTATCGGCTCTAAATAGCCCGGCTAACCCATTCTTTTTTTTTTTTTTTTTTTTTTTTTGCCGGCCCAGCCCGTTTGAACGCCACTCACCTTCGTTGAATGAACGTTGATTCACCTTCATTCTCTGACCCAGGCACATGCAGACCTCTACAACAAACCATACTTCATATAAGTTTATTAAAATGAGTTCGAAAAAAAAGTCAAAGAAATTTATCTGAGCATAAGTAATTACCGTCTAAACTAGAAATTTATTTTATTTTATTTTATTTATTTATTTATTTATTTTTTTGAAATCTAAGGATACAAGTAAAACACTGCTCACTTTCATTAATAAAATTAATTTAATGAAAGATTACAATAAGTGGCTAAAAATATAATTTACACCTCTTACAATGCATTTATGGTCATTTAACATTTTAATGCCTTTATTTTTAAAATGCCAATTTTTAACGCCTTTCTTCGACTTATAATTTTCGAAAGGGGAAAAATCCCTCTAGGATATGAAGCTAGTGGAAACTAGAATGGTAGTAATTATGTTTAAAAATGAAAATTAACTTTTTAATGCTAAGTTTATTCTACCACTTACTCTTTTCGTTTACAATTCAAACTACTAAGTTTTAAAAAAATAGATTTTTCTTCCTTTCCCTTCTTCAAAAATATAATTCCAGTTATTTTATTTCTTTGCCTCCATATTTAAATAATGATTTGGCCGATGGAAAGTATCAAATACTGCAATAAAATTATAATGGCTATTAAATTTTCTACAAATTCTTTTAAAAACTAAACACCATACAGAAGGCCTATCCAACCTTTCAATAAAATAGGGAGCACACTTCAGTTCTTGGCATTTAATGAAGACCGCCAATATTCACATGACTGAAAATATGATGCAATATCATTGCACAGTATTAGTATACACGCACGTTTTAACATAAGACAAATGAGTCTTACAAAAAATAGACAAACGGTCCCTACGGTTTTGGAGTTGCATGCATTAAATTTCAAATCATATATTTTTGTATAAGAGGTTTATCTCAAAAATATTTGTAGAGTAAGGTCACCAGAAATTTTAATCGCGCCTATAATAATAAGAATAATAATAAATCAAGAAGGCAAATCAAGAGATATTGCTAAGTTCCTATTTAGAATGTAAAAATACGCTCTGACTTATTTGGCAGGCATGAATTTAGTTTTATAAAAAAGTATAAAAAGACAGGCATGACAATGACCAAACTATATAAATAGTTCTAGAGACACAGTCTGAAAATGCTTTCATAGATGGAAATCATTCTACACTATTAAATTATTTTTTAAAAATAAATTAAAAAAAAAAAAAAAAGAAAAAGAAAACCTTCAAAAATTTTCAAAAATCACGAAGGAAAATTCAAACCTCTTTATCTCACGTATAAAATAGCCGATGAGCCATTGTGACAAAAGCAAAAAGAAAAAATTTAAACTTTCATGCATACGTCTTCAAAAGAGCGAGGGAAGGTGAAACGTTTATTTTTCTGTTACTTCTTAAGTATTGAAAAGAGCTATTTTCAATTATTACTAAATTTTACCATCGTTATTACCAGGCCCGTAACCAGATGGGGGCGAAGGGGGCTGAGCCCCCCCCTAGCTTCCTCCAGAGCCCCCCCCCCCCTTAGCTTCCTCCAGAGCCCCCTCTAATGCTTCAATATTTTTTGCTTTTTTTTTTTTTTTTACAAAATATATTTTTTAACTTTCCTTAAGGAAAAAAAAAAAAAAGAAAGAAAGGGTGAAAGAAACTGAACTTCACTTTTAGATTTTTTAATTTTTAACTGCTTTGAATGCAATGAAATATGCCAAATATTACTTTCAGAACCCTATTAGATCAGTTATTTTACGCTGTACGCTATAATCTAGTTTGCTGCAAAGAAATTTGAGAAACTGGAAACGCGTTCTAGATCGGAACATTTCTTTCTCCTCAAAAATTAAATCCAGATGCACTAACTAGCTACTACATGTTTCGTCATGAAATCTGCCCCCGTCCGCCATTTTGACCTCTACATTAGAAGGGGGTAGATATCCAGCGGTGCAGCATTTCACTTTCTACGAGGGCCTGATATCTTCCCCCATGAAATCTGCCCCCGTCCGCCATTTTGAGCTCTGCATTAGAAGGGGGTAGATATCCAGTGCTGCAGAATTTCACTTTCTACTAGAGCCTGATATCTACCCCCAGTATATCTGCCCCCGTCCGCCATTTTGACCTCTGCATTAGATGGGGGTAGATATCCAGTACTGAAGCATTTCACTTTCTAAGAGAGCCTGATATCTACCCCCAGTATATCTGCCCCCATCCGCCATTTTGACCTCTGCATTAGATGGGGGCAGATATCCAGTGCTGCAGCATTTCATTTTCTACGAGAGCCTGATATCTACCCCCAGTAAATCTGCCCCCTTACGTCATTTTGATATCACAGTAGAGGGGACATACATGGAGTGCTAGAATATTTTTTAGGTTCATCGAGAGCAGTAAATCCTGAATATATATCCTTTCTGCGTATAGTTTTTATTATTTCCGCTAATAATCATACGGTTTATTTATCTAGAAATTTGTAGACGACACTTAAAATGTAACTCTAAAATTATATAATATACATGAGGACGTAAACTTCAAAACGCACTTTATCGACATTTTTAAAAATTAATTTTCTGTATGAACCTATTTTATTAATAAATCTGCGTAAAAGAAAAAAAAAACTATAATTTTAGAAAAAAAAAATGAAAAAAAGGAAGAAAGAAACTTTCAACGTGTGTTTTGGCATTGTAAAATCTTGGTGTTTACAATGAAAACTAACAGTTTTTATGATATTTATTTAAATCGAAAAAATTTTACTTTCTGGAAAAGGCAAAATTTGAACCTCACGCCCTCTTATATACATGCAAGATTTTTAGTACTTTTGTAGATTTTTAGCATTTTCCAACATAAAGTGCTTTTGCATTTTGTTTGTTTGTCCGTTTGTCCATGCACTGACTCCCGTAAATACACTCGGATTTTTATACAATTGATAAGACTTATTTAGGTTTATTAAAACATGTTTGTTATTGCGTATGAAGTATGTACTGTTAATGTTTCAATTTTAGGGACACTCAAAAGAATTGAAGAGTATTTTAATGACATTACGCTATTCCAAATCATTTGAAACTGGCATAAATTCTTGAATTTCTTTACGATCACGTTAAAATAGAACATTCTTAACATTTTTTATTAATTTACAGGGACACATAAAAGAAATCAGTTACGGTACTGTCTTTGCATAATAATTGCTGGAGTGTACGTTTTAAAATTCGATATACGCTTTTAAGTTTGATTAGTTTTTTTTTTTTTTTTTTTTTTTTTTTTTTTTTTTTTTTTTTTTGCATATTACTCTTTATATTAAATTCTATACCTAATACACAGTACCAAAGAACAGAATTCTAATTAATGTTTATTAAATCAAATAAGAAAATTACTTCTAAGTTTTAAATACTCGAAATGACAATAATAAAAATATACGCTTTTTTCCAACTTATTTAATATTAAAAATGTGGTTTCAATATCTATATTATAAAGACCAAAAGCATCTGTGCGTAACGCATACGTCATTTTAAGAATGGTAACACTTTAAAGTTTGAAATGCATTTCCGGTTTTGCAATTTATTCTACTGCAAATTTTTGTATTTCTTAACTGCGCACTTTTTTAATTTTTACACCATCGTAAAGGGGAAAAAATGTACTTTTAAATGCAATTTATTTGAATACTGTTTCTTAATTTATTTTTGAAACATTAATTTTTTTGTAGTTTGTAATACCGTTTTTCTAAACGTGGCAACAGAAGTACTCCATGCTTATTAAAAGCAAAGGAAAAAAAAACAGATTACTGAATTTTTATGTTGCCATTTTTTTATTAAAAGTGAAAAAAAAAATAATTAAACTACGTTGTGTCAAGAATATTGTCTGTTATAAAACCCAGTGAATGTTTGTTTCTTTTATAAAATTTCATTTATACTTTTAAAAAATATATGGATAGTTTAGTATCTGTTTCAGGTAATAGCTATCGAGACTTCAAGTTTTGAATCAAAATGATCAAATTAAATTATTGATTTTCTTTAAAAAGTGAATACAGATATGAAAAGTGTATATTTAAATTTTGATATGGTGAAAATGACGTCAGGTTTAGGTTTGGGAAAAATATTCTATGTTTGAGTAAATGTGCAATCAATTCTGCTTTTTTTCATATTGGAATACAAGCATTAAAACCTTAATAACTTTATTATAATAAAAGATCTTTATTTTTATTTATTTTTTATTTTTTAGATGTAGAATAAAATTTAATTTTAATAATATCTGTAACTGAGTTTTATAGAAATAGTATTTTGTTAACTTTAGATTGAATATAATTTCACATAAAGAAGTACTTTACAATTAAATTAATTAAAAAATATGAAATACAAAAACAAGTTAAAAAAGGACGTGTATACAGTGAAAAACTTCATAAGCTAAAAATTTCCTGTTTTGAGTGAAAAGAATAGCATACAGTCATGGGAATAACCCCCCCCCCCCCAAAAAAAAAAAAAAAATCACCTTACTAGCGCCTCAACAAATTATTGTAGAAGAAAGTTGTTGGAACCAAAGGATTGGAAATAAAGTGTACTATTAAATGATACATATAAAATGAGCTTAGTGGGGGGAGGTGACATGTACATATTAAAACGAACCGAAACTTTTTTTTTTTTTTCAACGGCAATACCCAATTTTAACACGATATTTCAAATTTTTGGTTTAAATTATGCCTAATATATATATATATATATATACTTGTATTACCCATTTTAACGAAACATATGTCGTGGCTATAGCCGAAAGATATTAAGCGACTAAAATGGTCTTATTGGTAAAAAATAACATACATTAATAGAAGAGACATGATCATTCTATAGCATTCCAATAATTGAGTACATAACTTCAATTTAGATGCAGCCTCTAAAATGTGCTTGTTTTAAAATAATTAATTTCTTGGAAACTAATTGTACAATAAGAAATTTATGAAAATTTGAATTTAGGCTAATTTAAGGGTGCAAAATCTATTTATGGTGGCAAAATTATTTGTTGGTATTGAATTAAAGGACAAAATTTGGATTTATTTTTATATGAAAATGGCCCCCTAAGCGATTTTATATACATCATTTAAAAGTAGACATTGTTTATAATCTTTTGCTAACAGCAACTTTCTACTAAAATAATTTATTGCACAGTTGATAGGGGGTGGTTGCCTTTTTCTTCTACGATTGTACGTAAAAGGTTCAAAATATCTCAAACTTAAAGAAAGGTAAATTTAGCAATTTTTGGAGCGAATTATTATTAGTAGTATTGTTATTTGCATTTGCATATGTTTGTTAAGATTTCTATATTATACTATTTACTTTTGGATTTTTCTTGTTTTGTAAATTTGCATATACAACAATAACGCTTTCAACCATTAACAAAATGAAGTGATAACTGAATGTTCTATATAATAATTCTGAACTTTTCTATATAATAGTTCAATATATTCTATATAATAGTTCTGAACTATAGTAGAGCTTTCCTATTATGATAAAATATATCAATAGGGTATGTATCTTCACTATTGAATTTTTTTAAATTATTAAAATTTTAAATGATTTATGTGAAGTGAAAATTCATGTGAAAGGTTTTAGCTGTTTCTGCCCTCTTGAGTTATAAAAAAAAACATATATATAGTATGTAATTCATTTTATAATCTGAAATCCCCCTCCTTTTTTATATAGTTGAAAATGAAACTATATTCAGCAATTTAAAGCAACATTTATACTATTTTTTTTTTCTGTTATTGATGTTTTAAATCAGCAGCTCTCATTGTTTTATTGATGTTAAAAAATTAAATTTAATCGACGCATTATATAAAATAAATTCTCATTTATTTGAAAAAAAAAAAAAAATCTAAAAAAAAAAATAAAGAGCAAATGAAACAAAACATTTAACAATATTCGTTACATTTTGTTTTGTAAACTTAAAATTTTCGAAATTTAGCTTTTGGTTTTCGCTTTAAATTAACATTGTAAAAAAAAAAAAAACATTTTTAACAAATTATTTTGCGCTTAACAAAAGAAAAAAAGTTCTAACGAGAGCTATTTAATTGACACATTAAAAAGAATCAAAATATATAAACACATAAATACTAATGAAAATAATGATAAGTATCAAAATTCAACATTTAACAGACGATAGAGAATATGCAATCCATTTTAAACGTTTATTGAAAGTCTCAGTTCCTTATGTGATTGACAATTTATCTTTAAATGTTACTCACAGATTGTCAGTTTTTAACACATAAAATATTAAATTAAGAGTATATTTTGGAAAATATTTTGGCAACAAAAAGAACATATAATATTCATTTCCTGGGGTGATTTTTAAACCCTAAAACCTATTCCGGGATTCTTTTTATGAGAAAGAACTTATATCCAAAATATGAAATACATCTGATAAGTGTGCATAAAAACAATTTAACTAATTTAAGGGGAGGTTATAATCACTCGTCCCTTTTTAATTAGCAAAATAATCCCATATCTAATCAGGGATACACCTTATCATAATGAATCTATAATCCAAAATTTGAAGCAAATCCGATAATTCTGCGTAAAAAGCCATTTATTTAATTTAAGGGGATGGGGGTTGTATTCGATTCACCTTCTATACTTAGCCATTAAACTCTTAGAACAATTCAGGTATTCACCTTTTTAGAAAGTACCTACATTTAAAAGAAATACATCGGGTAATTCTGCATAAAAAACGATTTATCTAATTTGAGGCGAAATAATTGCCCCCCCCCCCCTTTATTAATAAGCAAAAAAAATCACATAACTAGTCAGAGATACTTCTTATCATAATTAACTTATGTCCAAAATTCCGAACAAATTGGATAATTCTGCGTAAAAACCTATTAATTTAATTTAAGAAAGTTTATTCCCCCGTTCTCCCTCTATGCTAAACCATTAAATTCCCAAATCTCTTCAGGCATTATATATTACATATAAGCCTTATCAGAAAGAACCTATATCCAAAATTTGACACACTTTGGATAATTCTGCATAAAAACCGATTTATGTAATTTAGGGTGGTTAAGTGAATTAAGTGATGGAAAATGAGCCACTGCCCTTCAAGGGGTTAATAAACATCAAATTTGTAGATACATGTTACCGAATTTTGACAGAATTTATACTTTTAAACGAAAACCTAATCTCTTATCAGGATGTATGCAATATTCATATTTTTTCTTTATTCTACCTTTACCTGAAAAAAAGGATGGATTCATAAAAATTTTGAATTTCGGTCTTCGTCGGATTTACACGTTTTAGGGGGTCAAAGATTAAAAAAAACACTTGTTTACGAAATGTCTCTCTGTGACATAAATTTTGTGGACACTCTGTCTCAAGAATTTATAAACAGAATTTCACAAAACTTTATATTCAGTTAGTCCCTGAAATACACTGGTGGTAATTAGTTTTTGGTGTAAAATCGATCAATAAGTTGCGCTGCTATGTTGCATTTTTTATGATTTACTCAACAGCTATATCTTGATAACTAATACGCATATTTCCATCAAACTTCCGATTCAGTTAGTCCTTCATATGAACTGATGTTTGTTTATATTTTAGTGTAAATGTTTTAAGAAGTGGCGCTGCTATGCTGTATTTTTCGCAATTTTTGCTATCGTTCTGTCTCAAGAATTAAGGGTGTATTCCAAACCAAATTTCTTATATTCCGATTTATTTTTAAATTCCTTTTTGCTCTCAAGTGCATCAAACTGGCAAATTCTATTATTAAGAAAGTACACAATGTGCCGTGCTTATTGAGTTTTGATAAATGGAGAAAATATTGCAAAAAAAAAAAAAAAAAAAAAAAAAAAAGGAAAGGCTGTCAAAGATGACGTTTTGAACCGAAGTTTTTGAAGCGGAAGATCTAAAACAAAAAACAAAAAAACAAAACAAAAATAAAATAAAATAAAAATAAAAGATCAGAGTGAGAAAATAATTGTTTATAAATCCAATTCTAATGAATTGAGGGGGAAATTAAATCACACGGCATCTTCAAAAATCATCTTAGCAAATTTCATGTTTCTACTTTTAAAAATGAGTCTGAAAATGTATCAGAAAATTTCGAGCTGTTGAGAGTGGGAACATATTTTTTCGAATCCACCCTTAATGCACGGAATTTAATAAAAGTTTATTTCAGGTAGTCATTCATATATATTGACGCTGATTAGTTTTGGTGTAAATCGCTCAATAGGTGGAGCTGCTATGATGCATTTTTCATGATTTTTGCAACAACTCCATCTCAGGAACAAATACACGGAATTTATGAAAATTTATTATCCTGATAGTCCCTGATATAGATTGATGTTGATTAGTTTTTGGTTCAAATCGCTCAACAGGTGGCGTTGCTCTGCTGCATTTTTACGATTTATACGACAGTTTTATCTCATTAACTATTGCACTAATTTCCGTCGTCGATTCCGTTTGTCGATTTTTTTTCTGCGATGTTTAAAAATTGACATCATAAACATTGAAATCAAAAACATAAAAAAAATAAAGGTACCAAAGCAGCATATCTACGTTCAATTTTCTCTCTGAAAATCACAATCTATTAAAAAAAAATAAGTTTTTGAAACTCACATTTTTGTATTATTTATTTATTTATTTTTGAAATATTTAAAGTTTTTCACCCAGAATTTAAAATCTAAATACGAAAAGACAAATCACACACGCGTAAACATACATTCATCTTTAAGAAGATTACTTCAATTTTAAACGATATTGACAATTAATCTTTCAGGCAAATTCGGTTCCAGATATCTCTTCAGGATTTTTTATAGGTAGATTTCGTAAAGAATACTATACCTATTATATTTTCCCCTATGTTGAAATTTCTGAAAACTTTTTGCAGATCCATGCCCATCATGAGTAATAGAATCCAAAGCTCCCCCCCCCCCCCCCCCCAGTTTAAAACTTTATATAAATATTTATCTGTTCATATTTATTTATTTATTTATACCGTATATACTAGTGTAAATGTCGAAGAATTTTACACAAAATTTGGGAGTTAAAAATAGGAGTCGGTCGACTTATACACGACTTAGTAAGATTTTTTTTTCTTTTCACAGGGCTAGTCCTTTTATGGATCTATGTTGGAGAGACAGGTAAAAACGAACAATGATCAGTCCCTGAGATTGACAAAAAAAGCTCAACAAAAATGGTCCCTCTAATTCTTCTGCACCCATTCCCTCATGCAATGCTCCTCAACGCAGGAAATTAAATTTCAGCATTTGAATACCCCTTTTAAAAAGAGTTCAACGTGAGAATGCTTGTAAACGCCTCTTCTAAAAGTCCTACAATACAAAGAAGTTTTGTACATTAGCAGTCTAAAGAACTTTTTATCTTGTTAATTAGGCTTAAATAGATTTTTCAAAGATTTTTTTTTTCTTTTTAAATATCGAATTGATGGGAATGGGTTTCAAAATAATTTAAACTTCTGCGTTTTTACATAATTATGCTTTTTGAAAATATTACACTTAAAAAACTCTGATTAGAAACGCAGAAAAAGTTATTATTGTTATTACAATTTTATTATTATTGTTATTATTATTATTATTATTATTATTATTATTATTATTATTATTATTATTATTACTAGCAAAAGCCATGCTTTGTTTGGATTCGCGAAGCATTATTTTATAGAACAGATATTTGAAAGTAAAAATATTTTTTAATATTATTTTTGCATCTTTATTAAACAAAACGTTATTTTATTTTTTGGCGCATTTTAATTTTTTATTTATGATGTAAGACTGGCATAATAAAATATTTTCGAAGCAAACTTTTACAAAATATTTTTAAATTTTCAACTAAAAGCTCTTTTAAAGATGTTTTTACAATTTTCATTAACCACTATTGTTTTTTAAAGTTTTTTGAAACATGCATGTTTCCAATCTTTGTAATTAACATCAAATGATCTTTGATAGCTATTTAAGAATAATATATTTCAAGAGAGCTTGAAGAAAGTTACTTCGTCAAAATCCTATTTTCTGGAAAAACATTTGAAATCTGCTCTCGTTGATACTATGAATTTTTAACTGTAAAAACTTTTTTTTCTAATTTCTTCGTTTTTATACATGTTAGCGTATCAGAATTTTTGATATTGTAGAATTTTTCGTAAGGAAAATTTCTATTGAATGCTTAATTTTGAAGGATTTTCACTCTCGACAACGTTACGTACGTTTTTAAGCCAACTGGTGTCTATATATCCTCAATATCTACAACTGCTTCATCTAATGTTAAACCTTGGGATTTATGAATTGTAACAGCAAAAGCTAACTGCAGAAGAAATTATTTCCTTGGGCAATTTATGCTTCCATTTTTCCAGAATTTAATTATTGGGGGAATTGGTACGCACCAATTCTTATAAGTTAAATTATTGTAGTATTCAAATTTATCCTTGATTATTCGCAATATCTGGTCTGGTGGCTTGTGATTTTCTTTATTGCGTGCAACAAAGTCTAAAGTCCCGTTCACTAAACCTTTTTCGGTCCAGAAATAAGATCGTAACATTACTTTAGATCCAAATGATAAAGTAAGAAATGGTTAAAGTCAATTTTTCGTTTCTGAATCGGCCAACTTTGCTTTAGTACATTTATAAAGAGCTTGAATCGAGGCAACAACTTCACGCTTCAATTCTTTTAATTTTTCATTTATATAACAAATTTAACAATTAATTTTATTTGTTTACAATTCTTTTGTTGCCACTTTAAAAAAAAAAATCCACAATACAACTTTTTTAAAATGTTTAAGTGTCATCTGTGCGAACAATTTTGCTGAATAATGAAAACATATTTTATTTATCAAATTAATCATGATTCTATCTATAATTACTTACTCCATGATTTATATTTTTTTCTGAAAATATACGCGTTTCATTTTTTATTTATTTGCTAAAATGCGTCCGTATTGGAAATGCATGTAAAATAAATTAATGGAAATAATACATTTTTTAACGTTTTACAGTAAAAAAAATATATTGTGCAAATCTACAGATCATAATTTATTTTTGTGTTTAATTTGAAGTTAAAATATTGAATAGTTTTTTTGTAAAGTGTACGACAAAATGTAACTTGAGTGGCCTAGTAGAGGATTCGGTTCGCTCATCCTAATTATTATATCTTCGATTGCATGTCATTTTTCAACATAAGTGCTATTGAAGTTTCAATGAGAAAAGCTTTTTTCTTTTAGCGATGAGAGCCGCTGGCGCCTAGATTTTTGCACTCCTGTATATATCCACGTAATTTCTATAATTTTACATAAATCTCTTGCAACCTCATACATAAAATCAAGGAGAAGAAAATATCGGTCATGTTCGTTAATGGCCAAAATCAGACCAAGGAGGTTGGAAATAAAGAAGGGGTTTGTGAAAACAGAAAAAAACCCATAATTTCACAATTGTGATGTACATAAAATCACTTATCGTTATTATTACTTCTCAGAAAAGTTCTAAAAATTTATCTATGACAGATTTTTGACATCGTTAAAAATGGGCTCAAATTGCACAAAAAATAATGTTTTAACCCTTTCAGGGGCAAGGCTTTTCTGCTCCCAAACTGGTCAAATAATTAATTCAAACTGCGATTTTTGAACAAACTGATTTAAAAATAATCGAAAACTTTTCGCCATGCATATTATGCGATCAAAATTGCAGTAAAAATTTACTGCTACCGTTTGTCAGTTTGAACCTTCAGATTAACCGTTTCGAGACTGCAAAAGACGTCCTTAAAAGGATTAAAATAAAACAAAAAAATCATATCTTCGTCGGTTTACAAGATATTAAATGCAATTAAATTTATTATAAATCTTCTTAATATTTTCTACAACTTTTATATTGACAAGTTTTTCATGGGACCAAGTCTAACAAAAAAGGAATCATAAAGGGAGAGGAGGTTAGAGAAGAAAATAAGTCACAGTAACATAATTCTGAGTAAAAAGGCGCTTACTGAAAATTGAATTAAAAACTGATCAAAAGCGGCTAGATGAAAATGCGTTTATTTCTAATCTTGATTTCCTTTTTTTTTAAATTAGTAATTAACTTTCAAATGTACCTTACGGCTATATTCTGAGGCGGTAGGGGCTTTTTCTAATTATTTGCTTAAACCGTAAATTACGCATGTCAGTATTGCTCTTGATGTGCAGCACTTTTACCACTAAATATCAGCCTTTTTGCATGAAAATTAAACACGGAGTTTGAAATCACCACATTTGTATTTCATAAAATTTTTAAATCGTTTAGACAATAATAAATATCTTTTAAAATAATTTAAATGTATTTATTGGTAGTCAGATAAAAAAGAAAAACAGAAGAATGCTTCTGCAAGCTTTTTATACTAGATTTCCGTTTAAAAATATAAAGTTGTTCAAATTAATGAACGGTTTTATTTCAGGTGTTTTTAAAGCTAATATTTTGATCCTGACTAAAGCTAGGCGAGACACCTACTATTTATATGTTGTTAAGCATTGCACGTCTTTGCAAATTAGTTATAAGAAAAAAGAAAAGAATCTTCCACGCATACATTTTTATCGAGGAAAATAAAAATAGTAATGTAATTGGAAAATGTTTCCTTAAAATTTTATTAGTTTGAGGGAAATATTTCTAGATTTCGAGAAAGAATCGTAAATATTCCAAGCTAAAACATGGTTTTACTTTAAATTTTGAGTCTTGAGCAAATTTTAGCTTTGGATATGAAATTGGAATCCACTCGCACAAGAATTTTTAAAATTATAAATATATAACTTAATTTTGCACCCTGAATATTTTTTAACATTAGTACTAATCATACTAAAAATATTGCAATTTTTAACATTTTAGCAACATTTTCATTTTAAATTTGAGCTTTGACATTAATAACCGAAAAAATTATTTAACTATGATTGCAACCAAAATTTGTGATTAAAAACAATTTTAAGGACATAAGAGAGATTGCTCGCCAACTAGCAATTGATTATAATCAAAATCAAAGATGCATTATGTTTATAGGGACATATTTCTTAATTCCACTAAAATTAGCCGAAATTTTCGTTTACAAATGTATAAAAAGTATTAGGATTGTCAATCTTGTAAAAAGTTTACCTTTTATATTAACACTGTTTGTAAAGCAGAATTTGATTCGATTAAAGAAGACGGTGCTGATTAAACAAATGTCAAACGTTGTTTTCTTAATTAGAAAAAGGACTTATTCAATAGTACAGTGATTCAAATAAGCGGCAAATTTCCATATGTTTAACTGTAGGAGGGGGGCCGTATGTTTAGTCTGCCCAGGAGCCCGTAAAACCTGTTACCGGCCGTGCGCACTAGAAATTCAAATTGCCACACCTCAGCCATTTTTTAAGATATGAACGAAAGAAAAAATGCTCAGACCCTTTTTTTATAAAGTTCAAACACATAAAAAACGCTTAAATTTTTCATTTTTTGTACCTCATTTTTATTTTTTAGTTTTTTAGTTTTAAATGGCCACAGGGCCGTTTAGAGGGGGGGGGCACAGTGGGAAACTGCCCAGCGGCAAGGGCACTGGGAACAAGATGGGGCCCGCACCGTATCAAACAACTATAGAGATTACATAATATTACAAATCTGAACTTGCACACATTTGTTTAATTATTATTCACAAGTTAACTGGAAAAATGTTTCCCAGAATTGTTGTGAGAACATTTTCACCCAAGACATAGAACCATTGGTAAAAGAATCCCTGCATAGAACATATAACAAGACAAATATTATCTCTTTTTGTTTTGTACTGAGGTGAGTAGAGTACTAATCTAAATCTGTCACTTCATTCATCATTCTTTTTACAAACAGCCAGGCACTTCCTGTTTTCCTAAGAAATTCTGAAAGAACCCTTCTTTGACCACGGATTGCCATACCCATGCCTTCAGGCCAAAGAGCCTGCGGACTACAACAGGTCTATCTGATACTGGCAGCTAGACCGACTCAATTATCGGACAAACAATGCGACAGTTAGGGCACTACCCGCGCTAATTGGGGTCTCCTAGGGAGTTCCGATTTACTGATTACCGAATAGGCACGAGAAGTACATGCTTCCTTTAGAAAGTTTTGAAGGGGCCCAAAATTGAGAACACAGGGGGCCCTGAATTTTGCATGGAATTAACTTAATTCTAAAATTTTATCTAATTTCTTTTCAAATTATTAATTATGCATATATGCATATATATATAATTTGTATTATTTAAGTGCTTCGTAAATGCAAAAAAAAAATTAATTTTTCATGTAAAAGATCAGTTTTTGTACATTATTTTAGATAATTAATTAAAAAAAATCATTTAAGTACCTAGTGTTTATTGTCTAATTCTTCGTACCTTACAATATTTTTTTCATTAAAGCAATGACAGGTTTTGAGAGAACTTTTAAGCCCCCCCCCCCTCTCCCGCCCATCTGAGTCTCGATAGAGCAAAAACTTAAATTTCATAAAACCGTCTCAATCTAGTGTTTATATTCTAAGATTAATCATGTGCACAATTATCAGACTTATGTAAATATGTGATTTATAAAAAGAGACGCTTTTTTCCGGTGCGCTTTTTTCCGGGGACGCTTTTTTCTGTGCGCTTTTTTCCGTGATTTTTATGGTAGGCGGAAAAAAGCGCACCGGAAAAAAGCGCACGGAAAAAAGCGTCCCCGGAAAAAAGCATCCCCGGGAAAAAACGTCCCCGGAAAAAATCGTCCCCGGAAAAAAAGCGCACCGAAAAAAAGTGTCCTTTTTTATAAATCACATATTTAAAGAAGTCTGATAATAATACACATGGTTAATGTTAGAATATAAACACTAGATTGAGGCAGTTTTATGAAATTTGAGCGTCCTTGCTCTCTCGGGACTGAGATAGGCGAAGGTGTGTGTGTGTGGGGGGGGGGGGGGGAAGGGGGCTTTAAAAGTTATCTCAAAACCTGTTATTGCCTTAATGAAAAAAAAATTGTAGGATACGAAAAATAAGATAATAAACACTAGGTACTTAAATGATTTTTTTTAATTCAGTCTCCCTTGTTCTTTTGTGGTTGTGGTTAGGGGGAGAGGGCGATTGTCTACGAGCTCTGAATCTTTCTCTTACATTATTACTTACCCATCATACGTAGTATAGGGTAAATCTTGCAATCGTTTTGAAAATCGAAAAAATTTTTTTGACGGATTAACACGTTTTAGATAGTGGAGATTCCGAAAAACATATTTTTAGAAAAAAAAATTTGCCGTCCGTCTGTCTGTCTGTCTGTAAACGCTCTATCTCCCGAACGAATTGAGATAGAGACTTGAAATATTTTGTATGTAGTTAGTATGTAAGAATGGGACGAACCCAATTTAATATCAGCAACCTCGATTATCCGGAACTATTTTTTTCGGACTCTCGAAAAATTCGTTCTGATGAAAGGTATATAAAAATTTTCGAATTTTTTTGTTCTAAGGAATGGTCGTAAAAGGCAATAAAATAACACACATTTTGCATATAGAACGAAGTCGATCGGATTATTAGTTGCCGAGATATTTGTAATCGTGTTTTCCACATCGATTTTTCATGACCCTGTATTTCATTAAAAATTCAATTCAGAGGTATATTTTAATTGAAAATGAGACGCTTAATCCGACGCAGTTAATTGTTAGTTAATAGAGTTATTATTTTTGGAGTTATAAGGATGTTTCTTTTACGCAGTTCGGTACTACTTGAGTAGTTTGGCGTTTTATATAATTTGTCGAAATCGGTAATCAGCAGTTCTTTAATAAAGCATTACTATGTATATTAACAATATTTAAATTTTGTTTATGAATGCATTGTATAAATAGTTTTCACGTGTTTTATTTTCATATACATATCCATGATGGGTAAGTATTACGGTGGCCCCCAACGACTAGTTTTTTATATTATTTATAATTTGATTATTTATAATTTAAATTATACATAATTAATTTATATATTATATGATTATTATTTTTATTATTATTATCAAATTACATATTAATATTTTATTACATTTTATATTATATATTTATACTTATATAATACATATTAATTAATTATTAATATATTAATATAATACATTAATAGTAAATAATCCTTATATATATATTATAAATGTGAAAGTGTGTCCGAAAAATTGGAATGAACTTGGCTTCAAAACGGATGGGTTAATGTCTTTGAATCTTTGCATATGTATAGATTATAGGAGTGGAATGAACATAGGCTAATTTTTATTCATTTTATTTAAATATTTTCCTTAATAATTCAAAATTTAATTATTTTTCATACAAAATCAATAGGCATTTTTCAGATAAAATTTAACCATTTTCCTTTCCTGTTGCCAAGAAAATAAAAAAAATGGAATAATAATTTTTCAGCGGCAATGAATTTTTAATAAAAAACTTCCATGTGAAAAACTATAATAAAATAATTTAAAAGAAAATAAATATGACGTCATGTTTGAAATAAAAATAAAAGGTGCATTTTTTATAATATATTTAACAAGGATATTTGTTTAGTTAATGGGAATTTTCGTGTAAAATATGGCGACATAAATTAAAAATAAAAAGAATGAAAAAGAATTATATTTGTAATAAAATGGTTCACTTATGAAAATGTGACGTCATAGTTGAAATAAAACAGGTACTTTATAGCAGTCGTTAAAAATACAGGGGGTATGAATATCAGTAGCTAATGAAGCGAGATAGATAATGACGTCATATTTAAAATGAATCAGAAATATTTTTGACTTATATTAATTAATAAGTTATAAGTTACATACAAATGAAGATTTTTATTCAAAACTCATAATTATCAATGGAAGAATTTTTTGTGGGGAAAAGGCGGAAAATAAAACTACTGATTAATACATTTTTGGCTCGATTTTTTAACACTTTCGAACAAAGTTGAAAAGTTATTATGCTTTCGGTTTGTCTGTCTGTCTGGTCGCTTTCTAACTTTCGTAAATATACTCCGATTTCCATGAAATTTTTGGACGTTCTTAACGTTTACCTAGCACGAATACCTATTGAAAATAAAGTTCCTACCATGATTAGTTTATTTACAGGGATTGTCAAAAATTCCCTTACATTACGGCATTATGGGGAAAATCGTTTTAATTAAATTTAACGATGTTACATTTACAAAGTGCATTTACAAAGGGCACTAAAATATGCATTTTGTAAAGTATGTAGTGAAAAGGACACATATTATTCATTTACAGGGTTACACAGAAGAATTCCATAGCATAAGAATAAAGGGAGGAATAGTTTCCGACATATTTTAATTATGGTAAAAGATTTCATGTATAATCAAATTGATATACGTTGCGGAGGCTTAATGTGAGTTATTTCATGAATAATACGAAGTGCATAGCATTTACAGGGACACACAAAAGATTTCAAATATTATATTTTCTATTCGAAGTCTGTATATGATGGATGATGACTGTTGCATGGATGAAATGCATTTTGAATTATGATATGTGCTTTTAAGTTTCGCTAAATGTATGCATATTAAATGGAGAGTATAAATGGTAATAGTATAAATAGTTAAATTTAGATATACATGGTTACACAAAAGATCTCGGAAAGATTTGTGTAAATTACTTAAAGGTGGTTTTTAAATAAAATATGCATTTTTATTTTGAACTGCATTTAGTAAACTAAGAAATGTTTGTAGTATATATATAAAATGATATACAGGGTCCCGCAAAGAACTGGATACAAGGTTGTCTTCGGATGATAATTTCTGAAAATGTAATTTAGGTAGTAATAAGAAATATTTTTGTTTGAACTAAATTTTAGAAAGACACTTTCGTGTATTAAAGGAACTTGGAAAACTATAGAGCTGAACAGAAGAATTCAAGAATGTTTCTATCTATTAGTATTAATCGCTGAAAGGAAAATTTTAACCAGCAAACAAATTAGCAAATAGGGATTATCAGAAGTTTTTTACCATAAATTTGCGATAAAAAGTTAATTACGCATGCTTTTCGTCATCGAAATTTTTTTCTTAATTGATCAATTATTTCTTCTTTAAATGTGAACGAAGTCACGGGTAACTGCTAGTTAATAATATAATTAATAAATTAATAATAATAATAATAATAATAATAAATAATAATAAATAATAAATAATTTATAATAAATAAATAATAAATTAATAATACATAATTATAAATTAAATATAAAATTAAATAAAAAAATTTAAAAAATGTAGAAATAAATATTATTAAATATTAAAAATTATCCTCATTAACAAAAATTTATTTAAAAATGATAGTAATTAAAGTAATTAATAATAATAAATAAAAATGATAAAATTTTATTAACTCATATCAACTCATATATATATTTTTCATTCAGCCAACCTTGTTCTTCTGTGGGGGCGCGGGGGGGGGGGTGAGCCTACAAACTCCAAATCTATCACTGCTTTAGACGATAAAAAAAAAAATTTTCGGAATGTTTTCTAGGATTTAGGGGAAAAAGTGACTGGAAAAACAAGAGCGCAAAAAGTGACAAAGAATTGATAAATATTGAACTTGTGGATAAATAAATGATAAAAACTAAAGTGGCAACAAATGTCTCATTTATATCATTCTCGTAGGACAGCGGTTCCAAACCTTTGATACGCGTACGCTTGGGGATACGTAGCGAGATTGCTGGAGGTATATGACAATAGTATCAGTAATGACGGATGATAAAGTATCATTTTTTAAATAAATTCTTGTTAATGTGTAGGTTTTTTAATATTTAATTTTATATATTTATACACTTATTTTTATTATGTCCTATAAGTTAATAAAATATTATCATTTTTAAAATTAATTCTTGTTGATGAAACTAGATTTTTAATATTTAATTTTATTTATTAATACATTTATTTTTATTGATTTACTATGGATTTAATAAAATATTATCATTTTTAAATAAACTTTTGTTAATAAGTGTAATTTTTAATATTTAATTACATTTATTTTTAATTTTATATTTAATTTTATATTTAATTTGTATTTATGTATTATTAATTTATTATTTATTATGTATTATTATTATATTATATTAATATATATTATTATATATTATGTTATATATTATATAAATATAAATATATAAATGTAATATAAAATATAATAAAATATTAATATATAATTTTATAATAAAAATAATCAAATTATGAATAATATTAAAAAAATAAATATAAGAGATATATTCAAAAGTTTGTAGACACCCTCTCCCCTCCCCCCCCCCCACTCCACAGGAGAACAAGGGAGACTGAATTTAAAAAAATCATTTAAGTAACTAGTGTTTATTGTCTAATTCTTCGTACCTTACAATTTTTTTTTTCATTAAAGCAATGACAGGTTTTGAGAGAACTTTTAAAGCCAACCCCTCCCCCCCTCCCGCCCATCTGAGTCTCGATAGTGCAAAAACTTAAATTTCATAAAACCGTCTTAATCTAGTGTTTATATTCTAAGATTAACCATGTGCACTATTATCAGACTTATGTAAATATGTGATTTATAAAAAGGGACGCTTTTTTCTGGGGAAGGTTTTTCCGGGGCGCTTTTTTCCGTGATTCTCCCATAGCATCAGAGCTTAATCGGGCCCTGCCTTTTTACAGGGAAATACTGTTTTAAAATACCATTTCCTCTGTACAAAATAACATTTTCCCCATGATTTGTTTTTAAATATTTCTTTTGAGAATTTCTGAAAGTCGGAGTTGGTATAATTTTCGGAGAGTGTGTAGTTTTGACAATCTCGAAAATAATCATTCACACAAAAAATCTCAAATTATCTTATAAAATTGGTTCACTAATTTATTAATGGTTTTTATAATCTTCGATTAATTCTTTATCTACGGACGGTACTTATAAGTCCATTAAAATTATTCATTATAAAATTCTTTTAATACGTCAATTAGTTGTAATACTGTTTAGAATGAGTTACAGATACATTACTTTATTTTGTTCCAAAAGCATTATTAGTTACACAAAACAAATATATTTTTAAAAGTATAATTTCTTTTCCCTTTGTATCTTTTCAGCTTTATTGGCGCTGAGGGAGGGGGATGGGGATTTTTCAATTCGGAAATACAGTCGGCTCTCGTTAATTCAAAATCAGATAAATCGAATCTTCACTTAATTCGAACTAAACGTTAAGTTCCGAAATTTTCAATCGCAGAATAATGTTAAAATTTTCAGTTAATTTGAACTAATTTTTTCTTGACATCGTTTAATTCAAACTAACGGGAACTCCAATTATTCATTTTTCCTTTTTTTTAAACTCCAGATCCTTGAAATAACTTGATTTCTTTCATTTTAGTAAAAATTGTTCTGAATTAGTATACACATAATCCCATCCATTTGATATCCGCTTTCTAATTATCCGTATGCAGACCCTGACTATCGCACGGGCACTCGAGTTTTATGCCCTGGGAACGAAATTTCTGTGGAACACAAAACATTTTCTATTTCATCTAAATTTATATCATAAAAATCATAATTGCGGAAAGAAAAGTGATATTAATTCGGTAAAATGACAAAAGTATACCTCAATTTATGTTTAAAAGCATGTTTCAATAAACAGTAGAATTTCTTTCTTAATTTTTATTTATGGAGCTGTTTTTCAATTTTCCAGGAAACTTTTTTTCGGATAAGTGTATAATGTGTGAAAAAACTACTATCAGTAAATTAACTAATTTACGCGGGCACGAAAGTTTGTAAGTGCCCTGGACATAGAAACTTGTTAGTCGGGCCTGTCCGTATGTCTGTAAATCACACATCCACCTCTTCTTCCATTGCGATTGTTCCTAATTCCTTAATTGGTTTATGTATTTATATATTTTAATTTAATATTAAGTCACATTCTAACTTTAACAGCTGAAATGATTTAGAAAATACTATAATTCCTTTGTAAAAGAACTCTTTTAATTATGTTTTTCTGTCATACTTACCATAATTCGAACATTTCTTGTGGTCCCAGTAAGTTCGAATTAACGAGAGCCGACTGTATTTCTACATTTATATTCTAAGAACACCATATTTGTACATTTTATAATTCTACAAAATACTAAGAAAACAATTTAAAATAAAAGATTTGAGTGGGTTATAAATATTGCACAAAATCCCTGTAAATTCAAATTTAATTAATCCTTCTAAATAATTCAATCCTTCTAAAATCCTTCAAAAATTTATAAAATGATTAATAAGGAAAGCGTCTTTTCAATATGGGCGTATATCCAAAAATTGGACCAAAACCGTTAATTCAGTATGAAAAACCCATTTACCTAAATTAACCCCTTGAGCTCTGCTGGTAGAATTTTCTACCACATAATTTTAATTACAAAATGTCACCTTGACACCAGAAAATTTGACCACATTTACTTCAAAAAGGTTTAATGCATTTTTCCGTGATTATCGTTAACCAGTTTTTTCTTTGCAAAATACTGGTACCAATGTAACATTTGGAATTTTGAAGAAATTTACACCCCAGAGCTCAAAGGGTTAAGAGCCTCCGTCTGATCAATGAATCCCCAAAATCAATTCCTTGTCACTTTTTTTCCTGTAACTTTTTTTCCGTAAACTTTTTTCCGTGTCACTTTTCTCCGCTTTTATAGTTTATGTCACTTTTTTCTGTTTACCTACCAGATGGGGGAAATGGTATCCAGTCCAGATGCAGTAAGTAGCTGCCACTTGTTTCGTCGGTCACTTCGTGATAATTTAAAAGCAATGATCTTATACAGGATGAATGGATATATGTTTATAATAATTGATTTATACTTGAAATGATATAATCACATGCAGAATTTTAAATTTAATTATAGCGAATTGTTAAATGACTAATTTTATAATTCATATTATTAATGAAATAAGGTCAGGCAAAGTTAGTTTTAACGAGAAACAACATCATCACTGAATTGAATCGTGTTTAAAACAGCCATCACTTTAAAATAATCTAAAAATTCGTCGGAAAACAATTGATAAAACTAAATTACAAATACAATCAGTTACAAAAAATCAAACCTGTGGAATTAATATATTAAAGTGTTTTTTAAATATAATAATAAGTTTCTGCATTATGAAATTAATAATTTTAGGAATATATAATTATATTCGATTTATATTTATATCTATTCTAAGGAAACTTTAAATGTTGTTTAGAAAGCTAATATTTGCTCTTCACTGAAATACTGTGTTATCAAAGTTGCGTTCTCTTTAAATTATTTCTGAATGGAAAAATACAATTTAAATCAATGTCCAATGCATATTTTTATTTTGTTTGATTCTGTCAAGTTATCTACTGTTTGAAAGTTGTTTTAACTCTAATTAATACATTTTACTCATCATATCGATTTTAAACGGAATCAAGAATAATTTTACTTATGGCATTTTCCAAAATATGTTCAATAATGTCAAAACAGCAATGAGAATCCAAGAAAATAATGCGCATGTGCTATCCATCAGTTTTCTTTATTAATAAATAAATCAAGTTATTATTATTTTTTAATGAATTGAAGAATGCTATCTATATTTTACATTAATCATAACAACAACCTAAGACTAAATCTTATGGAATGGAGAAAAGTTCAGTTTTAAGTAGGCTTTCTTATCCCTTTATGTCCCGACGTCACTTTTAAGCACCTTTAAAATAATTTGTTTTAAAATGCATGTAATACTCGATTATAGTAGTAATACATTTTAGAATGCATTCTAAATACTACTTTACTTCATCTTATCTCAAGAGCATAATTGGTTGAACAAACAAAAATATTTTTAAAAGGACGATTTCTTTTTCATATGCATTTCTCAGCTTTCTTAGCGTTGAAAGATTGTGGGGGGAAATTTTCGATTAAGTATCATTTCTATAATTCTAGAGCAAGACCATTATGTTTGTACATTTTGTAATTCAATAAAAATCTAAAAAAGTATTTAAAATAAAAACTTTGAGTGCAGTTATAAATATTGCATAAAATTTCTATAAATACAAATTTAATTAATTAATTTTAACTGTCAAAACTCTTAAATTTTATTAAGAGGAACTTCAGTCATAAGAAAAGACCCGCTAGCTTATGCTAATCCAATGGAAAAGATTTATAAAGATATCTCGATTGAATTTCAATATTTTTAATATTTTTTCTTAGATGATCTGTATGCAGGCTGTTTCTTACTTTTTCGATTTTGATTATATGTTTTTTTCTCATGAATATGCTTTCACTTTCGAAACCGGTTCCGAAAATAAAAGTGTTTTCACTAAAATTATCTGTAAATAAAATCGAAAAAATCTCTAATATTCAATGAAAAAAAAATCATTTAAAAACTTGTACATTCAAACGAGATATTTTTTTTTCCACAGGATTAGTATTATCGAACGGGCCTTTTCGCTTGACTGAAGTAGCCTCTTAATTAATTGTGTACATCTTCTTATGTAGATTCAAAAATTCAGAAAAAATGCTTCAGAAGATGAAATTTTTATGAATTCATAATTTGGGAAATACAGGGTTCGGAGGTACACCGCTCTTAATTATTTTCCGGTGATCACGAATATTTTCCATTTAGAAAAACTTAATTTTAAAGAGGTTTCGATTTAATCGGGTTCCTTTATAGACAGATCCATTTTATCAATTTTTAAAGTATTTAGTTTGCTTAATAACTGCATTAATAATTACTAAAAGATGTTAGCACCCCCCCCCCCCAAAAAAAAAAAAAAATTCTGAGTCCACCCCTGACATGATTCGCTGGTTGGCACATGAATCGCGCCCTGCTCTGAAATTACAGATTTTTTTTCTTTTACGCAGATTTTTTAATAGAATAGGTTCATACAGAAAATTCATTTTTAAAAATTTTGATAAAGTGCGTTTTGAAGTTCACGTATGTAACTCTAAAATTATATATATTATATAATTTTAGAGTTACATTTTAAGTGTCGTCTACAAATTTCTAGACAAATAAACCGTATGATTATTAGCGGAAACAATAAAAACTATACGCAAAAAGGATATATATCCAGGATTTACTGCTCTCGACGAACCTAAAAATTATTCTAGCACTCCATGTATGTCCCCTCTACTGTGATATCAAAATGACGTAAGGGGGCAGATTTACTGGGGGTAGATATCAGGCTCTCGTAGAAAATGAAATGCTGCAGCACTGGATATCTGCCCCCATCTAATGCAGAGGTCAAAATGGCGGATGGGGGCAGATATACTGGGGGTAGATATCAGGCTCTCGTAGAAAGTGAAATGCTTCAGTAATGGATATCTACCCCCATCTAATGCAGAGGTCAAAATGGCGGACGGGGGCAGATATACTGGGGGTAGATATCAGGCTCTAGCAGAAAGTGAAATTCTGCGGCACTGGATATCTACCCACTTCTAATGCAGAGCTCAAAATGGCGGACGGGGGCAGATTTCATGGGGGAAGATATCAGGCCCTCGTAGAAAGTGAAATGCTGCAGCGTTGGATATCTACCCCCTTCTAATGTCAAGGTCAAAATGGCGGACGGGGGCAGATATACTGGGGGCAGATTTCAGCATTCCCGTTTCGTCGGTATGGGAACAGGCATTTTGGTCAAGCTGGTCGGCAATTAGTGAAGAAATGGGGGAAACGTCTTAACTAAACGTAGTTAACTAAAAACACGTGTTTCTAAATTTTAATGATTTACCTATTGGCAATGTATATTTGGCAGTAGATTTAGTTAATGATGAAACATCAATTACAAAACAGATTATCGAAGGAAATTAAAAAGAGAAAAATATGTAAATTTATATACAAATGAAATAAGAAAAATAATTGCTTCAATACTCGTAATTGTTTCATGCTGGGGGTGTAGGATGAGGGTATATGAGAAAAACGAAAAAAAATATGTCCTTTTGGTGTGTGTTTCATAAATTTGCAAACTATTTTTTTTTTTTTTTCAATTTGTCATATAATAATAAAAAACATTAAGCCAAAAAGCATGATTAAGGCTATTTTAAGATAAAATATCTTAATATCTTACATTAAAATATCTTCAATTATTTGTTATATGTTGCATTTAAATTTATTTAAGCTTAAATCCGCTACTTTCTGACACATTTGCGAAATAATTTTTATTAATAAAGGCATAGAATTTACAGATATGGATTATTCAGACGCAAAGAATTAAACTGCGCAACTGAGTTTTGTGTTTTATAAGACTGTTTACCAATTTAAACAAACTACTTTCGTTTTTTTTTTTTTTTTTTTTTTTTTTTTAAGACGTTTGCAATTATTCAGACAATACAATACAGAATCGAGCAGCGTATAATGTTTTTCTATAAAAGAATACAAAAAAATAAATAAATAAATAAATAAAAATAAAATAAATAAATAAATAAACTGATCAAATAATAACGACAAATTTGACGCTGTAGGCTGATTTCTTCTGGAATTAACGATGAAATGTTAGTCATAGAGTAGCTAATGATTATAACTTAGTCATAGAGTAGCTAATGATTATCTCAACAAGCGCAAAACGTTTTGACACATTTACAAATTCATTTTTTAACAGAAATATATAAAATTGGAATGCCTGACTATGGCAGCGATTTCAAATCGAACTTATTTTTCCATTTTATAATAATTAAATTACCTATCCAGTTCTAAGCTATTTCGACTACGCGATCACCCGTTTTTTCCCTGCTTTTCGACCGGTTTTTCTGCTTTCGTCGGGAAATGTGCTCAAAAGTGTCAACTTTGAAGGCTTATTATGAAAAATCTATCTACTGTGTTTTTTAAAAAACAGAAAATTGAGTGCAATTAGGCAGTTTCTGAATAATAACACCTGCTATTTTCATGCATTTCTGAACAAAAATAAATTAAAGAATATGTCACAAAGTTGCCCTTTTCGATTTAAGAACACTCTTAGGTGAGAAGCTGATGTTTTTAAGTAAATGCGAAGAAAATTCTTGAATGCATCATGAAAATTCATCATGATATTGAGTGAAAGAAGAACATTTTTTAAGACCCTTAGAAACAGGGGAAATGCATAACAATAAATAGTTGCCGTCATTTAATGAAAACTGTTCACTTGTTTCAAAAATGGAAGTTCATGTCCTTGTGTTTTTTTTTTTTTTTTTTCTCTGAAATGAGTTTGGACCAACTTCAGGAAAAACATGTAAAACGTATACGGTTAAGGGGGCACAGTACCTTTGAAAACATATCTTTAATTTTGAATAGTATTGTAATACATCTGGTGGCACAATACTTAATAATAAAAAATAAATAAAATTATTATTATTATTTCTAAAACAACCTATTTTACTAAAATTAAATTTAAAAAATAACTTTTTAAAAATCCCTACTACATTTATAAGTATGAATATATTGTCTTTGATTTTTTTTCTTCATTATTCATCGGAATATACTATACATAAAACTGTGTATAAATTTTTAGGTGTATGGGATTTTACATTTAATATGAATTTTTTTTTCTCTAAACAACCCTAAACTTGAATGTTAAATCCAGAGAAAAAATATTCATTACTCCATGGAGAACAACTAAAAAAATTTCAAACCTCTATCTAAATTAACAAAAAAAAATCTTTACAGATTTATTTATTTTATTTATTTTTTTATTTTTTTTATGAGGATGCTTTAATTTTCCAAACCGGTTCCGAAAATAAGTCTCCTCACAAAAGATATCTGTAAACGAAATTTAAAAATTATGAAACGACCTTTGTATGGATCGATCTGACCTATTCAATGAAAAAAAAATAATCATTTAAAAATGTGTAAGTTTAAACGAGATACTTTTTTATATCTCTTCCATAGGATTAGTATTATCGAACGAATTTCTTCGCTTGACTGAAGTAGTCTCAAATAATTGTGTGAATTAGAGATCTGCACGAACCGATTTCCATTAACGGCTTTCGGGCCGGGCCGGGCTCGAGCCTTACTTCTGAAGACTCGGACAGGGCCGAGTCGGGTCTAGTCACTAATCTTTTCGGGCTGGGCTCGGGCCTTAATTCTTTTCCTGGAGTATCGGGTCGTGCCGGGCCTAACTTATTTTTTCTGTAGGAAGGCGAGACTGATTTCATTCTTCCTAGTCTTCAAGGACCGAAATAATTGGTTACTGTTGAATCATCCCGTATGAAAATTCTTTTCTCGACGTGGCCAAGTCTGTCATAAACCGGTAAAATTTGGTTTGGCCCAAAAATTTTTGCAAAATAGGCATATACTTTTAAACTTTGATTATTTTACAATTAAACGTTAGAATTTATTCTTTTTAAAGAATCGTAGATTATTAGGCTTATTAAAATAGAGTTAAGCACATGAAAAAAAAAAAATCTTTTAAACTGTTCATCCATGCAAAATGAATACATTAATACGCGAGAAAAAATAAATATTAAACATTTACACCTGTACAAGGGAATGTATTTTTTCTTTCCAATGCGATTCCGTCTTACAAGATTTTACTTTTACCATATACCATTTTTTAGATTTTTACGTCTCCATTACATGAATTACGATTAATAATACTAATGATAACTGAAACATATGCATACAACAAACAAAGGTTCATTAAAAGCATAAATATCACAGCCTACGACACTTCTGCATGGAGATTATAAACATGGAAAAAAAATAAATAAAAGACAATGATAAATTTTTTTGGTCTGAAGTCTTCCGTAAGAATAAAGATCAATGTTCTGTAGAAACTCACTCGGGCCGGGCCGGGTGCGGGTCGAACTTTTAACCTTTTTTTCGTGCCAGGTCGAGCTCGAGCCTTGTTTTTAGCTATTATATCAGGTCGGTCGAGTCACTAAATCTTCTCTACAAGCTGGGTCAAAATTTTTTTTCTCTGGATCGGGCCGGGCTTGAGCCTGGAAATTTCGGCCGGTGCCGATTTCTAGTGTGAATTTTCTGATGTAGATTCAAAAGTTCACAAAAAATGCTTTAGAAGATGAAATTTTCATGTATTCCGGATTTGGGACATAAAAGGGTTCAGGTGTACACAGCCCCTAATTGTTTTATATATATTCATTTTCCGATGATCACGAAGTATTTCCCATTTAAGAAGGTTTTCGTCATAGAGAGGTTACGCTTTAGTCGGGTTCATTTATAGACAGGTGCATTTTATCATTAGATTTTACTGTATTAAATTTGTTTTCGTACTGTATAAATTGCTAAAAGATGTCAGCCCCGTAAAAAAATTTCGGAGCCCCCCCTAACATGATTCGCTGGTTACGGCCCTGGTAATTACGCTTTATAAACAATAACTGCAAATCGTGAAAATATTATGCACGATTAAATTTTTAAAGTATGTTTCTAGTTTTTAATGCGTTTTCACAAATTTTGAAAATATCTTTCAGATAAATATGAAAGATTTTAAACAAAGCATGCTTTATAGCGAAATATTACTTTTAAAAAGTCTAGTAACAGGAAACCTTTAAAGGGCACCAAGAAAATCTGCAAAGGGCGCCATGGCACCCACGGGCATTGCGTTGGACAGCCCTGTCTTAGGGTGGTTCGTATATCATTTTCAAAAACAGCTGCACCAAGTTTTGTTCAAATATCTATTTCATAAGAGGCATGGCCTTCAATTTGAGGTTGAACTGGAAACATTTTTCATTTCGTTAGGAGTGTTCTTAATCATTTGAGTTGATATTATTGATACCATCATAATGAATTCATTCTTAACGGGAAAAAAAAGAAAGAAAGTAGTAATTACTTTTAATTTAAAACAAAACAATGGCCTGTAAATTTAGTCGCTATGGTGACCTGGATACCTAGATTTTTCAAACCCTGGTCTCACCACGTAGAACCAGAACAGAATCTGAATTTCTAAGTATAAACTCACTAACATAAATACCAATTTTTTTGCGATGCTTCTTTGACTTTTAAAGCAGCAGTTATTTTCGAAATAATCTATAAATTGCGATATGACATAAATGAGAAAGCTTTCAAATCTAAAATTTTACATAAAATCTGGGTCGAATAAGAGGTAATGACACAGGTATTTTGATATACTAACTTTTTTTTCTTCCCTGTCAGTGTCAAACTGGACACAGGTGACCGATTCTTTGGTAGTAAGCGAAACTAATCATGCTTCATATGTAAAACAAAGATGTGGATGTTTAACAACTTAAAATACATAATGTTCATAACGAATATTCTCTTGATTCAATGACACATAAATTATTTAATATTATGAATCTAATCCAAAGTATCCTATCAAGATAAGTTGTTTTATTTCATGGTAGACAGGTCACAAAATAAATAAATAAATAAAACATGAATAAGAAAAAGGTTGCGTTATCGGCAGCCTATTTACGCGCCAGGGTGGTTATAGAAACACTTTTTTATCATGAAATTATCGTTATTTTATATATTCTTCAAAATGTTTTCTTTATAGGTAATAAGGTTATTTTTTAAGACCAATACTTTTTCAAAAAACGGCCGTGTCAGCTATGCGCAGACCTTCGATATCTAGATATCTGCATAGAAATATAATTATACAAAGTACAGAGTTAAAATAAGAAATTAAAAGATACTATTATGATAATTATTGATCGATATTCAATCAACTCTAATTTAAAAAGCGATAAAATAAATTCTTGAAGCAGTAGTTGAGGCTGAGTTGCAATGTGCCTGAGATTGTCAGGTGTGTGATTTTCCTAACAAATACTGTCATAACTCTAGAACCAAAAACCACACCATGCAAAGACTTTCCGAATACAACCACACAAAAACTTTCATCGTAAAATTATTTATCAAACAACGCAAGTATCTTTTAAGTCCATTCAAAGTCAAAGCTAAAGTATGTCCCTTTTCTCTTATCGGGATTCACTTGAGTTAAAAAATAAAAATAAAAAACGCAAAAACTAACATTTTTAAGGATTACACATTACTTTAAATGAGATCAAAATAAAAAGTAGTTATTTTTATCTCTGACATTTGATAATTTAGTTACATGAACATTTTATAAATAGCATTTGATCACGAAGAGACAGTTTTATCGATTTTCTATTTCTATTAATATAACTGATGTTTATGCTTCTACAAATAATATTAACAAGAAAATTATATGACATATAAAAGTACACTATACAGATTTCTGACCAATACTTTGTTTTGCTATCTACAATATACAGGAAAAATAGTATGTGTCTGATAATTATTGTTATTGCAAAATTAGGCTTCTTCTTATATATATATATTTGTTACACATTACTCAATATTAGTCATTTAGATAGCTTTTTATTTTTTGTAATAGAAGCTACCTAAAAATGTATTTTAAAGAAGATGTGTTGTAGTAATTTATTTGTGTTGGTTTCATTCATTTTTATAACCAAATGAATGACCAATTATGGAAACGATGTAAAAAAAAAAATGTTTTTTTGTTAAAAACAAGGAAGATTTGAAAAAGGAGAAGCTTAATTCATTCTAAATGTGGGTAATATTAATCAAATTTGCTTTTTTGTTTTTGGCGCAACAAATAATTTTCACTAAATGAATTTTTATTGGACCAAAACTTAACCGAAGTTATAAATATTTCTCCAAATTGCTTGCTTTTGTATTTTCATGCAGTTTAAATTCAGATACAAGCAGAAATCTTAAAGAAAACATTTCACATAATATTATATAATCAGATTCACAAATCAAATATGTCTTTAATTCTCACTAAAGCATATATATACATCGATTTGTTAAATACAATTACTAATTTTAAGGGGGGAAATTTCCCATTCTGTCTTCCATCTTTTTTCTTCCAAATTAAAACTTGCTTAGTGCTGTTTTTTAATTTACAAAAATGAGTTTTTTTACAACACCCGTATCAATGGGTCCACGGTATTATTGAGAAAAAAAAAAAAAAAAAAAAAAAAAAAAACGAGAAAAAGAAAAGAAAAAAGAACGGATAAAAAAGAAAGACCGTGATTTCTCTCGATAATGGTTTATCAGATGAATTTCTCGCTTTTTCTTTTGCATTTTTTATGAAAACTCAAAATTAAAACGAAATTTTACCATCTTATCATAAGATTGATTCCCAAGTACTACATTTTAATAGAAAATATAATTATATAATTCTAACTAGGATATATATATATATCTTTTAAAAACAGAATAACATCGAATAATGAATAATTAAAGTACGTTATTTTTTAGAAATAAACAATTTTGAGTTGCTCTCTGAAAACGATATATTTTCTGACAGTTACTAAATTCTTATATATATTATTCCACTTACTAACAGAAAAAATCTTTTTCATTCAAACATTTTTTCTACAGCAACTAAAATAGATGCTAATACTTTGCAAAGTAAAATACATCTTTAGTTAAAAATAAAATAAAATAGTAACTACCGCTATTGCCACCATAAATGAACGGTTTGTGACCGGAGGTCTTTTTCAGCTAATATTTAAAAATTGGATATAAAAATATAAAAATTGGTCATTTTATAGAAAAATGCTCGATAAACACGCCGAGCAGACAGTTTTGAAATTAAAGATTCGTTTTAAGTGCTATTTAAGTCGGTCAAAATAACTCCGTTAATCCTTTCGGATTCCTTTAGGGAAAACAAAAACATAAACAAAAAATTATTTTTACGTTAATAACATTAACACTAGCTATCCAAATAGATTAATTAGGGTTTAAAGAATATTTTATTTTCCGAAACATAGCCATTATGTGTACTATTCAATTCATATTCGCAAGATAATAAGCTAAGGGAGAGTATTTGGAGATGTTTGGAAAATGTTATATAACAATAAGATTTAACTGATATTACAAAAAGTTAGTACTTTTTGCGCTTTGCTACAGAGGATTCTTTTAGAAAAGTAATCTTTATTTTAAATGTAAAGAGTTATATGTTTAAAATAAAAGAATCGCAAACGGTGCAAAGAGAATTAAGCAAATATTTATTATTATTATTATTATTACTAAATGCGTAAACATTAATGAAATCTCCTAATAAATGCATTGACACACTTCCTATAATAAACATTAAGAAAAGTATTTGTTAAAACAAAATAATATTTAAGTAAAATACATGTACTATAAATAATACACCGGACCCGAATTGGTTTAAAAAAATTTTAAAGGGTCAAACACTATGCATAGAAATTTACCATCTTTTGCAAAGGCATAGTTGGCAAGCTTACAGTGTGTATTCTGTAATCATTTTTCAAATTCTGACTAATTTGTTTTCCTTTTTATTTTTTCTTCTTTTCAATATTTTTTTTAGATTTTCATTATTTCTATTGAGTTTTAATTCATATTTTGAAAATGTCATTTTTTTTCATACTGTTGCCTAATAGTAAAACAACCCAAATAACAATATTTCCTTTCAATTAAAAAATGTATTAATACGTGACTATTAAAAATAAAAAGAACGCTTTAAAATAACAATTAAGTGATCAAGTGTTAAAAGCAGTAAATGGAGGAAATTCCGTCATAAAAATATATTAATTTATCAATTTTAAAAATAGAAAGAAAACTTTAAAAATATAATTAAATTATTAAGCGTCAAAAATAGTAAAAGGGGAAAGTTATATCATATATAAGGAGTCCGGATAATAATATTGCCAATCAGTTTCGATTTTAAGATATATTTACACGAGAGATTCATTTCATATTTCCGTTTTACCGATTGTTGTCAGTTGTAAAATAGAGCAAATAATATCTCTTTTCAACTAAGAATGCATTTTAGCGCAAACATTATAAACAGAAAGGAAAATTTAGTGAAAATTACGTTATATTTGATATGATACAATTAAATTGTCTTATTTAAAACTTTTTTTTTTTTTTTTTTTTTTTTTTTTAAAGCATCACTACCAAACTTTTTAGGAGGCAGCGGCATTTTCTACTTAGCCATTTATTTTCCAATGTCTAATTTATCTTATTCAATGAATTATGAAAAAAGCCACTAGATGTCAGTACAGCAATTGATTCGGTCTTATTATCCCCCAGTCACAGAAGAATGAATTAAAACCCAATAACATAATTCGACTCTGGTCATTTAATTATATTTCAATCTTCTGTAATCTTTTTAAAACCCACTATTAAAAATTTGCAGTAAACTGTTCAGCCCATTCCACTATTTTAATTGAAAAAGGTGATGTAACTGTAATTTAACTCCATACTGACAATAAAATACGCAATAATATGAATAGAATAAAGTTAAAATGCAGTTAAGCAACCATTTACTGTAAAAATAGTAGAATGACTGCAGAGTTTGTGGTAAAATTTTTAACAGAGCAGAGCAAAATTAAGGTGTTTTTAGAGCTTACGGTATCTGAACGAGTGCTTGGTAAGAGTAGTTAGCAGTGTTAATTAAAAATGGCAGATCTAGCCATTTAATTCTCTTATTCATAGAAATGCTAAAAGTTTTGAATCATTCAAAAATCAATGAAACCATTTGTTAAATTTTGAATCATTTGTCAAAATGGTGCATCATGGTGCAATCGAGTTTAAAAAATATGAGATTTAACACTTTCAAATACACCGGCAAGCGCAAATCACTTCGTGGCTCATGGAGACTATATTTTTTCTAAGCTAAAAGTAACTAAATGTCCGTATTTTAACACAATCTTTTTTACAGAATTTTAATAAACCAGATTTACATCACTTACAAAAATTTTGAAACTTCGGATGGACAGAATTATTTTTTACAAAATAAAATGTCTGAAAATTTCTACGAAATCAGTGAAAACTCGAGTGTTCCGTCAGGGTGTCGCTCGCTTTCTTACGCATTGACACCAAAAATCAAATTATACAGAAAATAAAATACCAAACTGTTTCATTTTCTTTCAATTCAATATCTTTTCACAATTTTTCCAATTAAAAATATAAATTTTCACAAAATAGACTTAAAATCATACAAATTTGAGTTTCATTTAAGGATCATTTGGAAAACAGATAACATATTTGAAAACTGAATATCACGGGCCTGGGAAATGCCGGAAAGGTCAGCTAGTTGTTAAAATAAAATTTTAATACTATCCAAAATTGTTATAATTTGTTTTAATATTTGTTTAGTTCTGAGCTTACAACCTTTTGTATACACCATATAGTAAACTTGCGATTTCTTTTATTTTCCCCTTAATATTGAACTTTTCATGGAGTAAATGTCCATCTCTTTTATTAAATAATTTTTATTTCAAAGAAGTTCTGAATCTCCGAATCCTTCTTGAAAGTTCATATTTATTTTTATTTATTAATTTATTTATTTACTTACTTATTTTTTTATCAAGTGTTTCACATTTGCAGAAAACAAGGGAAGAGAGGGGGAGGGGTGGCAGAGTTGCTTGGATGAAAAAAAAAAATACTTTTTAAATTCTCTTTTTTGAGAAATGATGGTAGAAGCTAAATTTAAAGCAAATATTAATTAAAATACACAATTAAATCTATAAATATATAAATTTTAACTGTTATATTTTTCTGTTGTTTTCTATTGCTTCTTATGTTGCTATATTTAAAAAAAGTCTCTTGAACATGAAAGTGGGGGTGGGGGTAGGGGTGGGAGAGGTATATGACAAAAGAATTCATAATTAAGCTTATTTCATAAGCTTATATAATTCTATATTGTGTATTATAAGCTTGTGTTTATAATCTTTCGAAAAAAAATCGACTAAGGCAGACCAATGGCATTTCTTTCTAAGTCCAAAATCTGGCACCTTCCTACATTTCTTTCTGCTGGCAGCCATGAGAAGGTGTGATTACCTTTCTACTATACGTCACCCTTTTAAGTGGAATGTGTCCTGTAAGTGAGATCAATACCAAAGGCGTCCGAAAAGCACTGCCCAAGGCCATTGATCAAAAGCCAAATATATGCTTAGTCCAACAATAATTCATCTATTAGTGATTTCCAATAGATATGCGTCATCACAGGAGTTAGTTTCCATCAACTCCCTTCTCTCTGGCAAGCGTTCAAGATCAAACAAATGGCCTAGTTACACAGAATCTGTTGTTGCGTGATAGGTGCCATCAACTTTAGACTACTTTAGACTGTCTATCTCCAGAAAAAAATGTAAAAAGACTTGCAGTGACACATTCCTCAAGGGTAAACATGAAAATATGTTCAGGTTAAAGAGAGGGAAAAAGAAAAAATAAGAATAATTTGAAACAAAAGTATCTTAAAGAACTGACGTACATTGTTTATGCTGATGACCCGAGTTTTCGTTCTTTATGCAGAGAGTCTAATTCTTTACTGCATTGCGTATTACAGGATACATGCCAATAAATGATGTATAGATCTGTATGCCGGTAGAAAGCAATAAGGGAGGAGATAGATTTTGGAATAGAAAGGTCTGAAGTCCGCAACCTAAGCCAGGGTTCTTTTTCTTTCTTTCTTTTTTTTTTTTTTTTTTTTTTTTACGAAAAAGACAAATTTGAAATAGGCTATACTAAAAAAAAAAAAAAAAAAAAAAATATGAAAACTTCCTAAAAACATTTGCGATGATAAAGAAATTTAGCAAATAAGAAATAATTAAAAATACAAAGGTAATCTTCTACCGGCTTTTATTAAAATTGAGAATGGAAAAAAAAATCTATTTTTCATCCGGTGGGCTCTGCCTTTGTGAACTCCTGTTTAATATAACTTTTAAAATATATGAACATAAAAGAAAAACAGAATTAAACATTGTCTTTTACTGAGATGAGGCATTCTAACAATAATAACGCATTTCTAAACTATAAAGATGAAAATATGATTTTATACTTAAATTAATAGAAGCGGATGGGGAAAGGGGGAAATAGTAATTTCATAATTTGAAACATCTATTTTTTATCGAATTTGCACACGATTCAAATTTATTTATGTAGCTATAACTTCTCCCATTCTTCTCAATCGACTTAGAAAGCGATCAATGCATAAAATGTCTTCGTTGTTTTAATTAGTATCATATGAAAAATTCAATGTTTATTATATTTATCCAGAATCAAGACTGAAATAACAATGAAACACTCAAATGCATCCAGGAGCAGACGGATACACTAAACGCTTAATACTAAATTATGTTTACGAGGATTAGAGAATGCAAGAGGTAGAATATAATACCCTCAGACAGAATAGTAATGATAAAAATAAGTTGTAAAACAAAAGTGGGATGGTAGAAGAAGCAGAAGCGGATTAACTACCACGCAAGTCCCTAGGCTTGACTTTTTGAGGGCCCCCTTTCACTCATTCAAAGAGGTATATACTGAAAAAATTAAAACACATGCTTGCTTCATTAACTCACAAATCATTGATAATAAAAATGTAAATGAGTACGACAAAGAATATCGCACATCTTTTGTCTTTTGTATTAAATATTAATGTCCGACCCGTGTAAAAGAATATTTTCTTGTTTTTTATATAAAAGGAAAATTTAGGAAAATTTTAGCACTGGGCCCCCTTTTCTTCTGGACCCCTAGGCTTCAGCCTACTCAGCCTAATGGGTAATCCGCCTCTGAGAAGAAGTATAGGGCAGCACTAATTTTGCTTACACTAAATATTATATGTATATATAAATAATTTATGTGCATGTGTATATATATATATATATATATATATATATATATATATATATATATATATATATATATATATATTTCTACAGTAGAGTGTGCAAACATAAATATATACATTTATAATATGTAAGGTACATATTATATATATATATATATATATATATATATATATATATATATATATATATACATACAAGAAAATAATATAGCGTCATTAGTTAATCTTACGGGATATCTATAGCGGAAAGACAAAACATTAAAAACTTTTCACAATAAAACGTTCTGAAATAAACGTTTCTATAAAATTTGATATTGGTACGGGTAGCTATAGTTAAAATAAAAGGGCTTTTAGAATTAAACAGTAAAAATTCACGGTGAGGGGGGGGGGGGGGACGATGTAAATATACTATTTTGACAATTGAGAAAAAACGGCTTTTTTTTGGGGGGGGGGGGTGCAGCTCCCTGGATTTTGAGATTGAATCTACTAATTTTCCTTTGCGCCTGAAACTTTAAAAAAAAAAAAAAATGCGGGATTCTTCCTAAATGGCATATAATAATGAAGTACTAAGAATTTTTTTATCAAAGGAATTCACTGAATCCGGCACAAGGAAAAAAAATGGTGTGTGTGTGTGTGTTTTTTATGTTTATGTGTTTTAAATTTATCTTAAACGAAAACTTAAGATTGTCATTGTTCCCCTGCTGGAAAAAGGGTGTAAAATTTTAATTTTATTTTAAAATAACATTCTTCATTTTATGTGACTCAATACTCGGAAAATTTTGGCACTGTGCTAGTTGAATTTCTTAGCAACTATATCTTATCCAAAATTTGAAATTACTTTTCATTTGTATAGATAGTTATTGCAAATATAGTGACAAACAGAAAGAGAGGGAGACAACTTTAATCCGTATATTTTGTTGAAAATAAACAAACCTAAATATAAATTTTATGTTTGTAAAAATAAATAAATAATATTTTGGAATTTTTGATCGTGTTAAAGCAGAAAATTGCAGCCGGTAGAACGTGCTTTATGTTACATTAGTTGGAAAATAGTAGTAATAATTAGAAAAGAAAAAAAAATCTCGGATCAAAAATATTTCCTAACGGGCACAAAAGATTACGGCGACCCTGGAAATATTATTGATCATTTCTGGCATCGATCGAAAACGAGTTGCAAACACTACACTGAAAGTGAAAGGAAATAAAAATAGGTACACTTTTTTCAATTCTTTTTCTTTGATAAAGAGGAGAAAATAATGCCATTCATGTGTAGGGTTGAATTTCAGGTTTGCGCCTTTTCTGAGGAAGCAGGCGAAAAGGAGGAAAAAACGAACAAACAAACTTGAGTTGATGTTTTAATCATTGAAGTAATGCTGCTCTCGCCGATGCAATTATTTTTAATAAAACAGTAAGCACGGAAATTAGATTTCGTTCAATTTCCTTAGAGATTAAAAAAAAAAAAAATTAGAAAGAAAAAAGAAATATTTACTTGCTATGATTAAATTGCAGATCGATTGTGAGAAAATTAACTTTTTAGTGGATAAATTATTATAAAATGAAATAAATATAAATAAATAAATTGTTCTTTGACAGTAATAGACAAAAATAGATTTAAAAAGGCATTATTATAATATATATATATATATATATATGGATCATTGGATCAATTTTCGAAAGTATACAATAATTTCATGAAGAACAAGTCAGTTTTAAGTTTTTCAATAAATATATTTCGTAATGACATCACTGGTAAAAAGTACTCTTTAATTCTCAGGTAATTTATTAAGGGAGCTGGTCACTCAGATTCGGAGTTCTCCTCTTTAATTTTAAATCTATGGGCGTTTGATGCATTCGTATGTTCAAAATATTTCTTAGTGAAAATACTATTTTTAGCTCACAGGCTATCATAGCCTGAGAGCTTATGTGCCCGCCCGTTCTGTATGTATGTGCGTATGTGCGTAACGCGATAACTCATGATAAAAATATCCGATCCTCTTAAAATTTTGTATGTAGGTATATCCTGACAAGGCGCTTCCCTGATTAGTTTTTGAAGTTCATTCGATATGTATAAGAGGGGGAACGGGGGGCTCATGTCCCCCGTTAGTTGATATAAATGGGATTTTCATGCAGAATTAAGTTTTCAAAATTTAGATTAGGATCATTCTGATGAGGCGATTCCGTGACTGTTATTAGGTGTTCATTGAATAAGTATAAATAGGGGGAACAGGGGTTCTAATGCCCCCCCCCCCCGTTAGTTGATATAAATGGGATTTTCATGCAGAATTAAGTTTTCGTTCAAAATTTAGATTAGGATCATTCTGATGAGGCGATTCCGTGACTGTTATTAGGTGTTCATTGAATAAGTATAAATAGGGGGAACAGGGGTTCTAATGCCCCCCCCCCCCCGTTAGTTGATATAAATGGGATTTTCATGCAGAATTAAGTTTTCGTTCAAAATTTAGATTAGGATCATTCTGATGAGGCGATTCCGTGACTGTTATTAGGTGCTCATTAAATAAGTATAAATAGGGGGAACAGGGGTTCTAATGCCCCCCCCCCCGTTAGTTGATATAAATGGGATTTTCATGCAGAATTAAGTTTTCGTTCAAAATTTAGATTAGGATCATTCTGATGAGGCGATTCCGTGGCTGTTATTAGGTGTTCATTGAATAAGTATAAATAGGGGGAACAGGGGTTCTAATGCCCCCCCCCCCGTTAGTTGATATAAATGGGATTTTCATGCAGAATTAAGTTTTCGTTCAAAATTTAGATTAGGATCATTCTGATGAGGCGATTCCGTGACTGCTATTAGGTGTTCATTGAATAAGTATAAATAGGGGCAACAGGGGTTCTAATGCCTCCCCCCCCCGTTAGTTGATATAAATGGGATTTTCATGCAGAATTAAGTTTTCGTTCAAAATTTAGATTAGGATCATTCTGATGAGGCGATTCCGTGGCTGTTATTAGGTGTTCATTGAATAAGTATAAATAGGGGGAACAGGGGTTCTAATGCCCCCCCCCCGTTAGTTTATATAAATGGGATTTTCATGCAGAATTAAGTTTTCGTTCAAAATTTAGATTAGGATCATTCTGATGAGGCGATTCCGTGACTGCTATTAGGTGTTCATTGAATAAGTATAAATAGGGGCAACAGGGGTTCTAATGCCTCCCCCCCCTCTTAATTTATATAAATAGGTTTTTCAAGCAGAATTTTCAGATTTCGTTCAAATCTCTGAATAGTTTTGGAAGTTTAATGGTTAAGTATAAAAGAAGGGGATAACTCCTTTTAAATTATATAAATGCTAAATGGGTTTTTATTAAGAATTATCTAATTTGCTCTGAATTTTGGATATAGATTTTTTATATGATGAAGCATGATCGTGATTAGTATAGGAGGTTCAATGATTAAGTATAAAAAAAGAGGAAAGGGGAGAGCTGTTTCCCCTTCTTAATTTTTTTTTCGAACGGAATTAACCCTTGAAAATATAAGGCTTTAATGTACAATTAGTATTTGTAGCCTGTGAGCTCAATGCCATCAGTTTAACTGGGCAGTATTCTTTATTAACTTCTGTTTTCTGTGTACTTTTTTTTTAAAGGATGTCTCTTTTTTTTCTTAGTTCTCAAAATATTTCTAAAATCTATGCTTAATTTAATATTTTATGCTTTAAAAGCTGATGATCTGGGAACGAAATTTTAACACTTCCCATAAAATTAAGTATATACTTAAGTAAAACTTTAAAAGCTAAGAAAAATAGAGATATGTTTTAAGAAGTGTATACCAAAAATAGAAATTAAAAATATTTATTAATTTGATGAGGAAATATTTTAAATATACGAATGCATCAAACGTCCGTAGAGTTTCCATTAGTGAGGGGAATTCGGAAGCTGAGTGACCAGCCCCCTCAAAGGCTTTCTGTGTGTTAGACAGTTTCATTTTCATATTGTTTCTAATCACAAAGGCTCAGGTTCAGCTACGTGTGGAGGTCTACCTATTGAGCTCAACAAACGGCACATGGCTGGATTTTTACGATGAGTGTCCAAGTGCCGATTTTGAATCTTGGAGCCTTGGGAACAAACAGTATTCTGCTCAAGATTAGGTCTAAATATGATTTGTTAGTGGACGAGTATATGCTATGTATGATCTTATCAATAATATCACTTACCATTAAGAAAAGTCACACATCTCGACAAAAGTAAATTTCACTGGAAAGGCAAAAGAAGATTCGCATGTTTTTTACCGAAACGTGAAATCATAGCACTTAGATCTGGACGCATGAATAGAAATGTGCATAAAAGTATAAAACCTCTGATAATGAAGACGCCGATGATATTTGGAGGGTTGATTATTTTACCTCCCTTTTGTGGTCACGAATGGACATATAGCGTAATAAAGTGATTTTCCGTATAATTCTATGCATGAAACTTTTCATGTAGCAAGATCACGGATCTATTAGTAGAATAAAACATAAGATGGTTTTTTTGCGAATTGTGTCACTTTTTTTGCGGATCAGCGATATATAAGTATCAATTTGTCAATCTACTAAAACAACATTAATAATAAATATATGAATTATTTTTAATAAGTAAATATAAATGAAAGGACAACAAAAGAAAAGAGGAAGTCACTGGCACAGAGATTCAAATGATATTATAATATGACCGCATTAAATAAGCAATAAGTGCAAGAGGACAATATTACTTTTGATAATTTATTATTAAATACTGTTAAAAAGTAACTAATTATTTTAGATGTTATATGATATAAATATATCTCATGTATTAATATTTTATTGCCTTCTTGAATTCGTAAAGTATGCAACTAATAAATGTATAAACATGTGTGTATATCACTACAAATGTATAAGAATAAAGAAAAAGAATGTAAAAATGAAATAATTTGTAGACATTGATATTGATATCATAGGGGGGGGGGGGGTCGACGAATGATAACGCATGATATCGGAAATGGAGAGAGGCCCAAAATTAGTAAAACGTTCATTATACATTTATAGCCCCTCTGAATATGTAAAAATATAATTACGTGCAAGTTTACAGCCCGGTTAAATTTTTAAATGAATAAAATATGCGAATCATGAAAAGGTTGGTTGGTTGGTTGTAAGCGGGTTTTGTGGCGCAAAATTCCGTAAGGGACATGCTGCACCAAACCACGGTGGTTAGATAATAAAAATGAAAAAGAAAATAAAAGAAAATAGAAAACCAATCTGGATGAGGAGTCTGATCTAGATTTCGTTAAAGTGTCAAAGAAAATACTGATTCGTTAAACCAATGGTAGAAATAAAAAGATTATATTTCAAAATAAAATCCAGTGACTTTTAAAAAAGTAAAGAGTACTCCATAAGGTATTTACCAGCTTCAAATTATTACAGTTATAGAATTGGGGGAGATGGAATTCTTCTAAAAATTTTAAAATATAAATTAGTTTTTTTTCCCAATTACAATTTAAAAAATACATTTTTCTTACTACTTCTGAAGTCTGTATATCATGCAATTAACCTATATATTACGAAGTTCTATTTCTTTTATTTTCTCAAACCTTCATATAACAAAATAAGACTAATTCAAACACCAAGTGTTCCTTTTTTATAAGAATGCAGAACATACGCACACACGCACAAGTTATTCTATTTCGGATTACGGATGGTTTTAATCAGAAAGACAAAGATTATCCCCACCACGCTCCCTACATTTAAAACTTAATAAGAACCAGTTGTCGTAAGTACAATCAAAACAACTAGCAGGTAGTTAATATAAAAAAAGAAGATAACAATAACTCCCTTCTCGACTTTAAATACTACTATGCAAAATTTATTTTTATTTTTAATTATTTGTTGCTCCACGATTACACACATCTGTTTCGGATAATTGATTCATAAAAAAAAAAAAAAAAAATCCGTTGTTTTTTCTTGTATTTTAAAAATAGTTTAAAAAAAATACTGGGGAAAACGTTCCGTAGGAAAAAATACATTTCATTAAAAAATATTTGTATTTATTTAATATTATTACATTTTAAAATTTGCATTCAGATTAATTTCTGTGCATCTGTGAAATAGAAATAATAAATTCATTTCACGCGAACACTTGCACTTTTTAGCATCCGATGCTATTTCTTTCAGACAAACTAAAAACAATATTATTATGGATGCCTTTTTCATAAAGAGTAACTTTTAAAAAACATTTGAAGAGAAAATGACGTCACTATTTAAAACATCGTATTTTTACTCATAACGATATTAGGTACTACTCTGTTATCCCGTCGACCAATTTCGCCAAATTATACAAATCGCCACATTAATAGCCAAATTACACATATTGACATAATTTTTATTTTAAATAACGAAAAAATAAATAATTAGTAAAATATTAATAAAAATATTAATAAAAAGTCGAAATAAAAATCACTTAATGACATTTTAAACACATGAATCGTATTTAATGTCATTGAATGTGACATTCACGATCATCCATTATTGGCATTTAATCTTATAGTTTGGCGATAATTTTTTGGTCAATGGGATAACCTAGTAGTACCCAATATTACTTTTTTTTTCTTTTTAAATAAAGCTATTTTTCTGTGAGTGCATATAAAATAAAATTTCTGGATTTCGCCGGCACTCGTATTACAATTTTAACTGTAGATGTGCGAATATTTGAATGCAAAATTGTAACTGGCAAATTTGACATTTACTTTGTAATATATTTATTATATATTGATTCAATAATGTAATTACTTTTGCTTTTTTTAAAACCAAATCGATCGGGTCTTTTAAACATTTCATTCGTCGAATTCGACGGGATTCCATTCGTTTTATTGTTAAATTGCATTTCCTTTTACTCAGAGTCTATAAAAAAGCGTTTAAATTAAAGAAAAAACCCGTTTTTGATGAATCTAGTCAATGAAGAAGTAGCACGTCAAATTGTATCTCTTTATTATTCCGCAATTCCAATGTCTCAGAGAGAAATTGCTATTCAATTGGGTATTTCACGCCGTTCTGTTTGTTATTATATTGATAATCACAAGAAAAATGAAGTTAGTTCATTGCAATTTAAACGGGGTCGCCCTTCTAAAAAACTTCTATCGATTTTTTTTTCTAATCGGAGGCGAAACTGAATTCTGCAATGGTAGAATCTACATTCATCTTGTCATGTATATTTGTTGTGCTTATATTTCAAGTAACTTAAAAAAAGAGAGGAAAAAAAAGAGAAAAAACATGTAACATGTAGCAAAAGAATGTTTAGTTTTAATCGATATAAATTTTATCTTGTTGAAAGTTTTAGCGAGAAGCTTTAATGTATTTAAGAAAAAATAGCATCTTTATAGCATGCACTTTTAACCATACCAAATACACGTACGTAAATATAAAAGGATAAATAAATGTTTTTTTTTTTTTTTTTTTTGAAAAGCTTAAGCTCAATTAAATAATCTCTAATTATTAGCATGCGTGGTAAAAGAATTATCTGTTTCAGCGCGGCGTACGTAATATGTATATCTGACATTGCAGTAAATATTTAGAACTGGTTAAAACTCGCGTGATTACGGGTTGAATGTAAGAAAAAACGGTAACAAAAACGCTGTAACAAATTACAACGATTATTTGAAAAATTATCTTTTTCAAAGACTAAAGTTTAAGACAAATAAATTGTATATAAAAAAAAAAAAAATGGAAAACATCATTTTTATGATGATCAAAGCGTGGCTTACATAATAACATACATAATAACAGAGTCATATATTACGTACGCCATGGATTAAACATCAATATTCCTGGACGAAAAATAAACAAATTTAAAATGAAATTTCAGTTTTACAATTTTCGGTACTGAAAGTTTTAAATTTCTAAACATCGCACATTTTTAAATTTTACACCGTCGTAGGAAAAAAATGTACTTTTAAATTCAATTTGTTTGAAAGCTTTATTTCAATTTAATTTTTAGTTATTATTATTTTTTTTTTCGTAGTTTTAAATACTTATTTTTTGTCATTGTGGCAACAGAAGTATATCAGATAAGTCTCAGATACTATTAATGTCCGAGAAAAACAACTATTTTCCAAATGATTGAAAAGACAAAAATACGTTAAAAATAAATTAAAAAAATCTATTTAAAATTCATAAATTTTTGACCCCAATTGTTCATGGGCCCCCTTACCAGAAACCCATGTGCCAAATTTCGTAGCCCTGCGCCCTGCGGTTTCGGAGTTTTTGAGCATACATAGATACGCGCACAGATTTTAATAGAGTAGATTTCTGATAAGGCAAGTGCAATCCACTACAGAGATGCATATACATCTCTTTATGTTTGAAATATCTTTAACCGACTTCCAAAAAGGAGAGGAGGTTATCAATTCGACGTGTATGTATTTTTTTATTTTTTTTTATGTATGTTCACCGATTACTCCGAAACTATCCAACCAATTAACTTGATTTTGGTGTTAAACGAGAGAGCTTGTTCTCGAATTGGTACCACTTCCGTTTCATAGAAATTGGTTCAGTACTTTTTTAGTAATTAGGCAAAAACTAATAAAATTAGTGATTTCTCGAAAATCAGTAGTAATATGAATGTCGAATAATTCACCGATGTCCGGATGGCCGAGCGGTCCAAGGCGCTTGATTTAAGATCTGGTTTTCGAAAGGCAGCGTGGGTTCGAACCCCACTCCTGACGTACGTATATAAAATATTCTTTTCCGTATTTTAATTTTTAAATATATATTTAAAAAGTTAAATACTAATTATACTATTAGGAATATTTTGTATTTAACCGTTACCACAGAGTATCAGAGCTTTTTTAATAACTCAATACTTTATCAGTGAAAGAGTACTCAAAAAGGAGAATAGACTTGCAAAAAGTAACATGACATTGAATAAGTTCTCTGAAGAGAATATATATTTTTTTAAGTGACTTCAAAAAAGGAGAGGATGTTATCAATTCGGCGCGAATGTATTTTTTTTTTCTATGTATGTTCACCGATTACTCCGAAACTATCCAGCCGATTAATTTGTTTTTTGTGTAAATGAAAGAGACTACCCTTCCATTGGTACTTCTTCCATTTCAGTGAAATTGGTTAAGTACTTTTTTAGTAATTAAGTAAAAGCTAATAAAATTAGTGATTTCTCGCAAACTAAAAGTAACATGGACGATGACTAACCTCGCCGAATGGAGTGCAGTCAGGTGGCTGAGCGGTGTAAGACAGCAGATATGATTTCTGGTTCTTGAAAGAGATCGTGGGTTCGAACCCCACTCCTGACATGCGTGTTTACAGTGATTTTTCCCGTATTATAATTTTTATTAACTAACTTAAAAAAATCGTTAACTTTTAACTAAAAAGAGAAAAATAAACTTTTCTACCAAAAATTGAACCGACTTCAAAAGCTACTGCAAAGTGAAAAATAATTTTTTTACAGAATAGTATTAAGAAATTAAATTAAGAGCGTAATATTTATCATGTCTATTATTATATTTATGTAGATTAATTTTATTTTTTGAAGTCGGTGCCAGCCAAGCCAAGTTCAAAATTAAAATTAATTATCCAATGCAAATCGTAAAAGAATAAAGTTAAATTTTTAACTAAATATTAAATCGTAAAAAAACTCGTAGATACTTGGATGCGTGTCTATTGGAAAATTACATGTAACTTGGCTTGGCTGGCACCGACTTCAAAAAATAAAATTAATCTACATAAATATAATAATACGCATGATAAATATTACGCTCTTAATTTAATTTCTTAATACTATTCTGTAAAAAAATTATTTTTCACTTTGCAGTAGCTTTTGAAGTCGGTTCAATTTTTGGTAGAAAAGTTTATAACGTCAATAAAACTCCCTGCAAATTATTATTCAGACCATAATTTTACGGAACTCTACGATGTCATCCTGTAAATAAATTACAAATGCTACGTACCTCATTTTCAATTCTGAACATTATATAATAAACATCATTAACTTAATAAAGGTTACATGGCAATCACTATATTTACAAGAGTTTGAACAAGGATAGAAAAACAAACCGAATTCATAAAATACCTTTCAGCTATTTTGAAAAGCGTTAAAAATTAGTTCCAAATGAATTGTTTAAATAATAACAATAATAATAATGTGTTAAGGATGGATTCTGAAACACTTTCTAACACTTCCGAGGCAGTGTAACGAAACTTAATAAATTTCAAAATGTTATTTGAATACATAATTACTATTTTTCATACAAAAATGATTCTTTGTATTGTAAATAAAAAATCTAAAAAATTATATTAAATGTAAAGAATCTGTTAGATTTCTTAATTAAAAAAAAAATTATGTACGGTTTTCACTTGTATTATTCTGTAATCCGAGTAGCCCGGATTGGAACTCCTCCTAAATAAGGTACTACTTTTAACGATTTTGTCACATTTGCTTTTTACGGTTACTTATATGCAAAAAGTTTTGTGTGTGCAACTATTTTTTTTTTTTTTTTTTTTTTTTTTTTTTTTTTTTTTTTTTGCTTATTGTATCCGAAATGCATCCAGATCAAGTTAGTCCGGATAATTAGTTTCACTACATTACTTCGATATTGAATTAAGTATCAATAATTCCAATAAAGTACCAATATTGGCTACACATTGCATTTACAATGATAATGCTTACAATGAAATGTAACTATTGCAGAAATATAAATTTAGATTGGCAACATATAGTACTATGAAGTATCCATATTGTGGAAATATTGGCTTTGCAATGACAATATTGACATTGAACTACACTGTAAAAAAAATCTGTGAAGATACTAAACATTTTCTAGGAAACTGGGATTCCAAGAACTTTTCATGTAACGGTAACAGGAAAAATTCATGTAATCGATTCTAAAACTTGAATTTTTGCTGTTACCGTTACAGGAAAAGTTCTTGGAATCCCAGTTTCCTAGAAAAGGTTTAGTACCTTTGCAGATTTTTTTTTACAGTGTGCGAAATATTTTTGATAATATCGGCACAATTTTGGGAAAATGCCGATAATCATAATACTGGGACAGCGTTTCATGCCAATGCTGTACAAAAATGGCCAAGATACGATTAATACAAAAAAATATTGGCCCCATATTGTTTTGCTATTAGCAATAATTAAGACAAATTTAATTTCATGCACAATGTTTTTGAGAATAAGACATACTATAACAAATAAGAAACAAATTTAACTTATGTCTAGAAGATATATATCTAATATATTAAATTTTTGTACAAACTAAAAAACAAAGTATTGTTAACAGTATAAGTAATTTTAAAAGATAGCGTGATAAGACTGTATTAACAGTTTAAAAAAGACCATGATTGTTACATAGTTTCTTATGAATAATTAATTATAAGATATGAATGTCCTAAAATTTAAGTCACGCCCTTCTTAGGAATAAATACCTTAAACTGGAAAATATGAAAAAAAATTAAATGACTACTCGCCAAATCCACGGAAAAGTGTACATCGGATGGAAAACGTTAAATTCTTCTATAAAATCTTAATTATGGTTAAGTCTTAAGAGGCAGAGGGGGAAAATGTAAATATTTTTGTAGAAAAGTAAATGAAATGTGTTTATTCAAATTTATATTTTCACTTAAAAAAATGTGATAAACGTACAATAAAATATTGCTCTCAATTCTGTGAAATTTCAAGTTTTTTCACAGTTAAAGATTTAATGTTATGAAATTCTACCTTTGCTAATCTGTTTCTATTAGTACTCTGTAAAAAAAAAAATCTTTAAAGTTACTAAAAGTTTTCTAGGAAATTGAGATTCCTAGAATTTTTTATGTAACAGCAACAGCGAAAATTCATGTAACAGATACAAATTTGCACTGAAAAAAAAAATCTGCACGGTTACTAAGAATGTTTTAAAAAGCTTGGGATGCCTAGAACGTATTACGTAATTGCAACCCAGTTTACAGATAAAATTTTAGCAAGATAACTATAATTTTAGTAGATTCGTTTGTAAAGTTACAGATATCTGTAGCTCGATAGAAATTAGTTTTGTAGATTTACATCTTTTCTTGTACATAGTACAGTTTAAATGTTAGTAAACATACAGATTACGGCAACTTTACTTTTGTAAAATTACAGTTTTTTTTTTTTTTTTTTTTTTTTTTTTTTTTACAGATTAAAGCTAATTTCACTGATGGAGAAAATTTTAATGTATCTTACTATCAAAGGTAAGCATTTTTTATTTCCATTCATTTTTATCATACTCGCAGCTGAAAAGTGATATTTATTTTTCTCATTGGAAGATATATGAACTACACTGTAAAAGAAAATCTGTAAAGGTACTAAACATTTTCTAGGAAACTGGTATTCCAAGAACTTTCCATGTAATGATAACAGGAAAAATCCATGTAACTGATTCTGAAATTTGAATTTTTGCTGTTACCTTTACAGGAAAAGTTCTTGGAATCCCAGTTTCCTAGAAAAAGTTTAGTACCTTTGCAGATTTTTTTTACAGTGTATATAAAATACTGATGATTTAAAACATTCTGTTCAACATTTCAATAAACAGAGGGGGGGGGGGGGGCTCACATAGTTATAAAAAATGAAGGCCGCCATAATTCACCTGACTTAAATCAGACAACGATATTCATATTATCTCACAGTTGTATCGGCAGAGTCTGATTACTGCAGTAGCTACCAGAAATTCCACCAATATTTTTGTATAGTAATCGTACCCTAATTAACCCGCTAGTGCATAGTGTTGTCATTCGTAACAAATTAAAATTTCTTCCTTTTTCGTTTATTCTCCGCTGTCTCTTAATGACTTCATGCATTACAAATTTGTATTGACAATATGTTTCGGTTTAGTTCATTAAAAAGAACCATAGGTAGTTTATCAGTAACAAATAAAAAGGAACTTTTGAAGCCTTCCATTTTCCTAGCCATAAATAAATGGATTAAAAATGGAAAATGAAATGAAATGAAAATTTACATTTTAAATAAAATCTTTTTCAAAAGAATATGTTTTTAAGCATTATTTTAATAATTTAAACCCTTTAAACCATTTAAACTTAGTTAAACCATTTTAAAAAAAATCCAAAATACTGAAAAACATAAGAGTTATATAAGTTTTTCAGTATTTTTTGTTTCACTGTTTGTAAGTTACACTAAATTTTAAAATCAGTCAGTTCATTTTTAAAAACCCAATATATATGTATAATGCAAATCTCGTCATAACGATAACTTATGAATTGCTGGACCAGGGTTTTCAGTTTGGCCTCCATTTTTATTTCGAAATTTCGCGTTTGTACCAGAAGTAAAAAAATAGTATTTTATACTTTTTATAATGAGTTTATGTTAATTTATGTTAATTAAGGAATCGAATGTATTGTTTAAAAGGAAAAATCATGCACTAGAGCAGCCATACTTAACCTGCGGCCCGAGACATCTAATTATTAATTCAATTATATGAATCGCACATCTCAATTATATTTATAAATATAATTATAATGTGCGTAAAAAAATTAAATCCTTCTTTTTTTTTACATGTTTTAATGGGAAGACAAAATCTGCCGTGTTATTTATAACTTAGTTTAAAAATATGTTAAAGCATCTTAAATGCGAGTTTTTAGTTAAAAGTTATTTTCACACGCACTCCTATTTGTACTACAGTACTGCAATAAATTTTTGTTTCAGGTATAACTTTTTCAAGTATTATTCCAATTTAATTAGATTTGTAAGATATTTCTACAATATAAAAAATGAAAAAAAAAATTTGCTCAGAGCAAAAGATTGAAGAAAATCTCCTCATATTTTGTTTTTCTTCAGAACTTTAAATGCATTGTTACATTACATTATTACGTTTTATGCTTATTCTATAGCTAATGTTACTGTTCAAAGGCGAACGTTTGTCCCAGAAAAAATTGCCATCAGTATTTATAACACACAATGTTTTAAAGCAACAAGCTTCGTAGCATATTCTTACATTATTTTGACTAAAAATCTACGACAAAATTTATTGTTTAGAAATAGTGGTATTAAATGTTTTGTCACTATTTACTCCGCAATAAATTTTGAACCCTACTGTTAATATTAACATTGTTACATTATTTTAATAAACTACTTTGTTGATATTAACTTTCTAATATTGCCTTGATATAGTACTTATGTTATTTTACTATTTTAATCACTCTTTTTTTTACCATTTTATAAGTGGATTGCAGACCACTTATACATCGCAGTGATATATTTGCGGCCCGCGAGGAAAAAGGGTAGAGTATGGTTGCACTTAGAGGGTTAAATGAAGAATTTATGCTATAAATATGGTGAACATGTACTATTTGGAAATATTGATGAAAATGCGCTCCGGTGGTAATCACGTCCTAAGCATTGGTAGTCTTCCATATCATATACATCTTATATGTTGAATATATATTTCACTGCGATAGACATAAATTATATGTAAAAATAATTTAGAAAGATAATACAAAATAGTAAAATAAAAATGGCTTTTTTAGGGGAGTACAATAGTTAGTAACTACTTGCTGGGGATAGGAGCCATGTAAAAAGTTTTGTAAGGGAAAAAGTCGGAAACTTTTTAAAAAGAATAAAAAAATGTATCCCAACATTATTTACTGTTTAAAAAAGTTTCCTTTAAAATCTATCTTTATTCTTATAAAAACCTACTGACATAAAAAATAAAAAAAAAACTTTTAAAGAGCCACGGGTGCCGCGCTGGGTCTAAAATAATTATTATCTTGGAATAGTTAGGATCTCCCTGAATATCCCTTTGTCTCATTGACTTGATAATTGTAACTCTGTACAATGAATGCTTAAAATTTTCTGTCCAAAATAATTAAAATGTCGATTTTGTGATACAGACATTAATAACTCGTTTGAATAATTGATTATGCTTAAATATTTTATTGGTTATTGATGCAATTATTTAAGTTATTTGAAAATGATAGCTTGGGATAAGTCGCTTTACGTATTACTTTCTTCTATCTTTACAAGAAGAAAGTATTGGATTCATGAAAATTTTCGACTTCCGGTTTTAGACGGATTTATACGTTTTAGAAGGTCCTGAACACGTTTTGACTATTTTTAGAAAATGTCTGTCTGTGAGTCTGTCCGTCTGTCTGTCTGTCCGTCTGTCTGTCTGTCTGTCTGTCTGTCTGTCTGTATGTCTGTCTGTATGTGACAAGAAATTTGTGGGCGCTCTATCTCAAGATCTAATGCTCGAAATTTCATAAAATTTTATATTCAGTTAGACCTTAATATGAATTAGTGCCTATTGGTTTTTGGTGTAAATGGGCCTGCAGGTGGCGCTGCTATACTACGTTTTTCATGATTTTCAAGATTGCTATATCTCAAGAACTAATGCACAGAATTTCACCAAACTTCAGATTCTGTGACCCCTCGATATACATAGACGCTGATTAAGTTTTGGTGTAAATTGGCCGGCAGGTGGCGCTGCTATGCCATGTTTTTCATGATTTTCACGATAGCTATATCTCAAGAACTAATGCACAGAATTTCACCAAACTTCAGATTCCGCGATACCTTGAGATACATAGCCTTTGATAAGGTTTTGGTGTGAACTGCCCTATAGGTGGCGCTGCTATGCTACATTTTGCACGATTTTTGCGATAGCTGTATCTCAAGAACTAATGCAGAGAACTTCATCAAATTTTAGATTCTGTTACACTAGAATATATAACATAATTAGACGCTGATTACATTTTGGTATTAACCTTGAAACAGGTGGTGCAGCTATGCTGCATTTTGCACGATTTTTCCGATAGCTATATATCTCAACAACCAACGCACAGAATTTCATCAAACTTCAGATTTTGTTACAAAATGACATATAACATAATTACACGATGATTACGTTTTGTTATAAATCCTTCAACTGATGGTGCTGCTGTGCTATATTTTACACAGTTTTTTTAAACTAACTGTATCTCAAGAACTAATGCACAGAATTTCATCAAACTTCAGATTATTTTACACCATAACATCATTAGACGCTTTTTTACGTTTTGGCATAAATTGTCCAAGATATGGTGTTGCTGTGCTACGTTTTGCAAATTTTTTGTTATAACTATATCTCAAGAACTAATGGACGAAATTCCATCAAATTTCAGATTCTGTTAGGTCTTGACATAAACAAATGCTTATTAGGTTTTAGTATAAATTACCCAACATGAGGCACTACTAAGCTCATTTTCTCAGAATATTAATTAAATTTTGCGTTTTAGGCTTTTCGGATACCAGAATCTCATTAGGCTAGGTCAAATGTTCGAGGAAATTCGATAGTGGGTAATTTTGAGGTCACCACGTTTTTTTTTTTTTTTTTTTTTTTCTTTTTAATATTAAAATGTACTTATGAGATAGAAGAAAGTTTTGGGATTGACACATCCAACTAGTTTTTTGAATTGGTATGCCACTTTGTTGTTCACGAGATAAGCATTGATCGCTTGTTATGCAATTAAGACAGCTTCTCCTTTTTCATCTTTGACATTTCGGACTAGACTTTGTCATTTGCATAAAGGGGAGGAATCACACACAACGCCTACGAATTCTCTAAGCAGGGAAAATGAATATCAAACATCAGAGAGGGATGTTTTGACGATGATGATGACACTGATTGATTTAATGAAAATAAAAAATGTCAAGGAATTTTTAAATTGAAATGTTACACGCATAAAATTCTACGTTTTTAACGGACAGGAAAATGTTTAATGCATTCACACACACACAAAGAAATAGAAATCATCGAAAACTGCATCTAACAGACAAACAAATGGACAAAAAGAATATAAGAACAAGCAAATTACTAGACAATAGAGGCCTGCATGGGTTCCAGCTTGGCCCGAGGGCCGGGCCGGCAAAATGAAGGCAAATTTCAAACGGGTTGGCAGAATTAGCATAATTTTTTCAACGAGTCGGGCTTTCAAAATAAATGCACAAGACTGTTGGACCGGGCCGATTAAAAAAAACTATGCAGCCTACCGATTCGATATAAAAATTTGGGCAATGCCAATAAAGTATGAAACATTTTCAACGAATATAACTTTTGCGATAATAAGTATAAATGGGCATCACGAGCTGATACTAGTTTGGCAAAATCAATACAGAAATATAATGTTTTCCACCACAAAGGACGGAATCGGACAAATACATGGTGTCTGATCCCGGACATAATTTTTTCAGCAGACTTGCTTTTTTTTCTTATCTACATAGTCAAGTCGGACTGGAACTGGACATAATTGTTCTCATGATGTGTAGGACAGACAATATGTTTTGTAAAAATATTAATATTTATAATAAACTATTGTAAACGGTATCCTTGAAAGTATACTTTAAGATGGATTTTTTTCTTTTTTACTCAGAATTACCCCTGGTGTAATCTTTTTGAACTGTAAATAAAAGATATTAGTGTGTTTTTACATGTGTGACTCTTGTGTATATTCCCACCTTTTATTTCAAAACTGAGAAATAAAACATACTTTTAAAAAAATCGGGATGACAAAACCCTCTCGTAAAAAATAAATCTTAAACACGTATTACACAAAAAAGTGAAACAGATTTAAAAGTTGTTTCCCCCCGGGGGGAGGGAGGAGGGGCAGACCACCCTGATAAAAAAAAAAAATTCATTTTTCGCTTAGTGCTTAATTGCTGTAACTTGCTTAAGAAGAATAAATTTTAATAATTTTTTTATAATATCATTAGAAAAAAAAAAAAAAAAAAAAAAAGAAATTAGTTATTTATATTCCAATATCGAGAAAAGATCAAGCCTCTTCTCCCCCCACACACACGTACACACATCCTTTCCTTCTTTGGCACCTGTGATTAGATAAATAAATTGAATTCATCATTTAAATAAATTACTTTCTACAATTACAAATGAAGAGAGCATCATTCACGGGATGGAGATGCGCAAGAGAAATAATTCACCCAACTGATGTTAGATGGCGCTGTATGTAGCAGTTAAAGATTGATCTGTGATGTCATGGGATGCTTGAGGTTAAAAACGAAACTATGAAGAAGAAAATGTTTTTCTCCGAATCCCTGGCGAATGAAAATAAAGGGTTTTCTGTGATAACATCCATCATTTTCGATCTTTGACATTTTTTTCTTCTTCCGTTACGAAAGCAATTTGAAGAAAATAAATTTTAAGCGCAAGGAAAAACTTCTGTTAATAAAGCAGAAGAAATACAAATGGTAAACATTTGCTTTAGAACTCTTTAATTTAGCTCCTGCTGACTTATTTATAAATGTTTTCAAGCGGGAAATGCATGCATGAAAATATAATTGATTCGCTGTACCTCGCTCTTCCTATTTAGTCGAGTTAGTTTTGTGATCATTTGCTTCCGGCTGTAAAATCATAAACTTACGAATTCTTCATGTATATGTGCTGAAAGAACGCTTTAAGGGATATGAGTAAAAGAGAAAGACGTAATTAAAATTTATTGCAAAACATATGCGCTTGGGATCTACAACTCAGGTCTTGTTTTTGAAAATGGTTTTAAACGTTGAGCTACACACACAAGATAAAAAAAAAAAAAAAAAAAAAAAAAAAAAAGATTAAAAATCCCGTTTAAGACAATTTTTAACTCTTTGCACTCATGTGTCTAGTCTAACTGGGCATAATTTTTCTTTGCAAAATTTGTTTTTGGCACCAATAATAATGGAAAATAAAATATGCCTTATTTATTTAGATCATTTTTTATATTGTGTAATTGAAGAAACTTCTTTTGAAAAAGTGCTACCGACCAAATAAAATTTTTGCAAGAGACGCCGGAGTCGGAAGGGTTAAACATATCAACATTTAATTAAATGTAAAAATTCAATATATATATATATATATATATATATATATATATATATATATATATATATATATATATATAATAATTTTCTTCGAAAAAAAGGATAATTTCTTTTATGACTTATTTCATTTATGACTTATTTTGTACCTGTCAAGGTCAAGGTCGAGAAGAGAGAGTAATGTATTTTTCTTGTTCATTAGAAGGGGGGAAATATGGCTCTTGGGTTAAAAAAAAAAAAAAAAAAAAATCCTGCGCGTGTGCAAACTTTTTATTTTAATACGTTCATCCCTTACGGTATAACACACACTAAAATAATTTAATGTAAGAGTAAGTTAAAAGCTATTTATAAATATTGGATGAAAAGTTATTAAATGTAATTAATACCCATTTTGTAAAATAATTCATGCTTTAAAGGGTAAAATAAATCGTACGCATATTTTCTAGGTAAACATGTGGTTTTTACAGAAATGCTACGAAATCGGAAAATAAATATGAAAAACATGATTTCCCTTCCCCTCCCCCCCTCCCCCCCAAAAAGTGATACTGATGCATTTTACAGTACAGAATAGTAGATTCGTTTTTAAAACGTATTTACTTAAAAATATAATAGGTGAATATAAATGGGGTGAGGTTTATCTCGAGCGTGTGCTGACGGATTAAACCATAACTAAAGTTATAATTTTTGTGCAAAATAAGAAATATGAAAAAAGAAAAATATGCTTTTAAAAGTATATTATTAAACTAATAATTTCATTTTTTATAAATTCATGACAGTGATTCTAAACGTTGTTGCCTTTTTAATTCTGTCGCCCCCCCCCCCTCTCCTCTCATGAGTACTATTCTAGTTCCGGTACTATTCTAGATTCTCATATTTCATGTGATTATGCAAGAGTATAATTTTTACAGATCTTTCTGCCACTTTTAGATTGTTAAGTAAACAGAAAAAAAAAAAAAAAAAAGAAATCATTTATCAAAGTCCTGTATCAACGGAATGGAAATAAAGAAATCAACAAGTATATGTACGAAAAGTAAACGTAAATTGTACTATTTATTTCATATAAGCTTTTGAGGTAGTTAAGTTTTTAATCTGGCGAATTTGTTTATTTCCCTTGCATATCTATATAGAACATTTAATATTATCTTATCGAAATAGAGTCGTAAACCATGTTCAACATCTATCGGTTTGTTTTTATATACTGTTTTAAAATCAGTCAACGATAAAAAAAAAAAAAAACTTTTTGCATTTAGTTACATTGCGCTGTCATACACTGTAAAAAAGAAAAAAAAATTCATGAGGTTACAAAAAATTTTTTAGTAAATTTGCATTCCACAGAATTTTTTAGTACCATTACTCACAGTACAAATAGTAACCATTCCAAACTTTTTTTTTTTTTTTTTTTTTTTTCCAAGTGAAACAAATATTTCTTTTGTAAACTGAACAAAAGAATTTTTTGTATAACTAACTTAAAACATTTTAGTATGAGCCACCAACCAAATTTTAGTAACAGGTTCAAAAATATTTTTAGTAACAATTACTCACCGATTCTTAGTAACTATTCCAAACGCAATTTTAGCAAGTGAAACAAACATTTATTTTGTAAACTGTATAAATGAATTTTTTGTATAACTAACTTAAAACTTTTTAGCGAGAACCGCAAAATGAGTTTTGTTGTTAACTTGTGCACGAAGGGCTGGAGCTCCCTTTGAACTGCATCCAGTGGGTAAGAAGACATACTTCTGCAGCGGAAGATTTTCGGCAAAGCCTCAATAGATGACAGCATCAAACATTGCCACCTGTTCAATTTTGATATGCTTCTGAAGGGGAGGGAAAGTCCTGAGATCATTACCCATGGTAACTACACAGGATTTTCATAACCCCTTTATTTAACGAATACTTACACTGCATACACTCGGTGCATCTTTGGTGGTGTAGAGCATCGAACCCGGGGCCTTTCAGCCTGGATTTCGGTGCTATGACCACTAGGCTATCACGGCCACACCAAGTCAGTTTTAGTAATAGCTATTAAAAATATAAAACTATTAACTATATTCGTTGCTAGCTTTTTTCTAGTAATACTTACAGATTTTCATGTAACTGAGTAAGATCACAAAAAATTTTTTAGTAATTGCAAGGATCACTGTGAAAAACTAAAATTTTTTTAGTAGATCGACTTTTTTTTTCTTTACAGTGTATGATGTCGAATAGATTGCTCGCGCAGCCTTTAGAACAGGCATGTCAAACTTGTCTACCACCGAGGGCCAGATTTAGCATTGTACAAAAAACCGCAAGCCACATTAACGAAGATAAAAAAAAAAAAAAAAAAAAAAAAAAAAAAAAAAAAAAAAAAAGGCAGATTAGTTTGATGACTATCGCACAAATTGAAAACAGTACATTAAAAACACAGCATTGTTTAAAAAAATAAACAAGCAAACAAAAATGCATACAACAATTTTAAAACTGTATATTGAAAAAAATAAAAACACGCACGAGAAAATGTTTTAAAATATTTTTTAGGTAAAAACAAATCTGGAGTAAAAGAATTTTACGAGAGTGTATTTTCAGAACATTTTAAAATTTAAATCGCTATCCAAATTATACAAAAATGTGTTATTAATTTTGTAATCCTAATATCGGAATTTTGTTTTATGTTGCAATTGCTACTTTTTATAAAACCAATCATTGATAGAACACAATTATTTACAATATAATATTATGAAAAAAAAATCATAATTGATTAAAATATATTAGCTATGGTTATTATTGATCCGGCATAGGAATAATTTTTTGATTCTCCACACTTATTTTTAAATACATATCGGGTCTGGAAAAAAAGAAAAAAAAAACTGCTTACAAAGCAAAATTTTTGGTACCTATATTTTAAAGAATTTTAAAGTTAAAGGGCAAAATTAACACTAGCCACCGGCCACGAGGCCACTAAATGAGAAGAAGTGGCTATTAAAAAAATATTTGTCAGTGGCTACTGTCTACAAATTAAAATCTGTTAACTTAATAAAAAATTTCAATTACAGCAACACATATTGAAATTGTGGATTTCATGCGATTACTGAAATATCTGGTTACATCATTAATGTTTATTGAAATGCCCCTGCATGTTTTTAAATTTATTTAATTATTCAGGCCATCCTTTATTCTACCTTGAACAATTTCGAATCGTGTGCATTTGCATCCAATCATATAGTTTTTATAAGCAGATGGATTACTTTTGATATGTTTCACAAACACACTTTTTTCAATAAAGTTTCAGTTCAAAAACTATTTATTTTTCAAAATTATTTCTAGATATTTGCAGGTTTTTCGAAATATTTGTGAGTAAATTCTTAGCAAACTTTAACGAAGTTTCTACATATTAAACACAGCTTTTCAGTCTTTGTATGAGTATAAAAAATTATTTCAAATTGACTTTTATGAATCTGTGATACTATATTTTCATCATTAAGAAAGATAAAGATCACACAGGGATAATTTACAATGATACGTTTACTAACCTTTAAGAATGAAATTAATTAATGAGCTTATATCCAAAATGCTCACTTTCGACTATACATACAGCCAAATTATAAAAACAGAGTAACATTTTTTTTTGTTATTATTATTATTATTACTATAACTATTGTTATTTTACAAGACGAGAAATCGTGTCACTTTCTCTTTTAAAGCTATTTATTTCTCTTGATTTTTTAGAAACTTTTAATTAGAAATTAGCGTCGTATTTTAATTGATTTTTGATACATTTTTAATACCTAACAAATACCACGTCTTACCTTAAAATGTTACAGTGAATCAAAGAGAGCAGTAAAATAATGTATTCGTTCTAACATAAAACACATAATAAACTATTAGAAAAAAAACTTTTATACATTTTTATATTAAGATATGCTCATCTTAACTTTCTTATTGATAACTTTTGCATGCCTATCTCCTGGAAACGAAAATTCAAAATAAATTAGATTTGATTATATTTGAGAAAGTATTTTTGCACCTTTTATGCCACAGTGTTGTTGAATCAGTGTTGTTTGCATCTCCTATACCAAACTGTAAAAAAATTCATCCAAAATAACAACCATTAATTAAAAAATTTAAACTTTTCTTTATCGTATTTAAAGTTATTTTTTAAAATACATGTAATAATAAAAAAAATTCGCCTTAATTCTAAAATAATTATTTCCAAATTATTTTAATATTTAATTTTCCCCTTTCTTTTTATAATGTTTCATGTGTTATTCATATTCCATACGTTTACTCTACGGTTTCTTTATTTTATTTTATTAAAAAAAAAATCTATCAAAGCAACTCTTTCCTTAAAATCCCATCTATTATTTTTATTCTCTCATTTATTTACCTTTTAAAAAGTCATTCGATTATCCAGAGTTTCCGGGGAGTGCTGCCAAGGGACTGTTTGCGCAATTTATTTTTCAAACGGTCTGAAAGAACTCTTTCTTTTTTCGCGGGGTAAAATTTTCACATCGATTAAAATCACTTTTTCTAATAAATTCATTGGTAACTTAGAAAGTAGCCATAAAATCCTGTAATCTAGCGCATGTTCGAATATAACTTCGTTACATTGGCTACGAAGAAGAGAATTCTATAATTTTTTTTTTTTTTTTTTTTTTTTTATGTGCTAAACAAATCCCTATGTCACTTGGCAGAGTTCAAGTCTTTTTAATAGGGTGAAGCTCTATTTTTTAAGATCATCTTTATGTTTTTCTATGGCGACATGTTACGTTGATACTGAGACCAAACAGTAATCTGGGGAAATTGTTTCGTTATCCTGAAAATGACAAATAAAGATGTTTAATGGACGTCGTCTTTGAGTTGTTTTAATGGAAAATTCTGAAGAATTTCATTCCATATCCTATCACTATGTGCACGCATGACTGCAAATTAAAGATTTTACGATTTAATGATGGTTAAAAATGGCATACTACGTACTGGCCCTTGCATTATGCATTGTTGTGGAGCAGAATATCGCATACATATAGGTATTAATCGTAAATATTGCTCTCAAGACATTACTTCGTGATTTTCATTTCCCAATCAGTGTTATTTGCATCTCCTATACCAAACTGTAAAAAAATTCATCCAAAATAACAACCATTAATTAAAAAATTTAAACTTTTCTTTATTTAACTGCGGATCATTAAATTTAATGTATGACAATATCTGCCAATAAATGTAATGAAGTACTGTAATGGTAGATATTTTGAATAAAATCATTCTCCAATTTTTCAGCGCTGCAATATTTGTAATGCAAATTGTATTTTCTGCATCAACTAAGAACTGTATCAAACATACGAAAATGCCAAAGGCCTGGCAGACCACAGGGAAGTTCCTGGCGGGCCACGTGTTTGACATGCCTGCTTTAGAACCACGACAGTTCTGAAAGGTGTAAATTTCAAAAATAAGCTCAGCCTTTTTTTTTTTTTTTTTTGAAGCTTTAATCGAAAATTTTTATCGCATCAGAGCTGGAGTCCGTTGCCAAAATTAACAGTAGGACATTGTTTATAACACTTTAAAATTGTTTCAAGTTTAATTATCGTATTTAAAGTTATTTTTTAAAATACATGTAATAATAAAAAAAATTCGCCTTAATTCTAAAATAATTATTTCCAAATTATTTTAATATTTAATTTTCCCCTTTCTTTTTATAATGTTTCATGTGTTATTCATATTCCATACGTTTACTCTACGGTTTCTTCATTTTATTTTATTAAAAAAAAAATCTATCAAAGTAACTCTTTCCTTAAAATCCCATCTATTATTTTTATTCTCTCATTTATTTACCTTTTAAAAAGTCATTCGATTATCCAGAGTTTCCGGCCAGTGCTGCCAAGGGACTGTTTGCGCAATTTATTTTTCTGACGGTCTGAAAGAACTCTTTCTCTTTTCGCGGGGTTAAATTTTCACATCGATTAAAATCACTTTTTCTAATAAATTCATTGGTAACTTAGAAAGTAGCCATAAAATCCTGTAATCTAGCGCATGTTCGAATATAACTTCGTTACATTTGCTACGAAGAAGAGAATTCTATAAAATTTTTTATGTGCTAAACAAACTCCTATGTCACTTGGCAGAGTTCAAGTCTTTTTAATAGGGTGAAAATCTATTTTTTAAGATCATCTTTATGCTTTTCTATGGCGACATGTTACTTTGATACTGAGACCAAACAGTAATCTGGGGAAATTGTTTCGTTATCCTGAAAATGACAAATAAAGATGTTTAATGGACGTCGTCTTTGAGTTGTTTTAATGGAAAATTCTGAAGAATTTCATTCCATATCCTATCACTGTGTGCACGCATGACTGCAAATTAAAGATTCTACGATTTAATGATGGTTAAAAATGGCACACTACGTACTGGCCCTTGCATTATGCATTGTTGTGGAGCAGAATATCGCTAACATATAGATATTAATCCTAAATATTGCTCTCAAGACATTACTTCGTGATTTTCATTTCCCTGAAAATATGAAATGAATCCAACAACAGTTCGTAATTAAATTTTTAGAAATTCGTTATTATGCACTTTTATTGATTGATACAGTGAAACCTCCAAATAAGGGACACTCCGAATAAGGGACACCTCCATTTAAGGGACAAAACTTCCGGTCCCAGTCCCTTGGTATAGGACGTATAATGTATTTACCTCTGAATAAGGGACACTCGATTTAAGGGACACTTGAAAATGAGATTAAAGAGGTTTGCTTTTGCATTTCAGATAATGAAATAGTCTATGATGAAAATGAGAATACAGATTTTTGTGAACTTATCAAACAGACAGACAGAGAGACATAAGACACAATTGACAAGCATTTATTTATCCATATTTACGATTCGACTTCACTGCAATTTTCACTTCAGCATTTCTTTCACTGAAAGTAATGCTGAAAATTGTGAGGATGATACTGAAAATGCAGAATAATAGAAAACTGTGAAATAAAGAACTTTACAGATACTCAAAGGCTGTTCTCAATTCCAAAAGGGAAACTTTTATTTCAAACATAAGTTTACATAAGTAGCCTCAACAAGTTAACTTGACATAAGTTTTAATGTATTTTTATTCAGAAAAGCCTAAAACTGACAGGCGTTGATGTTCAAAAACTAGATAATCAATTTTTTTTCTTTGTAAATGCAATAGATTTTTTAGAAAATATTGTAAATGTGGGCATTTTGAACCGAATTTCTACGCAAAGAAGAATAACTACTTAAGAAAGGGTGTAAAACATCTTTGTCACGGGATCAAAATCGCTTGTAACGCAATAGGCACTTTATTAAAAATTTTAAAACACAATCTGATACCAAATTGCTTCAATAATCAGACGTTCCAATTTTATACCTTTCCGTTAAAAAATGAATTTTTAAATGTGTCAAAATGCTTTCCGCTTGCTGAACAGAGCAGTTGAAAGACTTGTTGCCTTAAAATAAGCAAAGCAATTGAATACTTTTTTGGTAAATACTGCTGATAATAAAGAACTGAAATTTATAAGTATGGTAAATGAATACTTGGAATATTTATAGTAAAAAATTGAAATTTGTAAAATAATCACTTTTGATTAAATACTTAAAGTAAAATTCTTTTAAATGTTTTTAGACTTTTTTAATGTACACAGCTTACATAAAAAATACGAATTAATAATTCTACAAATTATTTAATGATTTAATCATCAATTGAAATTTTTTATAAATTCACTATTTCTTTTATGTCTGCTTAACGTAATTTATACACATCGAATATATTTTAACTTCACCTTTAATGTTTTGTTATTTTTATATATTTCTGGACGATTAATTAAAAATATTAATAAAAACTCCGAATAAGGGACACCTCTATTTAAGGGACAAAAATTCCGGTCCCGTAGGTGTCCCTTATTTGGAGGTTTCACTGTATTTCCTTTTTTAAAACTATTATTAGGATGAGCGAAGCGAATCCTCTACTAGTCCACTCAAATTACAATTTGTCGTACGCTTTACAAAAAAACTATTCAATATTTTAACTTCAAATTAAACACAAAAATAAATTATGATCTGTAGATTTGCAGAATATAATTTTTTTTACAGTAAAACGTTAAAAAAATTATTATTTTAATTAATTTTTTTTACATGCATTTCCAATACGGATGCATTTTAGCAAATAAATAAAAAATGAAACGCGTATATTTTCAGAAAAAAAAGTTTAAATCATGGAGTAAATAATTATAGATAGAATCATGATTAATTTATTAAATAAAACATGTTTTCATTTTCCCGCAAAATCGTATGCACAGATGACACTTAAACATTTTTAAAAAATTGTATTATGGATTTTTTTTTTTTTTTTTTTTTTTTTTTTTTTTGTAAACTGGCAACAAAATAATTGTAAACAAATAAAATTAATTCTTAAATTTGTTATATAAATGAAAAATTAAAAGATCTGCGTGAAGTTGTTGGTTCAAGCTCTTTATAAATATTTTTGCGAAGGTCGTATTGTGGCTAAATAATATCGACTCATTAATCAGAAGGATTTTATAGAAAAATAAGACTTTAATAAGTTCGCAAACACAACAATAATTATTCGTGAAAACGTCACTGCGAGAATGAGAGAGCGCTTCGTTAAAAGGTAATTCTATTAATTGAGTTGCCATTCGCAAAAAGTAAAAAGTTCTCCCACGCGGAGAGAATTACAGCAATTCTCATACGCTAACATGTATAAAAACGAAGAAATTAAAATGTTTTACAGTTAAAAATTCATAGTATCAACGAAAGCAGATTTCAAATGTTTTTTCCAGAAAATAGGATTTTGAAGAAGTAACTTTCTTCAAGCTTTCTTCAAATATATTATTCTAAAATAGCTATCAAAGATTATCGGATGTTGATTACAAAGATTGGAAACATGCATATTTCAAACAATTAAAAAACACCAGTTGCTACTTGAAATTGTAAAAACATCTTTAAAAGAGCTTTTAGTTGAAAATTTAAAAAAAATTTGTAAAAGTTTGCTTCGAAAATATCTTATTATGCCAATTTTACATCATAAATAAAAAATTAAAATGCGCCAAAACATAAAATAACGTTTTTGTTTAATAAAGATGCAAAAATAATAATAAAAAAATATTGTTACTTTCAAATATCTGTTTTATAAAATAATGCTTCGCGAATCCAAACAAAGCATGGCTTTTGCTAGTTAAAATACATCATCATCCAGGAGAAAAAATTTTTATAATTTGGTCTTAGATTTTTGGAGTGAGTTCAAGGTATACAAACTTCAAACCGTTGCTAAAGGAAGATAAAACGAAAGTACAGGTGAAACAATCCATGATGCCACAACAAACTATTCATGAATGAATGTAAGCTGCTAAAAAAATGAGAAAAAGTGAGCGAAAAACCATTAACTCAGTGGCATATCATTCCAAATGCATCTCTTTTTTGCAGTTGATAAACGATCAGAATTGAATGTGTATTTCAGTGGATATGAAATGTTTTGCGAAGGAATTAATGAATACAAACTCAAAGTAAAGTAATTGCCATATCTCTACTCCATTTTTATACGGGAAGGCAACTTTCACTCATCTACTCACTAATTTGAAATGGAAATTAAGCGTGCAGTATTCTAGGAGCAGAGTAGCGTAAATAAATGCGGCATGCTGTTTTATTATAATAGCTGCAAATGGAAATGACCGATGTGTTTTACATTTTTGCAAATCAGGTTAAATGCTATTTACTCCGCAATATTTACAGATTGCTACCTTATTTACGGTGAACGTGCGTTGATTCTTTTTTAATTTAAATTACTTTAATAATACGATAGTAAAATAAATATATATTTTTAAAATCGACAACATATATATATATATACATATATATACACATATATGTATATTGTTTGTTTTTTAGTTGGTGACTAGTATTTTTGATAGATTTTAGAAATGATACATCACAAAAACATCATTATTCAAAGTTATGTTGTTTGTAATGATAAAAATTAACTGAATTGATATATTCTAGTAGTGAAGTTAGATTTATTATTATTATTACTGTTATTATTACTATGTTATCGACTGGTTTTCCTGTACTTTGTTTAAGGTTATCTATATCTTATATATATATATTACAAATTTAAAATTTTTTCGCCAAAACTAACCTTTATACTATCTTAATTTTCTTATAATAATATTCCGTACTTACTTCAAATTATTAAATTAAAATCTTATTTCTAGATCTAATCTGTTAATCTGTGTGCAGACGATATAAATTCTTAATTTGCCTTAAAAAACATTATTCCAGTATGCGTAAATTTAAAAAGATGGCTCTAAATTAAAAATATTCTTAATTAAAACTTTATTTCTTAATATTCCAAATAAAACTGATTTCTTCTATGTTTTTATCAACCCTTTTTAAGAAATTCTTATTAAATTTATTCCAAAACCATACCTTTCAAAAAATATCATTATTTTATTTTATCTATTTATTTATTTTTCCGCCGTCAACGATAATGTGCATATTAATAAATTCATTTCTTTTCTTTTTCTCTTAAAATTAATCATGTATAAAAATCGTCTGCCTAAGATATTTAAAATTCGGAGTCAATTATAAATTGGTTAAATAATATTTTTTTTAAAATAAATTTATCGTCTGTTTAAAATAGTCTCGTAACTGGACAAGAATTCTGTTTACATAAAAGAATGATGGTTTGAGGTTACCGAATGTTCCAGAACTTTCTTTTCAGTTTAAAAAGGGGGAAGTCTCGAGATGAAAGGAAGATTCTGAAGATTTCTTGGGTTGCTTCTTCGATGAGGACAGCTCGCTGAAATAATGATGGAATTTTTGCAACAAGGAGCTTTTCCTTCCTCATTATCACGAATTTAATAAATGAATTTACAGCAGCCCATGACTAATTATTGGATCTTCTACATTTATTTATTATTTTTGTTTTTTCCCTCGCTTGCCATGACTGCGTGTTTCTTTTTAACCAGTGGAAATAATTCGAGTTCTCCTTAAATCGTCACAACTAATCGAAAAGTCGGACAGGATAGGTAATGCCTGTGCTAGTGCCTGTTTCGGATTTTGAAATGAATCTACTGAAGAAGTAAAATGCTATGTAAATGAATCGAATGAATCTACTGAAACGAAGTGATGACAAAAATATGGATCGCCGAAAATTTTTCCCGCCATGGTTGAAAGTGTTATTAAGCAAGAATTGCCATTATCTTTTGATTCCTCGAGTGAATGTAACAGAGGAGATTTTAATGTTAAACAGCTTTCTGTGCGAGTGGTTTGAAAGATTTCTTCTAAATATTTCGTGAATTCCTGAGGCCTGATATTCCACCTTTTTGCTGTTTATGTGTAACTGATGACTCAAGATAATCATGGTCATAATGACAAATTTTTGAAAATTAATAACTTCAAAGTGGTGAGTATGCGGAAGGTATTTGATGAGGAATTTAATGAAGAATGGATTTTATTGAAGATTTTTCGTGAACTGTAAGTTTATTTTATTAAATGTTTTGATTATTATTTCTATTCTATTTATGATTGATGGAAAGTATTTATTATTTATTTATTTATTTATTATTTTATTGATGAGAGTAATTTGAAGTTAATTTATTAATTTACTAATTTATTTATTTATTTGATTATTTATCTGTGAATCTTACTTACTTACCAATTTATGAGCATTATTATTATCATTATTATGTGTTGTAGATTGAAATATTTTATTCTTAAGGATTTAATTGAGGAGTATGATGTTCTTAAGATATTTACTGTTACTTATTAAGACTATTATGCCATTTTTATGCACGATTAAAGGCAATTTTGTAATAATAAGGAATTATATAAAAAACTTAGTAGCTCAAGTTTACTTTTAAAAAGTACATTTTCTATTTTATTGATATTTGTTTGTTATCAAGAACTATTCTCAGAATGCAGTATTTTCATGATAATGTTCCTACAACTAGACATTTGAGCTGAAAATTAAGTTAACATTTATGTTTTTTCCTTTATTTGTTAGAATTTCTAGTGACAGTGAGCTTTGGTTCCCGGATTCTTATAATTTATTTAAATTCAGTAAGAATATGGAACTGTGCAAGGCTGTTGCTAGAATTTTGACTGATAAATATGATTAATTTTTTTGTAAATTTTGTGATTTTAAGTAAGGAATTACCTATAATTAAAATTTTTGAATATGTTTATGATCTATAAAATAATAGAATTAAAAGTTGATCCCAATTTAAGGTATATCTATGATATTTACAATTTCTGTTTTATTAGATAAAATTTCTGGTTAAAATTAGCATCTAAATATAGTAATTTTGAAAAAATATGTAATTGATAGAAATTATTAACTTTGAAATTTATTGCGAATGATTTTACGATCAGGATTTAATACAGAAAATAGAAGTGCTTCATTTATTCTAATGAGTAAGAATCAAAAAATTATGGAAGATCCTAAGTTCGTACCGTTTGACCCGAGTTCTGGAATGAACATTTTGTCTTGGTTAACTTATTTTGATAAAACATGTGATAGGGAACAGAAAAATCTAGAATGGAAATTTAATTCTATTGCGCAATATTTGAAAGGTGAAGCGCAAAAAATTTATATCAATGACTGTTTAAATTGTACGGATTATGAACAAATTAAGAAAATTTTGATAGAAAGACTCATTGAATTAGACTTCCCGAGTTTTTCTGATTTTTCAAATCTGAAATTAGATAATTTAGACAATTTAGAAACTTATTTTCGTAAGAAAGTGGAAATTGGTAGGAAATTACATCTTAGTGAAAATATACTATTACAAGGTTTAACTGATGGTTTAAAACCAGAATTCAAAAACAGTATTATTATAAATCCTCCTAGTAGTACCACCGAATTGTACCGGGTTGTCAAACAATTCGTGGAAGTTTCCACCCCACTAGTTTCAAACAAAGTAATAAATCAACCATCAGCTAGACAAAATTTTCAACCTTTTCAACCAACTAGGCCCTGGATTCAGCCAGTTAGGCCGAATACTACACCTAGGAATTGGATTCCCCAAAGGCAATCTCAGTTTCAAAGACCTAGAGTTTGTCAAAATAATTATATTCAAAATTCATACCCTTCAAGACCTTGTAGGATATGCACAAATAGGGGTGTGAGTAATGTTTTTCATTGGGAAAGAGAATGTATTTTTAGGAATGAGTTGCCATCCTCTGATACTCTTCCAAATATCTCACAAAATAATTCTCATAATGTTTGTCAATTAATTGTGTATGGATGTACAAATAATTATAATTTACCATGTGTTGTAGATACTGGTTCAACTATTGCAATATTGCCAATTAAATTTGTTAAAAAACTTAATGCTAAAATTGAGACTATACCCTCAGTTACCATTGGTCAGGCAAAAGGATTCTTACATATAAATAAAAAATGTAGTGTTCTTCTAAAAGTGGGTAAAATTAAAAAATATGTTAACTTTTTAGTATGCAATACAAATTTGGATTACGCTATTTTGGGTTTAAAAGAATGTTCTAAATTTAAATTAACCATAGATTGTAAAAATTGTATTGTAAGGCAGGGAAGGAAAATTATAACTAACAGTATATCCATACATAATGAGAGATCCCTTCATTTCAATACAATAAATATGGACCAAGTACAACAAAACAGGGATCAATCTAATGAATTTGTAACCTCTGAATATAAAAAAGATATGAAATTAAATACTGGTAATACTGTAGCAATAGATAATTATGATAATGAAACACTGAATGTAAATAATCATGATATAGAGTTACAATCTACTTGTGGAAATATTATGAAAAATGAAGACTGTGTTGAATATGATCACGCAATTAATGTGCATCCTGATTATAAAGGTTCCATGACTCTTCAAAATTTTCGCGATAATTCGGATTCAGATTTAACTGGGGAAATAAATTTAATTCAAGATGTAAATTTAAGGGAATTAGTTCATATTTATAGTGATATTTTTGCAAAGCATAAATATGATGTGGGTAGGATTAATATTGAACCACAACGCGTTATACTAAACTCAGACCTACCTATATCTTTGAGGCCCTACCGAACATCTCCTCTAGAAGAAATAGAAATAAAAAACCAAATTCAATCATTGTTAGCAGCCGGACTGATAAAGGAAAGTAATAGCCCCTATTCTGCCCCTGTTACACTAGTTATGAAAAGAGAGGAAGGTAAAAAAACGCGATTATGTATAGACTATAGAAAATTAAACGCAATAATTAAAAATGATGCAGAACCCTTGCCCCGTATCGATGGAATTTTAGATAAATTGAGTAGTGCTCAGTATTTTTCAACTTTGGATTTAGCCTCTGGCTACTGGCACATACCAATACATCCATCCGATACAGAAAAATTAGCATTTGCAACCAATTTTGGACTTTTTGAGTGGCTCGTGCTCCCTTTTGGCATAAAAACGGGCCCTCCCATATTCAATAGAACCATTCGAAGAATCCTTAATAAATATAAAATCGACTTTGCGTGCCACTATTTTGATGATATTATAATTTTCTCTTCCTCTTTAGAAGAACATTTAAACCATTTAGCTCAAATTTTTAACATTTGCAAACAAGAAAACATTAAACTTAAACTTTCTAAATGTAAATTAGGCCAAAATAAAATCAATTTCTTAGGTTATGAAATTACTAATGGAACAATAACACCAGCAAATGCCAATATTGAAACCATCAAAAATTTAAAACCTCCTTCCAATGTGAAAGAGTTACAACGATTTCTAGGTTCCATTAATGTTTACCATAAATTCATAAATAAATATGCTGAAATTAGATATCCTCTAAATCGATTACTTAAAAAAGATACAATATGGGAATGGAACTCAGAGTGCCAGGAGTCTTTTGAAAAATTAAAAAATTCTTTAATTGCAAAACCCATCCTGAAAATTTAAGATCCTAAATTACCTTTACATATGTTTGTAGATGCCTCTCAGATAGCAGTAGGTGCCGTTCTAAAACAACCTGATAAAGATAATTTCTTACATCCTATTGCTTATCATTCTAGAATTTTGAAGAGTTATGAACAAAATTATTTCATAACTGAATTAGAATGTTTAGCTATTATAGATACTCTTGACAAATTCTATCATTACTTTCATGGTGTCAAGTTTACAATTCATACGGACCACGCATCTCTAGTATGGTTAAAGAGTGTTAAAAACTTAAGGGTAGGCTTTTTAGATGGTCACTCAAACTTAGTATGTTTGATTATGAGATAAAATATGAAAAGGGTTCAACAAATGTCGAAGCAGACATGTTGTCACGAAATCCTGTTTCTCATTTTAATCAACATATTAGTTTATTGCTAGATAGGAAAGAAATTATAGAGATGCAAGACAAAGACAATGTTTGTGACAAAAAATATAAAAAAGAGAATGGAATTATTATAGTTCAGAAAAAGGGATTCAAAAAAATTGTTGTACCAATGTCATTAAGAAGAAAATTACTCCATATTGCTCATGATAATTTTGGACATTTAGGGATTCAAAAAATGCTTAATTTAATATCTCCCAACTATTATTGGCCTAATATGACAATAGACATTACCGAATTTGTTAAACATTGCGATACCTGTCAGAAAAATAAAAAACCAAAACAGAAAAGATTCGGCTTATTACAAGCTATGCCAGCAACAGATCAACCTTTTGAATGTCTTTCTATTGATACTGTTGGTGGATTTAACTATTACAACTCAACAAAAAAATTCTTACACATAATAATAGATCATGCAACTAGATTTGTTTGGGCTTTTCCCTCCAAAAATGTTACCACTGAAACATACACTAACTGTTTAAAACAAATTTTCAATATCAAAGCACCTCAAAAAATACTTAGTGACAGGCATAAATCTTTCAGATCTCCAAGGTTTAAGAAATTCCTTAGAAATCATCATGTTCAACAGCGTTTTACATCTGCACATCATCCTCAGACCAATGGAAAAGTAGAGCGAGTTAATCAGACTATAGTTACCAGGCTTAAATGTAAAGTTAATTCCACTTCTTCTAAAATACCTTGGACTAGATTATTAAACCAAGTCATCGAAGAATACAACAATACGCCCCATTCTATCACCAAATTCCCACCTGCCTATTTATTTTATGGTCAATTGCCTTATCAATCTCCTTTAAAACAAAACTATTACCCACCAGTAGACAAAGCCCTCAAAATTGCGAAAGCGCGAACTCAGGAATTTCACCTTAAAAGTAAAAGACTCTATGATCGACATTTTGTCGAATGCCCATTAAAAATACAAGACTCTGTAATTTATGAAGAATTTAAATACCCTAACACTCGAAAATTAGAACCTACTTTCTCTGGACCATATAAAATTATAAATAAACTTTCTGATGTAACTTATGAAATAGATAAATTTAATTATGAGACAGGACAGAATTCCGTTATTGTGCATGTTTCTAAATTAAGACCCTATTTTTCACCCGAAGATTTTAAACTGTTTCATGAGCAACCCAAAAAACAAACAAAACCTCAGATACAATCACCATAATTTTCAACATCAGCAGGTATGTTCTTGGAGGCCTACAAGAATATTACTTGTTTTGGGGAGTTTTTGGGGTTAAATTGGGCACCTTATGCAGGCATAAGGTGAACACTTTGATTGTAAAAGCTTTCAAATTGATGTTGATAAATTAAATTTAAGGGTGTTTAAGTCTAACTATATTTACTCATGTATTTGACCTTAGTATTACTCTATTTATTCAGCAGATATTTATGTTATAACAGTTATAAAATCTAATGATTCTACTCAAACCTATAACATAATATGTGATTTTCAGTGATTGTGAAAACTACAGCTATTAAAAGTTTTTCAAAAAAGCACACTATTTTTATTTCCATTTCTCAATTAAGAATGACACCTTTTATTCCTATTTGTATTCTATTATTGAAGTTTATAAACCATGCGTAGATAAAACATTATTCTACATTTGACATTTGAGAACTTATAACCAAATTTGACAATTTTGTAAAAGAGTATCAGAGAGGAATTATTGTAAGGAAATACTGGTTGAGAGTCCATTTTCTAAATAGTTAGATTTAATTTTATTTGGATTTTGAAATTATTATGATTTTTTTTATTTATACTTTCGGCTAGCAAAAAATACTTTCTTATGCTATTAGAAGATAAGAAAATTATTTAGTTGCTATGTAATTATTTTTATCCTCAACCAGTTTTTTCCCTATCAATAATAAACAAATAGTGATATTTTCTTTTGATTATACTCTTGTTTTACTATTATTATTATTATTATGATTTCTATAATGAAGTTTAGTATTAATTATACTCTTATTGAAAAATATTAGGATATGGAGTCTTATTATACTATTACTTATTATTGTTGTTATTGTTATTATTTAAATTTTTCTATATTATTTATTATTGATATTGAGAGTGATGCTATTTATTATTGAAAAATTGATATATATTTTTGAAAGATGTTGGATCCAACATAACATAAAAAACAAAGCTTAAACTAGATTTGGAGATATTTAATTAAAGAGACTGTATTCACTGGACATTGAAAAAGACTCTTTTATATATTCTTGAAAGACTTTTTTCATTTAAAGGACTTATTTAAAATAAACTATGCATTAAGTCATTGTAGTTATTTAAACTGCCATGAGAACGAACTTTTATTGTTTTTATTATATTTTTATCTCTTGCTTAATAATATTCATAACTTATTTACTGTTATTATATGTATTAATCTCCTGTGCACTTACAAATGGTAAGTGATGTTGTAACATTATTGTATTTCTTTCAGGGAAATGCGTTTACCTAAATTCAATTCAGAATTATTTTCTGTTAACTATTTTATTTTAATCGCTAATATTTTTTATATTGCGTTAATTTTCTTTTCTTCCATCTCTTGGCTTCCTGGATTTGACAGTTTTATTCCAAAATTTAACTTTTCTAAATTATTATATTTCTGTTGTCTGAACTTGTAGTTTTATTTAACTATTAATTTCATACAAAGTCTTGGGGAGGGGGGATAATATTACAAATTTAAAATTTTTTCGCCAAAACTAACCTTTATACTATCTTAATTTTCTTATAATAATATTCCGTACTTACTTCAAATTATTAAATTAAAATCTTATTTCTAGATCTAATCTGTTAATCTGTGTGCAGACGATATAAATTCTTAATTTGCCTTAAAAAACATTATTCCAGTATGCGTAAATTTAAAAAGATGGCTCTAAATTAAAAATATTCTTAATTAAAACTTTATTTCTTAATATTCCAAATAAAACTGATTTCTTCTATGTTTTTATCAACCCTTTTTAAGAAATTCTTATTAAATTTATTCCAAAACCATACCTTTCAAAAAATATCATTATTTTATTTTATCTATTTATTTATTTTTCCGCCGTCAACGATAATGTGCATATTAATAAATTCATTTCTTTTCTTTTTCTCTTAAAATTAATCATGTATAAAAATCGTCTGCCTAAGATATTTAAAATTCGGAGTCAATTATAAATTGGTTAAATAATATTTTTTTTAAAATAAATTTATCGTCTGTTTAAAATAGTCTCGTAACTGGACAAGAATTCTGTTTACATAAAAGAATGATGGTTTGAGGTTACCAAATGTTCCAGAACTTTCTTTTCAGTTTAAAAAGGGGGAAGTCTCGAGATGAAAGGAAGATTCTGAAGATTTCTTGGGTTGCTTCTTCGATGAGGACAGCTCGCTGAAATAATGATGGAATTTTTGCAACAAGGAGCTTTTCCTTCCTCATTATCACGAATTTAATAAATGAATTTACAGCAGCCCATGACTAATTATTGGATCTTCTACATTTATTTATTATTTTTGTTTTTTCCCTCGCTTGCCATGACTGCGTGTTTCTTTTTAACCAGTGGAAATAATTCGAGTTCTCCTTAAATCGTCACATATATAATACATATAGATAGATAAATATAGATATAATTATGTATGTTACAGGCCAAACCCGATTTTAGGCCAAACTAGATTGGCCTAGTCCAAACTAGTCTATCCTAACGCCCATCGGATAAACTAGTTTTTCCTAGGCCAAACTAGTCTATCCTAATGCCCATCGGATAAACTAGTTTTTCCTAGGCCAAACTAGTCTATCCGAACGCCCATCGGACAAACTAGTTTTTCCTAGGCCAAACTAGTCTATCCGAACGCCCATCGGATAAACTAGATTTTCCTAGGCCAAACTAGTTTGGCCGAACGGTCATTAGGATGAACTAGTTTAGCCTGCTATTCATTGGTTTGAACTAGTTTATCCTAGGCCGAACTAGATTGTCCTAGGCCAATTCAATTTGGCGTGATTTTTTTTAAATCTAAAGACCGCCACGGCGCCAACTTTCTAGTTTTGATCTAATTTAGCCTAGGCCAATGCAGTTTGACGCGATTTTACCTCACAGGCTATCAAAGTATGAGAGCTAATGTGCTCGCAGATTCTGTGTGTGTGTATGTAACCATGTACGTATGTATGTACGTATGTACGTAATGCGATAACTCCTGATAGAAATATCCAATTTGCTTCAAAATTTGGACATAGATTTATCCTGATAACGAACTTTCCTGATTAGTTTCAGGGGTTCATTGGATAAGAATAAGAGAAGGGGAACAAAAGGCTAAACCGCACCCCCCCCTCCACTCCTTAATTTAGATAAGTCAGTTTTTCATGCAAAAGTATCAGATTTTATTAAAATTTTAGGTACAATATCAGTTTGATAAGGTACATCCATGATTAGTTGTGGGTGTTCATTGTTTACATATAAAGAAAGGAGAAATGGGGGATAACACTCTTAATTTATGTAAATAGATTTTTCAGGGATAATTTACCGATTTGTTTCAAATTTTGGATGTAAGTTTCTTCTGATAAGGCGTTTACCTGATTAATTTTGGGGGTTCTGAGTTTAAATATAAAGATAGAGCGGATTATTTTTTCAATCGGATAGAAACTTTTGGTTTTATGAAAAGATTTTTAATTCGTAACAGATATTGGTTTTCACACACATCACTTCACGCGAAATTGTTCATATTAAAAAAGTAAGTATCCGAATCCTTTTAAAAATAAGAAAAAGCTTAAATAAAGCATGACACTTGAAATTTAGGATACGGCGGGGAGGTAGAGTAAGGGGACGCTAGAATTTTTTTAAAAAAGCTCAGCGTTTTTTTAAGTTTTAGCTGCTAATTAAATATTACCAATTTTGTGAAACTTTTTGAAATATAATATAACATGATGTTAAATATTTACGAAAAAAGATGCCGCGTGAAATACCACTATTTTCTATTAGTAATTTTTGTAAATATGTTAAATTCTTGTTGGAATTGTTGAAACTTTGTGAGAGTTTATAACATGTGATAAAAAATTGTATAAAAAGTCCCATTACGAAAGGGAAAGAGGGGGGGGGTCAAACAAAATCAGGAAATATAACGGAAATTCTAGGTTGATCTATTTGAAACTTTAAGATAGTTTATGACATATGATATAAATTTATAAAAATATATTTCGCATTTAATGCCACTATTGAAGAATAGTGATTTTTTCAAAAATCTCAAATTCTTGTTTTGAAGCACCGCGACATCGAGTAACATATCTACTGATAGATTATTTAACGGAGTTTTCTTAAGATACAGTTTTGTTAGTAATAAGGTGCGCTCCCTGGTGATGGAATGTGGAATTAATACGAGCACCCTGGTGTTGGAATTTGGAACTAATACAACGCGATTTAGGTATTTACGAATGTTGAATCGGAAAGAAAGAGACATGATGATAAATACTTAAGAAAAAGGATTCCGCATCGAAATACCACTATTTTCTAATAGCAATTTTTGTAAAAATGTTAAATTCTTGCCGGAACTTTTTGAAAAATCCGTAACAACGTCTTTCAAATTTTAATTTAAGCTGAAATTTGATGAAAATCTGTGTATTAGTACTATTTCAGATATTTGAATTATCGTAGAAGTCATAAAAAAAACTGGATAGAAGCGCTACCTATTGAGTCATTTACTCTAAAAACAAAAGAATATTAATTTATATCAGGGACTAATTGAATTTGAAGTTTGATGAAAATCCGTGCATTTCTTCTTGCGATATTGCGATAATCATGAATAATGCCACATAGCAGCGCCACCTGTTGCACGATTTACTCCAAAAACTAAAAAGTACTTTTATACTTTTTTATATCAAGGACTAACAGAATCTGGAGTTTCATGAAAATCCATGCATTAGATCCTGAGATAGAGCTACTGCAATAATCACGAATAATACCGTATAGCGGCGCTACCTTTCAAGAGATTTACTCCAAAACTACAGAATACTAATTTATATCAGGGACTTACTGAATCTAAAGTTTGATGAAAATTCGTGCATTAATTCTTACAACAAAACTATTTCAAGAATCGGGAAAATTGAACACAACAGCGCCACCTATTGAACAATTAACACGAATACGTAAAAAGATTTAGTTCATATCACGGATTTACTGATTCGGAAGTTTGATGAAAATCCGTAAATTAGTTATTGAAATAGTGTTAATGCAAATCAGTAAAAACGCACTTTAGAAGCGCCATCTGTTGAACTATTTACATGAAAAAGTAATCAGCATCGATTTATATCAGGGACTATCTGAATATACATTTTTATTAAATTCCGTCTATTAGTTCTTGAGATACAACTATTGTGAAAATTGTGAAAAATGCAGCATATTATAGCCATGTTGAGTGATTTACTTCAAAATAAAAACAACACCAACTCATGTCATGGACGAACTGTATCTAAAGTTCGATGGAAATTTGATTGCATTAGCTATTAAGATAAAGCTGATGCGTAAATCGTAAAAAATGCCAAACAGTACTCCACCTGATGAACGATTTACACCAAAAACTAATCAGTATCAATTTAGATCAGAGACTACCCGAGTATAATTTTTTATTAAATTTCGTGCATTAGTTCTTCAGCCGCGTCCCCACAGACTGCGGCAGCGTATAGCAGGTGTGCTGCACGCGTACTGCCGAATGCGCTCTTCCTTTTCGAATGAACTTCGAAGCGAACAAAAGTTAAATCGTAGCAAGCATGCTGAGCACGCACAACTGAATGTAATCCTCCTTTTCGAAAGAACCTTGAAGCGAACGAAATTCGAACCATATCCCCGCTACCCACACCAGTCCGATAGCGGGCGAAGCCAGCAAGTTATAACTAATCCACGTTATATTAGTTCCTCATTCCAACACCAGGGAGCGTACTCTATGATTAACAAAACTGTATTTGAATGAAACTCCGTTAAACAACCTATTAGTAGATGTGTTACTTGAGGTCACGGTGCTTTAAAACATAGAATTTCCGTTATATTTCCTGATTTTGTTCGCAAACACATCCTCTTTCACGCCGAAATGTAACTCTTTTTTTTTTTTTTTTTTTTTTTTTAATTATATCATATGCGATAAACTATCACAAAGCTTCAAAAAGTTCCAGCAAGAATATAACATTTTTACAAAAATTACTATTAGAAAATAGTGGTATTTCGATGCAAAATCTTTTTTCTTAAATATTTATCATGTTTTTTTCTCTTCGAAGTTCATTCGCTTCAACATACGTCCGTTTCAAGATTTTATATAAAAGAAGGGGCCCGATAGCGGGCGAAGCCGGCTGGCTTGAACTAAAACGCGTCCAAATTCCAACACCAGAGTGCTCGCATTATATTAGTTACACATTAGTCCGTTATATTAGTCCTACACACGTACGTACATAAGTATGTACATACGTACGTACATGGTTACATACACACACACAGAATCTGCGAGCACATTAATTAGCTCTCAGGCTTTGATAGTTTGTGAGCTAAAATCGCGTCGAATTGCATCAGCCTAGGCTAAATTAGATCAAAACAAGAAAGTTGGCGGTGTGTCGGTCTTTAAATTCAATAAAATCACGCCAAATTGAATTGGCCTAGGACAATCTAGTTCGGCCTAGGATAAACTAGTTCAAACCAATGAATAGCAGGCTAAACTAGTTCATCCTTATGACCGTTCGGCCAAACTAGTTTGGCCTAGGAAAATCTAGTTTATCCGATGGGCGTTCGGATAGACTAGTTTGGCCTAGGAAAAACTAGTTTGTCCGATGGGCGTTCGGATAGACTAGTTTGGCCTAGGAAAAACTAGTTTATCCGATGGGCGTTAGGCTAGACTAGTTTGGCCTAGGAAAAACTAGTTTATCCGATGGGCGTTAGGATAGACTAGTTTGGACTAGGCCAATCTAGTTTGGCCTAAAATCGGGTTTGGCCTGTAACATGTATATGTTATTTTATATCAGATTCGGCTTTGCTTGTAATTTGGCTAATTATTTTGTTTATACAATAGTTGGTATTGCTAAGTTATATTGCATAGTTTAAATTTACAATTTTCAAGTTGTAAAAAAGAAAATTTTCTAATATGAGCCCCAACCGGAGGTATAAAAATCTATCTCGCCTCTCAGCACTAAGTATGCATATTTTTTTCCCCCATTTTTAGAAATACTTATCTAATGAAATAATCAATATATCATCACCTTTCAAACGTTTACTCGGAAAGTATGAAATAAATTAAACAGCAATTCGGAATTAAAGTTTCACAAATTCCTTATTAAACACTCTTATTGATTGAATTTTTTTGATTGAAATTTCTTTTTTAAGACTGATTTAAAATAACATGTCATCATCAAAGATGTAGCAGTAAAAAAAAAAAAAAAAAAAAAACAGAGACTATTTTTTAAGCAGAGGATATACCCTTTATATACTATAGTTTTTTTGTAAAACAGAGAGTATACGGTGTTCCTTAAAAAAATCCAGAAGGTATACGGCGTATATCCCTCCCCAGTTTTACACTACACTATATCTCTAGTCATCATCCAGGGGAATAAAAAATGAACAATATTCTTAGATTTTTGGAGTGAGTTCAAGGTATACAAACTCCAAACCGTTGCTAAACGATAATGAAACGAAAGTACGGATGAAAAATCCACAGAAAACTATTCATGAATGGACGTGGGCTGCTGGAAAAATGAGAGGGAGAGAGTGAAAAACCATTAACTCAGTGGCATATCATCCAAATGCATCTCTTAATGCGGTTAATAAACGATCAGAATTGAATGCGTATTGCAGTGGATATGAAATGTTTTGCGAAGGAATTAATGAATGCAAACTCAAAGTAAAGTAAATGCCGTGTGCGGCAAATCTCCACTCCATTTTTATTTAGAGAAGGCAACTTTCACTCATCCACTGATTAATTTGAAATGGAAATTAAGCATGCAGTATTCCAGGAGCAGAGTAGCGTAAATAAATGCGGCATGCCCGAATGATGTTTAACTATAATAGCTGCAAATGGAAATGAATGATTTGTTTTACATATTTGCAAATCAGGTTAAACGCTGTTTACTCGGTATTTTTATAGATTGCTACTTTATTTGCTGTGAACGTCTATTGATTTTTTTTTTTAATTTTTTTTTTAATTTTTTTTTTTTATTAGCCTCCGATGCTATTTCTTTCAGACAAACTAAAAATTGTCGTGTCATCAGCCCTGAATTTTCTACTCAACCGATTTTGATAATTATTATTATTTATTTATTTATTTATTTATTTTTTTAATGAAAGCTATTTATTTGTAGTTGTGCCCATTTTAGCTATTTTTCAATTTATTTCCATTTTTATATTTTATTTTTAATTTTAAATGCTTTTTACGATATTTCTTCAAAATGGTAGCAACTCGGTTCAGCTTTTCTCTCGATAATAAAAATTTATTTTCCATTATCGCTTTTTACCAGTCAGAAGCTTTATTTCATTATTGAACATGTCCTCGCATTTAAAAGAAAAAAGGGTACTACTAGGTTATCCCGTCGATCTAAAAATTATCGCCAAACTATAAGATTAAATACCAATAATGGATGATCGTGAATGTCACATTCAATCACACTAAATAGGATTCACATGTTTAAAATGTCATTAAGTGATTTTTATTTGGACTTTTTATTAATATTTGTATTAATATTCTACTAATTATTCCCTTTTTCGTTATTTAAAATAAAAATTATGTCAATATATATAATTTGGCTATTAGTTTGGCGATTTGTATAGTTTGGCGAAATGGGTCGACGGGATAACAGAGTAGTATCGAAAAAAGTTAATTGTTTTCGTAAAATTTAACAACAATAAAATGATTGCGTATAATTATGTACTAATTGAGGTAAAAAAAAAAAAATGGTACTTCTCGATTATCCCGTCGACCATGTTGTGTCTAATGTGACATTCACAATCATCCATTATTGGCATTTAATCTTAGAATCTAGCAATAAATTTTTGGTCGACGGGATAACCTAGTAGTACCAAAAAATATATATTTACAGAGAAATAATATTAATAATGTAAATAAAATAACAGAAAATAATTTATGATAAAAATTAATGTCTAAAGCAAAATAAGAAAAATTTCAAATGAGGAAAATGATGTCATTCAGCAACTAGATAAATGGAAATTACAATATTATTACGGATGCCTTTTTCATATTACTAATAACAGTAACTTTTAAAAAACATTTGAAGAGAAAATGACATCACTATTTAAAACTTCGCATTTTTACTCATAACGATATTACATTTCAATATTTCTTTTCATATGGACACTGAGATTGAGATTTTACTTTCAGATGACTTCAGTTAGTGAAAATAATGTCATAGTAAAAATAAAATTAGTTTTTTTTTTTTTTTTTTAATAAAACTATTTTTCTGTGAGTGCATATAAAATAAAATTTCTGGATTTCGCCGGCACTCAGATTACAATTTTAACTGAAGATGTGCGAATATTTGCATGCAAAATTGTAACTGGCAAACTTGACATTACGTTTGGAAATATATTTATTATATATTGATTCAATAATGTAATTATTTTTGCTTTTTTTTAAAAAACCAAATCGATCGGGTCTTTTAAGCATTTCATTCGTCGAATCCGACGGGATTGCACTCGTTTTATTGTTAAAATGCATTTCCTTTTTCTCAGAGTCTATAAAAAAGCGTTTAAACTAAAGAAAAAATCCGTTTTTGATGAATCTAGTCATTGAAGAAGTAGCACGTCAAATTGTATCTCTTTATTATTCCGGAATTCCATCAATGTCTCAGAGAGAAATTGCTAATCAATTGGGTATTTCACGCCGTTCTGTTTGCTATTATATAGATAAACACAAGAAAATTGAAGTTAGTTCATTGCATTCTAAACGGGGTCGCCCTTCTAAAAGACCTCTATCGATTCCCCCCCCCCCCGGCCTAATCGGAGGCAAAACTGAATTCTGCAATGGCAGAATCTACATTCAATTTGTTATTATTATTATTTTAGTAATACGATAGTAATATAAATAATTTTTAAAAAAATCGACAGCGTAATTTTTTTTTTCTTAAAGTAAGTGACTAGTACTGTTGACAGATTTTAGAAATGATACATCACAAAAATCCTGATTATTCAAAGTTATGCTATTTTTTACAAATAAAAATTAACTGAATTAGCATGCATGTTTTAGTAGTATCAGTAGATTTATTATTAGTAGTAGTATTACTATATTATTGTTTTTGCCAAATTTTCCAGTACTTCGTGTAAGATTTATTTCTATCTTGTATATACATAATACATATACATACATATATATATAGATAGGTAGATATAGATATGTATTATGAATATATTATTTTATATCATATTCGATTTTGGTTGTAATTTGGTTGGTTGTTTTGTTTATACAACAGTTGGTTTTGTTAAGTTATATTACTTAATTTTAATTTTCAATAATCAATTTTGAGTTGTTTTATTTTGTTTTATTTTATTTATTTATTAAATAGTTTTATTGTCATACTCTTTTGCACCCTCTTTTCATAATTATCATACTTTCCAGCTAAAAACTAAATTGAGTTAGTGCATTTAGCAAAACATTACATCATTAAAAGACAATATAGAATTCATCATACACGATATATATGTAAGACACATACAGTAAATTTCAACTATTAATGAAAAAAGTATATTCTTACAGACATTCAAGATAACGTGCAATAAAACCAAACAAACATAATAAAATAAAATTCCCATTTTTAACTAAAAAAAACATTTAAAAAAATATGTATAAATATTACTATGCTATATTTCATTAAATAATATTGAAATAGCAGAGTGCTAGCATCTAATTCACACAGATGTTGTAAATAAAATAAAGCAAAGGCTATAGAAATTTTTATCTCAAGTATTCGCATTCCAAATTTTGTTAGTATAAGGGGTTTACATAATTGATTTCAAGTACACCTATTTCATAATACAAATACTCGCTTTATTTAATGGAAAAAAATTGCGATTAAATAAAATGAAGATTGTTATAACTAAAAAATGTTATTTGACATAGGAATTTCTATAACAAAAACTGAGGTCGAATCTCATGTTACTAAGAAGTACAAAAGATTAATATTTGACAAAAATTTTACTTTAAATGGTAAACCGAATACATTTGACTCAATCTTAACTAAACTGTTACATTTATAATGTTATGCTTTAATTCAATAAATTTAAATATGAGGAAAATAAAATATATTCAATAATATTACTTGAAACGTTCATAAAATGTAATACATAAATAATCAATTACAAAGAACATGTTCTTTTTAATTTATTATTTAAAATTTGTAACTAGAGAAGTACTATTTCTTTTAAAAAAACTGACTGTTGCCACTACAGAAAACATCGCAAATATTTATTTCATTAGTATATTCAAAATAAATCAATACAAAAATAAATCTTATGATTTATTTTTGTTAAAGAAGAAATTCGATTTCTAACATTGTTGTATCATTTTCGAAATGAATTTTGTCTGAAAATTTTTGATTTTTAACTTTAATATTATCTATTCGAGTCTTCAGATTGGAGAAATTTATTTTTCTTTCAAGCATACATATACACTTCCGAAAACAAAATGTCGGACTAGTATATATCTATATCTCTACATATAATCGGTTTTAATCCGGAAAATTAAGCCATTCGTTGGCAAGCGTCTGTCGATGCGACTGTTGCTATGGCAACAAGGATTTCTTTCTTTTGTGGAAAAAGTGACATCCGAGAAAAGATATTCTGGGGTAAGTTTAAAAGATTTTTTGAATCACAATTATTAGATGGACAATTTAGTTCGAAAGTTCGATTAGATTCCCCTTTTTCAATTTCGATGTAATTCTATGCTTACTAATCAATAATAGCATAACGTAATATACATTTGTTCTCTATATGACACTAGATGTTTTTAATGTATTTTTGGCTGAAACTCATAAATTTGTTTTCTTCCATTACCTTCAGATTTTATATAAAGTTGAGTGGCAAATAGATGCGTTTAATTTGCACTATATGAGATTATTTGATTTTTGAGGAGACCTACATCCAGCAGTGGATCGAAAACGGTTGATGATGATGATGATGATGAAAAAACTTTTAATTTACAATTTTAAAAAATTTTAGATTTATTCATAGACAATATAATAATGTATATTATAAAGCAAAAATATTTCTCTGAGTAACGCCGACGTCATACGAAAATGACATATTAGTCCAAGAGCCGACTGCTCAAAATCCTATGTCGTTGAGCACAAGTAAAAAATCCTTATTTTATGGAAGAGTAGTAATAGGGAAATCTAATGATGTATGTCTGTCGGAGTGCATAAACAAAAAATGAATAACATCAACGGTTGACTCGTAGACTTAGCATTGTGTTTACGTGCATCCAGTTTTCCGTGTTTTTATACTTTTGATTGTAGGACAAACACAAAGCTAAACCTATGAGTCAACCACTAGTGGTATTAATTTTTGGCTTACGCATAACTTCGCTTCCGGAACACGTAGATCATTAGATTCCTCTATTACTACTCTTCCATAAAATGAAGGATTTTTTTCTTGTGCTCAATGACATAGGACTTTGTTCTGTCGGCTCTTGGACTAATAAACCTGAACTATATATTTCGAATTTACTGTACCTTTTTTAAATTCTAGTATACTTTCAGGTAGAGTTCAAATGTACTTTAAGGAGAGTGTATTTTCAAATGCATTAAAAAAACTGCATCTCAATTTACTGATTTTTTTACGGTTGTTGAAATAATTTTCAAGCAAGATCTTTTTCAGGGTTTCGTTCATCTGACGACTGTCTGTCCGTCACAAAGTCCGTAAATAAAAACTGCGTAAGTCAGATACTTCGAATTCTATGTACTTACAGCTGAATACGTCGTGCCACACGACAAATTATAAAATTTTGAAAAAGTCTATTATTTTAATTAAGTTAATTTTTCCGTTCATCCGTTCGATTTTGCGATTAAATTTTAAAAAAGAACTTTGATTTCAACGTTTTTCATGTAGATATCGTTATTTAGAGGTAAAGTATCTCGCTGTAAACAGAAGTTTTTTAATTCGAACCCCGATGTTATAACTTAAAATTTTCATATTAAAATGGATTTAATAAGAAGAAATCGCGCAATTTAAGGGTTTATATTATTAGGATTTCGTTTATCTGATATTCATAATATTTTTTGGAATTCTGTTTTCTTTCTATTTTAAAAACTTTTGCGATTTATTAATGATTCACATTTTAAATTTAATTACAAAAATTTTCACTATTAAAAATTAAAAATTTTACTTATATCTCTTTTTTTCGGATTAAAAAAATTAATTTGGAATTTTATTTAAATAATTTGATTAGAACATTTTTATACTGATTAAAATAAATAACTTTCTTTTATAATTATTTTAAAATTAAATTTAGTTGTGCTAACATTTGTGTAAGATTTTAAAAAGTATAAATTAACAATTTGGATTTATTAATTAATGGATTAATTAATGGATATTAATTGATTTTTGGAAAAAAATTACTAAACGAAACGATCCGTGCGATCTGCGATTACACTTACTTTCAAAATTTATCTATATGGTATGCAACCCATAATGAAAGACTAGCCTGTTTGCACTTAACGCAATATACAAGATGGTTCAAAATGAATAAGATAAAAAAGCAAGTAGTGTTAAATTGCTGCAATGAGTTCAATTAGAAAGTAAAAATATAACGTAAAAGTGAAACTTTTTAAATGAAAAATACATTTTTCAGATCGGAAATATTTTAATCTCCCAAAATAAAAACAGAAGAAAAATTCCCAATATAAGTCAGCATTGAATCTAATCACAGCCATATAAAACATAAAAGGATAGTTCTTTTTTTATCCCATGTTTTCTTTAAAATGTCATGTGTGGATGAAATTTTGAGTTAAATAAAGTCAGCTGTAGAAGCAATCAATATTTTTTCTATATCAAAATAACTATCCTCCCCAAATATTCTCTCTTAACCCATTAAAGACGGGATTATTTTTTCTTTTTAAAATACAAAAATTACATTTCGTACCACTTTTAAAGCAAAGCATCATTTATCTTATTTTATAGCAGAATTTCTCTCATTAAAGAAAGTGAAATTTCTTGTTCTAAATTATTGGTATTCAAACAAAAGGGTAGACAGCTATGCTGCGACCATATGGTAACACTAGTTCTTATTGTGTTAAGTACATTTAAATGCAACTTTATGTGGAATAATACTTTACTTTTAATGTTACGGATATGTTCCTTCTTAACACATGGAACTTGCGTATTTATCATCTTGAAATTATTTCAGCTGATCAAGAATATGCTCTTTCAAAAAAATAAAAAATAAATTAAAAAAAAATTACTTATGACTTTTTTTTTCTTATTCAATCCCTTTATTCATTATTTATTCTTTTCCGATTCTTGAAATAAACTAATGATTGTCGGTGACTAAAAGTCTACAATGAATTCAGAAAAACCAAACGCATGTGGAATAATATTTCACTTTTAATGTTACGGATATGTTCCTTCCTAACAAACGGAACTTGTCTGTCTATCATCTTGGAGTTCTTTCAGCTGATCCCGAGTCTGCCCTTTCATCCCGAGTGTGTCACTTAAATTCCCATCAGGATGAAAGCCAAGCGTACGGACCAATTTAGAACGTGAAAAAAGAAAAGAAAAAAGAGCGTGAACCTTTAAATATAATGACACAACCCCAATGTTAGACTGCGCGATACCCGTGCTCTTGGAAATTTTGCTCAGAAGTAAGTACCGCTACTGACAAATGCCAAGATAGTGACAAGATCTGTTGTGATGGGAAATTAATCAGAGGAAGGTGTATGTGCAAGAGGCTTTCGTGATGGATATTATGGTATCAATCTGCAGTCTGGTTAAACATTGCTCGAACATTAATGTAATAGTAAGGGCTTTGAAGATTTAAAATGAAAGAAAGGTGATGAAAATGTATTATTACTGCCATGAATAGACTTTTGGGCGCGATGCAGACTTGAAAGCTTTTGCGTGTTTATAAAAATGCTAAAAATATTTAAAAATTAACTCATGCACTATAATAATATTTTTCTTAATTATAAATTTCAAAAAATAACTGTTTTAACAACAACTTTCTGTTGTCAGATGCATAACACTTTTTTTCTGCAGCCGATGATAATTTCGATTAAGAAAATTTACAGCTACATTACTCCTTTACCAGTAACGAAGCTACGTTACTTTGAAAACATGACAGGAAATAATGTATTAATATGTACTAATGCAATTATATACAAAAATACAAATTATATAAAAAAATAAATTGAAAACATAGTGAGATTCTTAAATGAATATTAAACAATAATTAAATTATATTAATAAAGTAATATAATGTATTACAATGATCAGGAAAAGTCAACAGCGTCAGTAAAACGAACTGGAAGTTTCAGTTGTCTTCCACAGCGTGTCCGGTTTATGCATGTTAAAGAGTCACCTATTGTGGGCGCGATGCGGAGGCTTTTGCGTATTCATAAAAAAACTAAAAATATTTACAAATTACGTCATTCACTATAATATTTTTTTTTTAAATTATTATAAACTTCAAAAAATAACTCAGTTCACTATAACGAAACTTTATTTACATACTGTTGAAAAACAAAACAAAAACTATTCTTTTTATAACAACAACTTTCTGTTGCCATATGCATAACACTTTTTTTTTCTGCAGCTGATAATAATTTCGATTAAGATTATTTACAGATACAGACTTGAAAATGAAAATAACATGATTACTAAATGGTGTACAAAATGTTGCAAAATTTAAAAGCTATACAAACATTAAAGTAAATTTAAGAAATTCAACATTTAGATCTTCGTTTGAGATCTTCATCAGAAAAACATTTTTATATTACATCCAAACCGAGTAAAACCGTCTTGAAACTCAAAAGTTCATAATAATACTAGTCAACTATTGCTTCAACCCATGGAGGAATGAGAAAGGTGGAGGTGAAGTAAGCCTCAAAAAGGTTTACAATATGAAACCATTTATCGCTCAAATTTTAATGTCTTAAACGATGTTAAGTCATTAACAAAAGAATGTTATCTCTTCAAAGCATGTGGTTTTGTTGATGCTTAATTGAACTTAATGTAGCGGATTTTAGAGTTACATTTTTGGCGTCACCCCCAGACATTAAACTTCCACTCTATTAATTTCTCTTTTCTCTATGGCTTCAACCAATAATAAATAGAAAAAGATGCATTGCCAACATCTACTTAACGAAAATTAGAATAAACATTCAAATGGTTTACCGAAGAAGAATCACGAGCGTGATCTCACGTTGAAAAGTAAAAGATTAATAAAATAGTTCTAAAATATTATTTTAATACGTGCAACCAAATTTTAGGGATTTTTAATAAAATTATAATTAGGGATTTACAACTGTTCATCTTTTACTTTTCAACATGAGATCACGCTCGTGATTCTTCTTCGTTAAACCATTTGAATGCTTATTCTAATTTTCGTTAGGTAGATGTTGGCAATGCGTGTTTTAATCTTTATTATTGGTTGAAGCCATGGAGGAATTAGATAGGTGGAGGTGAAGTAAGGCTCAAAAAAGGTTTGCAATATGAATCCATTTATCGCTCAAACTTTAATGTTCCAAACAAAAGGACGTGGAAGGAATTTTGTATTATAATACGAATTGAAAGAAATGAATTACAACAATCATATTTTAAGAAGAAATAGCAAATTTTTAAAATGGTCTTTGTTCTATTATTATTTATTAAAATAAATGTTCGCTTTTAAAATAAAAGAAATTGGAAAATTAGCAAATATCAAATTAAAATTAAATTAGATATTGAAAACATTTGCTACGAACTAAAAATTGTATTACTAAAAGATTCCTTCTTTAATTCAATTTTAAATACTTTATAACGTAGATGAAAAATGTTTATGACTTTATAATTGCATGTAAATAAATATTTAAAATATAATGATGAAAACATTCTTTTAAAATCATGTATGAAAACTTAAATAATAAATATTAATCTAAAATATAGATTTCTGACTGCAGACAATTTTAAGATATTAACAAAAGAATGTTATATTTTCAAGCAAAACGTTAAAATAATTTTCTATATTAATATTTAAAACACATATGATAAAATAATTAATAAATTCTCACCGGTGAAGCGATAGATTAGTTCTTTTTAAAAAACAATAGCAAAAAAATACGGGTTTAAACCTGTTTCAATTGATAGGCGTGTCAAAGCACGTGGTTTTGTTTGTACTTAATGTGACTTAATGTAGGGTTATATTTTTAGCATCACCCCCATAGATAATATTTCCCCTCCACCTATCTCATTCCTCCATGGGTTGAAGCAATAGTTGACGTACTATTATAAACTGTTGAATTTCAAGGCGGTTTTACTCTGTTTCGATACAGTATAAAAATGCTTGCCATTTTTTAAAATTGACAAAATCTATAATTACGCTTGATGATCATTTCACACACATTTTTTAAGTAATACATAAACGACATTTTTATATTCTTTTTAATTACAAAATGGGTGAATACTGTTAAATACAGTGATGACCATTATAAAGATAACTTGGTGAAGAAAATAAGAAAGATATTACTATATTCAATACGAAACTGATTTTAAATACATATACATAGTTTTTTATTTAATTTTTGCTTGTTAAAGAACGCCTAAGCAAATTTCTTGAAAACACTGCTTCGTTTGCAAACAATGAAACTTAAAAGATTTGCTCTGGTGACTTCAGACAATGAAACCTGAAAGCATTCATTTGGCAGTATTAAATATTCAGACTGTATTCATAATTTACCAATATTAGAAGCAACTAAAGAAAAAAACCAAGAAAATAATTAATAGTTTAAAGGTAGAATTGGAAACATGGAAAAAAAATTGTAAAAATAAATACATGAGTATAAAAAAAATGCTTAAAAAGTTTACACATTTAGCATATAAAATTCGGTAAGAATGGAAATGACTTTTTTTTTTTTTTTTTTTTTGCTGGTGATTCCGAATTGATCCGAAAAGTTAAATGTTTTTTTGTCAGTTTTCTTTAATAACACTGGTTTACAAATTTAAACATTTTAAATATATTTTTGATAAAACATTTATTTTCTAAATATATTATCTCTAACTAATAACAAGCAGTATTAAAAAAAATATATATATATATATCACATTTTTTACTTTTTTCCATACAGGGTGTTTGATAGCTAATTCCTAAACCGTTAGTCATAGACATAAATTCCCAGTTACAAGAATTTTTAAATGAGGTAAAAAAGTATTTTACGAGCGATTTGTGCCGTTAAAAACATTTATTAAAAAAATACGAAATTTAAATTTCTAGGTCTTATAAGTTGTATTTAGTAAAATTTTCCTATTTCACTGACAACTAAAAAAAAAGTCATTATTCTTCGATTAAAATTGACCGAATAATAGTTGATTAAAGTTGTTAAAGAACGCCTAAGCAAATTTCTTGAAAACCCTGCTTCGTTTGCAAACAATGAAACTTAAAAGATTTGCTCTGGTGACTTCAGACAATGAAGTCACCAGAGACAGAGTTACTCTTTTTACATATTTTGCTGCAAATTAGAGGTCATTCACAAATTTAGTAGAAAATTAATTTTGCCAGATGTATTAAAAAAATGGTAGAGAATAAAAATAATATTGCAATATAAATTTGAAATCTTTAATCATTTTAACATATTAATGTAAAGTATACAATTTGTACTAAACATAAAAAAAAAACAGTATTTTTGTTAAATAAAGTGATGAAAATTAACAGCCTCAGTTCTTTATAATATGATACATATTTTTAAATGCTAACATTACACATCCTGCAATTAGTTTTTAATAACTGATTCTTATGTATTCTGCACCGCTGAATTCAAAATTTATTTTAATTTTTCACCAATACGAAAAGATTATTTAAATCGTAAATTTTAAAGTTTATTTATCGTAAATTTTAAAGTTGAAAAAAGAAAAAGAGCGAAAATTTGCTACGGGAGATTGGTCGGATTGGGACAAAGCCTTTGTTTCACAATTTCTATATTGTTAGGAAATTATAAAGTAGCAAATTATGAAAAAAGTTTTGCTGTTTTATTAAAAATCTATCTTGCAATGGGTGTTAACATGTCTCTGAAGATACATTTTTTCTATTTACACCAGGATTTTTTTTTTACTGAAAACTTGGGCGTTGTGAGTGGCAAGCAGGGCGAATATTTTTCCCAAGCCCTTAAACTTTTTGAAGAGATACACAAAGATTTTTTGGAACAAAAGTATATTAGGGGACTACTGCTGGTCTATTTTAAGAGAAACAGATTAAGAAAATTATAATAAGAAGAGTAAAATCAATCATTTGTATTTTTTTTTCTTTTTATATTTCTTGTTATTATTCTTTTAAGTATTTAATAAATATTTTTTAAACTGGACGTGGCATATTTTTTACAAAATTTTCCCCGGACTCAGTGAACTAGAATCTATGAAGAAATACACCATTTCGGCGAAAATTTGAAAACCATGTAAACCAGTATAATTTATAAGCTTAACTGCCATAAGAAATAACCAGTCTCTACGATATTTAAATATGGATTAAGATGTTACTTAAATATGTATTAATATATTTAAAATGTTACATAGCACCTACTACTGTATGTTTTTTAAATACATAACGTATAGTGTGTATAAAATATATTTTTTAAAGGGACAAGTCGAACTATTAATGCTTCACCGTTTATTATGCATTAAAAGGAGCGATATTGTCAACATTGAAATTTAAAATGAATATGAATAACTAAAAACAAAGAGTGTCACAACACATTCTGTTTAGCTAACATACCTCTAGTATTAATTTATATCCAAAAATAATTTCAATTATTATTGTTATCAATATAAATTTGGTACATAATATTTTAGTTTAAAGATAGGTAATCAATAATAAGAAGCTACTGTTGGAAATGATGTCTATAATAATAATTACTTTTCATGTCTATAGAATTCAGAAAACTTTCCCAGAATAAAAATGGCATTGTGAAATTTGAAACTTATTTTCCTTAAACTAAACAGATTAAACAAGAAATCACGCCTCAAGAGCAGATTATGACACACTTTCTAACATAATCAGAACACTGTAACGAAACTTCACAGTTAAAAAGATGATGTCTGAATAAAAGATAATTTGGAAAAAGCATAAAACATCTGAAAATCCAATTTTAGCAGTTATCATCTATAGTCGGGAAAATGTCCGAATATTTCTATACTGCATATGATTTATAGAATTTTAAACAAGGGAACGTCCATTGTTACTCTAGTTACCATTCGAACAAATTTTCATAAATAATTCCAGTTATTTTATTAAAAAATATAATAAAAATAAAAATTGATAAGATCAGTTAAATATCATTGCGGACAACGCTCATAAAATATAGCTAATTTGTAACAGAAAGCATTTTGTTTGTCTATATAATAAATCAAAATTTTTTTACTCAGTGGACCAGAGTGTCACAAGAGCAACAAAATTTTGATTTAGAATATAGACAAGTAAAATGATTTCTGTTACAAGTTAGCTATATCTTACGTGAGTGGAATTAATGTTTTTTAAATGGTTATATGAATTTTTATCCTATTATACTATGAATTATTTATGAAAATTTCTTGAAATGTCACAATTTCTGAATAGACATTCCCATATATAGTATTCAAAAATTCAGTTGCGTTAGGAAACGAAGCCACAGTTCAAAATTGACCTTCATCAATTTCCGTCAGTGGGCAAAAAAGTAAATGAGCTGCTTGTGCAGCACTGCATATCATCAATATAATTTATATCCAACAAGTATTGTGAAAAAAATTATAGGACTTTACTGAGTTTTCATAAGTGTTATTCTTATATCAGAAATTCTTTGACAGTATTTAACATCATTGGACAGTGGAAAATAAATAACATATACAAAAAAAAAAAAAAAAAAAAAAAAAAAAAAAAAAAAATTACGCAAAATTTTTTAACTAACAATTAATATTGAAAATGTAAAAATAAACCAAATAAATTATTTAGAAAAAAGCTTGATTGAAATAAACAAACATTTTTTTTCACTTTTAATAAATAAATAAATAAATTTAGCATACAGCTGATTAAAATAAACAAACTCATTTTTTTTTCACTTTTAATGCAAAATGAGAAAACAAACAAAACAATAAAACAAAGTAAAACAAAAAAAGGATATCAAGAAAGTTGTACAGAAAGCAATAACACTGGTAATTATTATAGATCCCATGTTATAACTTCCTAATCAGATAGAACAACGAAGTTTAAACAATTGCTGTTGTTTCAATTTCTCAAAAAAAAAAAAAAAAAAAAAAAAAAAGTCCTGCACCCAGACAATCGATAAAAGACAAACCTAATGAATATTCACAGCTAAAATCGATTCAGTGTTCAATTTCTTTCGCAGAAGTCATGCATTTCTAATATTTCATTTGTTTTTTGTCGAAATTCCGAAAAATTCCATTTATCTCGCAATGTCTGTTTCTTATAGGAAAAGCGATAAGAGGAAAATTTATGACAAATAATATTTTCGAATTCACGCGCTTTCGCATCTTATCGAAAGACATAACATATTTTGATGCTATGGCGGGCATTTATAACAAAGCTTTATTTAAAATTACAAATCCGAAAACAGGTAAGCGATTCAGTCTGACGGCTTTTCCAAAATTATTTTTTGAAAACTAAAGAGAACACGTTTATTTTAATAAGTGAGAAAATTCGTCTTTGTTCAACAATTGGAGAATCTGAATAGCAAAATGATATGAATATAAGTCTGTTTCTTAGTATGCGCTGAACTACTGCAATTACGATTAATGTAATTAGCTGATGGTAAATTAAATTAATTTATACAGTAAAACCCCGATCTATCGTTCCCGCATCCATCGTTTTCCCACATTGATTGTTTTATTTCTATGGTCCCTGCTCAAATTGTACTTAAATAATGTTAACGAAATCCGCAAGCATCGTTCTTCAGAGAGTCATTTCCCGCATTCATCGTTGTAAAATTTTTCTCCTCACCGAAATTAAATTGTAATTCATGCAATTCCATATGATATACAAACTAGAATTACTTCTTTTATCCTAAAATAACTCGTTTGTGTTGATGACGGCGACAATAATAAAGATGGAAAGTGGTTGTATATAGCAAATGATGCGATTATGTTTCCATTGATCAAGATGCTGCAACATGTGGTGTCTTAAATATAGGAGAAATGTGTGATAATGCAAATAACTAAAATAATGACGAAGAAGCAGGCCGATCAGGGTAAGGCACCAGTGCCAACTCTGTCTCATGCAATTACGGAATTTAAAACTGTATGAACTTTTATACATGCATATGAAATTACAGAAAATAACTAAAAAAATTTTGTATATCTTGAAAATTTATTTCTTGATTTTAAAAAGAATGAACAAACAAAATTAATGGTTTTTAAAAATGAATAAATTTTTTCTATAACTTCGATTTATTACTTTTACAATTTAGTAAGTAACAAGTTAGTATTTATTAGTATACTACATACATTGCATGCATTAGTAAAACATAATCATTGTGTTTTTTCGTATTTTGAAGTTATGCCGCTTTCATCGTTTTCCCAAATTCATCGTTTTTTCCCCGCACCCCTTGAAAAACGATGGATCGAGGTTCTACTGTATATATGTATGCCTCTATATTGTTCTAAAAATGAAAACGATTACTTTAATAGAACTGCATCACTTAACCCTTTCCGGCACGGGCAAATTATGTTAGTCAAATAAAAAATTATCGACTGTCACCGGAATTTACAAACGGCTTTTTTGGAAATTAAGAATCCCTTAATTTAAGCTTTCGTTGTAAAAGTAACATTTTATTAAAATATTATTGGTGCCGTTTGCAAGTTTTGAATTAAGATTTGGAATTAGGTATCCCGGACTAGGCACAGTGAGCCGGAAAGGGTTTAAAAAAAGAGAGAGAGAGACAAATATATATTTAGGCACTTGTCTATTAGCTTGTCGACCACTTTCCATAAAGAAAAGGATCACCAAACTGTAAGGACTTTTAAATTTAAAAACAAAATTAAAAACGCCAAAATAATTAAACTTTGAACAGACTTAGGTTCAATACAGTTTACAGCCTCAGGGATGACGCTAACGAAAAAGACAAGCTACCGCGGTGCATCCCAAGTTTTTTTTTTTTTTTTTTTTTTTTTTTTTTTTTTTTTTTTTTTTTTTTAACCGCTAGAATGACGTAGTGCTCTATTCGTGCATCCGCATTGGTGTATTGGAGCATCACTTGACTCCAGCGGTCTGTAAAAAAAGATATGTGGAATGGACCGCGGTAGCCTTTCTTTTTCGTTAGCCTAGCCTCGGGGACAACTGACGTCACTGAAGACGAAGTACATTAAAGTCTACCGAAACTAATCGGCTCAAAGTTTACTTTGATTTGATGTTTTACTCAGCCATCATATGTAGTATAGGGGTAAGTCTTACAAGCGTTTTGGGAAAAAAAAAAAAAAAAAAAAAAAAAAAAAAAAAAAAAAAATGTCGGATTTACACGTTTCAGACACCGAAGATTCCAAAAAAAATTTTTTAGAAAAAAAAATTGCCGTCCGTCTGTCTTTGTGTCTGTTTGTCTGTAAACGCTCTATCTCCTGAACAAATTGAGACAGAGACTTGAAATTTGGTGAGAATTAATAGAGAAATAACTGTTAGTAGAATTAGCTTTTAAAACCAATAATCAATATCTTAAAAAACTTATTTTAAAATAAAAACATATATAATGCTTAAACTTTTTATTATTGTATGATTCATTAGGAAATCATTTCTTTAAAAATGTAATACACTCAAGATTCAACATAAAAAAAACTTGCATAATATAAATTGTATAACAATGCGATCAATATTATGAAATTATCATCGATAAGCTTTAAGTAAACCATTATTTTATTATATTTTAAATTGCTTTAGCTTCCTAATATTACAATAACAATGAAAAAAAGTTCATATTCCTAAAAATTATTTAAAAAGAATTTTAACTATTTTTTTATTCAGCTACTAAAATCAAGTAAAGTATTTATCCCTAGTTAAAAAGATAAACAAAACTGCAATTTAAATCACTGTTTCAATTCATTTAATTAATTTAAAGTGCTGTTTAAAATTTTTTCGAAATGAAATTACTGATAATAAAAAAGAATACTGGCATACTTATAAATATATATACTTTATACATACAAGGTAGAATCCGTCGAATATCGACGAAAGAAAATATTTAAGAAGGAGCTGTTTTATTGATTTATAACAAACCTACAAAATTAGTTACAATAAAAAATGCACCTTACATTGCTAACTCTTAAACAAATGATATTTAAACTAAAGTTAACAAAATACTATTCATATATCTGAGAAATAGTTTAAACTAAACTTTAATCGTACATGTAAAACGTAAAAAATAGATCTGTTATTAAGATAAAGTTATTGATTAAGGCTCTTATGCTAGTATTCCAAAATGAAACAAAGCAATCTTTATTCCACTTTGACTCAATCATAGAATTACTTTTCCCGTGAAATCTAAACCCAGCATCATTTTCACCATACCAAAATTTACGTAAGCACCTTGCATATTTATATTCACGTTTTAAAAAAAAATGGTATTTTAATTTGATCACTTTGATTCAAAACTCTGAGCTTCGATGCTATTAGCTGAAACAGATACTAAACTATTTATATTATTTTAAGTGTACATGAATTTTTGTAAATGACATCAAAATTCACCGGGTCAATTTTTTTTTCTCTTTTTGAGAGAATGACATCATAAAGATACAGTAATATTTTTTCCCCTTTTTTTTCTTTGCTTTAACTAGAAATGGAGTACTCCTGTTGCCACAATTAGAAAAACGGTATTAAAAACAACAAAAAAATTTATATTTCAAAAATAAATTGATATACAGTTTTCAAATAAATTGCATTTAAAAGTACTTTTTTTTCTATACGATGGTGTAAAAATTAAAAATGTGCAATGTTTATAAGTTTAAAAATTTGCAGTAGTAAAAATTGCAAAACCGAAATTTCATTTAAAATTTGAAAGTGTTGTCATTCGCGAAATGACGTATGCGTTACGCACAGATACGTTTGGCCTTTACATTATAGATATATACTTTATACATATATAAATCACTTAAAAAATACCTCAAATGAGTGGTATTCCAAGAATGAAACAAGGTAACACACTTACCTGCAAAAGAAAAAGAAATGTTAAATATACAATATATAATAAATCTTTATAAAATAGCACAAGAACATCACTTATCACTTAATTTTAATGTATTCAGAACAGTATTTCTGAAACAATTTGTTTACCGTAATTCTGATAAACTTTCAATTAATTGCTCTAAAGTTAAAAATAAATAAATAAATAATAATAATAAAACGTATCATATAATGAGCAATTTTTCTTCGCCTAAGTGGAATTTACATATAATTTTATTTTAATATTAGGCTTATAACATAATTAATGTTGCTTTCAAATTGATTATTAATAAGCTTATTTCTTTCGGAGTGCTTAAATTTGACTAGAAAAGTCAATAAACAGATGGCGAAGTCATCGAAATCTACCGTGACTAACCTAATTAAATGACGCTTTCAGGATAACCATTCATCTCACAATGAACACGATATTAAAAATGGTTACACCTAATATATATTTCACAATCTTTAAATTCCTTAAAAATTTTGAGCGTAATTAGAAAGATATAATCGTCAATACATTAATTTTTAAAGCATAGTTATAATTTTCTTCTGAAAGATTGGAGCTAGATTAGAATAAATATTAATAAGAAAAATCAGGTATTTTCTTCCAAAGATTTTTATAAAATTTATTAATAAAATATCTAAAAATTGTCGGTTTTCTTTATTTTTCATTTTACACTCTTTATTTAGCCTCTGAGGGAACAGAATTTTTCCAGCAGTTATGACGAAATGGGTTTAATAAGAAAAGAAACAGCGAAAGTTAAAATTAATGTTAGTATTGTGTGATTATAAAAGAGAAGCTTAATCCTAGCACATGCAACACCGCTATCCTCTTATTGTTCTCATTGTAAACATTATCAGGTAATTTGCGTCTTCAAAAGACAGTGACTTTTGTTTTGGTTTATCATGCCGTGACATGAGAGAGCCAGTAGCTGACACCTTTAGGAACTTAGAAATGTATACTCCCTATAAAAATTACAAAAAAGAAATTTCCTTATAAAAAACGCTGTTTCTAAAAGTAATCAAACGTTAGATAATTAAAAATGAAATCTTGCACACAATGAAACGCAAAACGCTTTCAAAAATTGCTTCTCCATGAAATTTTAATTTATGAAGACGGATTAAAAAAAATCCATTTAAATGAAAAATTCCTTGCATCTTGGTTGCAAATTTAATAGGAATATTGCTAAACATTGTGTATACAACACGATCATTATACAGTATAGGAGTTTTACACTACATTGTTAGTTTTAAAAAAGTGTGAAAAATGATGTGCTTAAACTTTTAAGTGCTTCAAGTACCACCACTGTTTTCCGAATAACAATATTAGATTTATTTAATCATATAAAACGAAAGTTACTGTTATGAAATAAAAGAAAAACAGTGACACAAGCACTCTATAGAGAAAGTATATGTGGCGCTCGATCTGATTTGCTACACTGTAAAAAATGTCAGATGTTTCTGAATGTATAAAAATGTACAGTAATCAAAAACGAAAATACACAGTAACCTCTTCTAACTCACCTAAGGTTTCGAAAACCGTTCCTTTACCTTTAAAAATCACAAAAAACTATTCGTTTTCGAAATTTAAATAAAAAATTATAAAAATTATTTTTTATTAGCTGCCCATCTTTTTCGGAAACGTTTCTAAGTAGCTTTTACAGTACAATAACTTTTCTCAAATCAAAATATCACTTTTTCGGATGCTACCAATTCATACTAAAATATTTTGATATTCAGAGAACATGTTTAATAGACAAACATACAATTTTAACAGTATTAACATTAATATGAAAATTAACCTTATTTTGCTACAATTGCATGCACAAAATCAGTTATGCAACTGAAAATGTTAACTTGAGAATCGATAGAATCCGAAAAAGTGATATTTTGATTTGAGAAAAGTGATTATTGAACTGTGAAAGCTATTTAGAAGCGTTTCCGAAAATGACGGGCAGCTAATAAAAATAAATTTTTATAAAATCTTCTTCAAATTTCCAAAAAAAAAAAAAAATAGTTTTCTGTGATTTTTAAAGGTAAAGGAGCGGTTTTTGAAACCTTAGGTAAGTTAGAAGTACATTTTCGTGTTTGATTACAGTGCATTTTTATATATTCAGAAACATCTGACATTTTCTACAGTGTACAGGAATTTATGCATATTTATACAGAATGCTTTGAGACTTGAAAACTATATTATTATTCGATCTCCCGCCGAATTTATTCTTTCGCTTTCTAAAGTATTGTTTAGATCACATTCTGCGACGAAGACTCATAATTTACTTCTCTCGGGTTTCTTTTCAAAAGGTTCTGAAATCGGCTGTAAAATTTTTTATTGCTTTCCAAGATTTAAAAGCTAAGCGTAAAAAATTAACGAAATAAATTATTCATAGGGGTGGTGATAAAGATGTCATGGACACTTTTTCATAAAGACCCTCCCCTCTTGCAAAGCGATAGAAGACTCCCCCACACAGTGATGATACTTTTTTCTGGGAGAGACTGGTGGCTCCGGGGAGAGAGCATTATAGAGTTTCGGGGGAAAATTGCACTTTTTGACCCTTGTAAACACAAAATCTGAAATCTTCCGGGGGGACATCTCATTGATCCGATTGGGAAAAGGTTCTTGGTCACCCCCTGAATGTAACACTGACTCCACATGAAAACAGCCGCCTACTGGAAATGTGATCTGAATGTACTATTCTAATATTCGTCTAGAAATTGAAAAAAGACTGATATTCGATTCTACTACTGACGGAATAAATCAATAAATATAATCAATTATACTGTGAAACAAACGATCCTGGTATCAAAGGGATGTTATAGCTGTTTGACGTACTAAAAACTGCGTTGTTAGTACCAGTTCGAATAATCATGATTCATAAATATTTTTTTTATGTTTATTTTAAAGCTTCTCAAATTACAACAATGAATAGTCAAATTTATTAATGGGATACAAAACAATAAATGCAAATAGCTGTTTCACTTTTACCTAAAATACAATAAAAAGTAATTCTAGCACAATAAGAAAAGCCTCTGGCATAAATATAGAAGAATTCTTTTCTGTTTCCATTTGATTTCTTTTGATTTCTTTTGAAATATAGAAATTCAAGAAATGTTCATTTTGAAAGTAAAATAAGAGAGAAAAAACTTTAAAATTGCTTTAAAATTATTGGAGTAAGGATCACATTTTATTTCACAATGCATGACTTATTTATATTTTAAAAAAGAGGAGTTTGCATTTAATAAAATAAAAGTTTTTGTTACACGGTCTCAAAAGAATACTAGCTATAACTTAATAAAAAGAAAAAAAAAATAATTTTATTTTCTCCGAATTTTTGAGATCGTGATCCTAATCTCTTCAATTTCTTTCTTTAAATTTAGTTAATTGTTAATTTTATGAAATTCCTAAAACCATCTGTTTATTTATTTATTTATTTAATTTTTAGTTAGATTTCCTGCCCTCCCTCCCTCCTCCCCTACCCCTTTCTCCCACATTTTTTTTCTAACATGTAACAATAATGTGCAATTTAAAAGATACTTAGAATTACTTACTATTACTTTAGAATTACTTATTCTAATTATTACTTTAGAATAAAAAACTACTTTGCTTAGTGAAAAAAAACTATTTTATAATTTCTTAAAAATAATTAGTTTTATTTTCTTAACTAATAAAGGAATTAAGAATAACTAATTTTTGAAATTGTTATAAAACTTTATACAAGCTTAAATTTAGATTTTCAAATGAATTGTTTTAATTCTCTAGTTTATTTCTGAATTTAAAAATTCAATACTATTTTTTATTTTTTTTTAAAGTGAATCAGATTAACTAAAATAAATTAGTAAATGCGATTCATTTAAAAGACTTTTTCCAAATATCACAGTACAAATTTAATAGCACTAAATATATGAAATAAAAAAGAAATATTTTAATGTATTTAAACTATTCAAAGGGTAAAATAAAATTTTAAATACTGATTTTAATTCAAATACACAGTACGCACACAAAGAGAAGAAAGAAAAATAAGTCATATGACTTGTACAAATTATGAAATACTTTCTAACTTTATTAAAATATTGTTATGAAGCTTCATCTTTATACATGGTAAAAAACAAAAAATAGTTAAATAAACAATTTAGAAGACGCACAGCTCAATTAAAAACGCATTTTCAGAAATTATTGCACATGGAAATAAATGTATTAGTAACATTTTTTGCTGTTCAATAGATGTTAATAGAAGCTACATAGAATAGTTAAATGTTTTCGGCTAGAAAATGTATGACACCATCATGCACAACTGAAAATTTACTTCCGGCAATTGCCATGCAAACAAGGTAATGTATCATTCATTATTTTCTGCGCGCATGTTATGTGACATTTTCATGCCTCCCTCTCCCCTCCCCCCCCCCTCTTCTTGCACAAGACTGTACAAAAATTTAGTTTAACTAAAAAGTTTAAAATAAACATCTATAGGACGCATAGTTTCACAAATTACATGCTACACTAAAAATTTAATTAAGTTTGAAAACACACTCCAAGCGTTATTGCTCACAGATGATATAATGTATGAATTTCTTTGTGCAACTCTGTAAAAGAACAGTAAATGTTACATGCATCATTTACTACAAGGATTATTTTTCATTACCCTAAATAATTTATAAAAATTTCTTTACCTTGAAAATAGTTTAGCATAGTTAAAACACACTTCAAACAGTCATATTGCCGATTTCTTTCGTAATTTGCTATAAGTAAACAATGAATGCTATGCACATCATTTTCAACGATGAACATGTTATAGTGCATATCAATAATGCACATCAATTTTGTAACATTTGAAATAGTGTAGCATCGTTAAAATGAACTTCAAACAATTATCACCAATAGACTAAAATGTTTTCGAATTGCTGAATGATCCTGTAAGACAAACTACATATATAACTGTTACATACTTCAACCTCACTAGAAAACATACTATAGTAAATCACAATAACATACATTATTTTTTAACCAACATCACTTACGTAATAAGTTTTCAAACGAAAAACTTTTAAAAAAAGTATTCTTATAAAGGAATCAAAAAATATAGTAAAAACTGCAACCTTAAAAAAAAAAAAAAAAAAAAAAAAAAAAAAAAAAAAAAAAAAAAAAAGCCTATCGGTTGGCGAGAAATATTTCATCAATCGTATGCAACCTTTAAAAAAAAAAAAGGCATATCGGTTGGCGAGAACTATTTCATCAATCGTATTAAAAAAAGAACTGAAGAAATAGATACATTTATTTTAATAAATATATTCCGAAACAATCCTGATGTAAATTTCTTTCTCTATTTGAGTGTGTGTGAAGATACAGTGTTACATTTTATTCGAGATGAAAAACAGTTTGACAAAATACTATTTATTGTTGAACATTGCATTTTCTAACACTAAGCAATCACTGGAGCAATTTTCTTTCTTTCTACACGCTTGGTTTCCAGAGCATGTAGCGTGCGATATTGGCTCCATAAAAGTTACTAGTTCAGAATGCGTATAAAAAGAGAAATACAATCAGAAATAGTTATTTTAATAAGACATAAAATATTGCTTTTAAAGATGTTATTATTGATCGGCTCATTTTTAACAGAAATTTATAGTCGGGAAAACACTCACAACTGAGCTTTTCAAAACACTCAGAAAAAATAATTTGCTATACGATTTGATTCATCGCATTTTCGTGTTGCTTTCAATCTACCAAAAATCATTATGGTACTTTAGCAACAAGTTTATGGCGAGCTTATTAGAAATAGCCTACGAAGCAACATTTTAACTTCGAGAATGAATGTGTTTAACTGAGACACTTTTATAAATTCGCCTGCGAACATAGGTGTAATTATTTTACTAAAAAATATTCAGAAACATGTTTGTACAAGTAATTTAGTCTTTGTATATGTTTGTGAATTTTTCTATTTAATTAATGTTATACGTAGGAAATTTATTTATTTATTTATCTAATTATTATATTTTATTTTCTACAGGGCTTGTATTATTGCGACAGTATTAATGATTGCATGTAAATTTGTATCTGTTGATCTAATTACACGTAAAATCATATTGTTGTATTTGAGAGCACGTATGTCGTAATTATATTATTTCACTAAGCGTAGCCGAATTTTTAATACGTGTTTTTGTATTGTATTTATTGTAGGTGCATTATATGTTTAGTGAATTTGTCTGAAGCAACAATAGTCTTCCCTGATTTTAGGACTTTGGCTCCTATAAATCTTCTATGTGGACTATGTGTTAAAGTACTTTGTTTTTCTGTTGAGTGTGTGCTTTTAATAAATATCTGCGGTTGCATACCGAGCTTCAAAACATACTGCTCGATATACAGGACATAAGTATAATAATTTTTTATTGAAATCTTTAATAACTTTTTGACATTGCACACATTTTTTTAGATTACCAACAATGTCTAAAAGCATATTTATATGTAAAGATATCAACTATATGCTTAAATCTATAATAATAAAGAGAGAAGGATGTTTGTCTGTCAGCGCTGTTCTGAAGAGACTGCTGTACGTAGAGTTACAAAATTTGGAGGGAAGGTACTTTTTTACATGTAGTTTTGCACCTCGAAGCCCGATTTTCGATTTTCTGTTTAGATTTTTTAAAATAATTTTTTTAGGCGATTTTTACCGTTATTTTTGCGGTTTTATCCCATTAGTGAAAGGAATACGGTTTCATTCTTTTTACCTAAAATAGCAATTTTTTTTTCTCTTTTCAACAATGTTTATTCGGAATTCGTACAGCGATTTTTGAATTTTTAACGAATTTTTAATGCGATTTTTAGTGTTTTTTCTCATTTTGCGGCTATTTTTTGAGATTGATAAAAAGAAAATCGTTTTAAACTTTTAGCTTAATGCCCTAAATTTTGTGTTTGTTACGATTTTTAGATTTTAACGATTTTTAATGCGATTTTCAATGCGATTTTTAACGTTTTTTAAAGATTTTTGCGTTTAGCGTCTATTTTTTTCATAGTTGTTCTATCAAAAACTTGAGCTGTTGAGAATGCAATAAGTAGTATTTTTTTGTGAAATCTATCTAAAATGTCAAAAATTTAGGTACCACTATTTTCGAATAGCAATTTCATAAACTATCTTAAATTCTTACTTAAGACCGCTACCCCCTCGAGTTATATATCACCTGATAGGTTATTTAACAGAGTATGATTTTGATAAAGTTTTTGAAGAATAGAGTGCTCTACCTGGTGGTGGAAAATGGAACTAATAGAACGCTATTTTTTTAAATCTATAATAATAAAGAGACAAGTTTGTGTGTGTGTCAGCGCTGTTCTGAAGAGTCTGCTGTACGTAGAGTTACAAAATGTGGAGGGAAGGTACTTTTATACATGTAGTTTTGCACCTCGAAGTCCGATTTTCAATTTTTTGATTAGATTTTTTTTGATAATTTTTTAGGCGATTTTTAGCGTTCATTTTGCAGTTTTATCCCATTAGTGAAAGAAATACGATTTCATTTTTTTAACCCAATATAGCAATTTTTTTTTCTCTTTTCAGCAAAGTTTATTCGGAATTTGTAGTATTCGGAGATTGATAAAAAGAAAACCGTTTCAAACTTTTAGCCCTAAATTTTATGTTTGTTACGAATTTTAGATTTTAACGATTTTTAATGCGATTTTCAATGTGATTTTTAACGCTTTTTCAAGATTTTTTGCGTTTAGCATCAATTTTTTTTTCATAGTTGTTCTATCAAAATCTTGAGCTGTTGAGAATGCAGTAAGTAGTATTTTTTTGCAAAATTTACTTAAAATGTCAAAAATTTAGTTACCACTATTTTGGAATAGCAATTTCATAAAATATCTTAAATTCTTGCTTAAGAGCGCTACCCCCTCGAATAATATATCACCTGATAGGTTGTTTAATAGAGTATCGTTTTGATAAAGCTTTTGAAGAATAGAGTGCGCTAGCTGGTGGTGAAAAATGGAACTAACAGAACGCGATTTTGTTAAAATTTGGAAATATAATGTGATTTATTTTAAATTTTGAAATGGTTTATAATACATGATAAAAAATTTAAACAAAGAATAGTGTAACACATTTCAGGGTGCGTGAAAGAAGGGGCGCGAACAAAATTAGGAAATGTAATAAGGAGATCTGTTTTACACTTTAAGGTAGTTTATAACGCATGTTAAAAATTTTAAAGTACTGGCGATGCTCTGGAGAGACTGCAGCACGAAGTTATGTATGAAATTTTACACCTTGAAGGACGATTTTCAGTTTTTTTAATTTAATTCATATGCAAATTTTAGTGGGTTTCGAGGCGATTTTTCCACATTAGCGAAAAGGAAAGCGGTTTCATTCTTTCGACCAAAATTAGTGAATTTTGTTCTCTTTTCAATATAATTTATTTGGATTTCATGCAACGATGTTTGGATTTTTAGTGAATTATTTAATGTAAATTTTGCCGCTATTATTCGACATTAGTAAAAGGAATTTTGCTTAAAACTTTCAGGCTGATGTATTAAATTTTAGCTGTTAAGATTTATGAATTTCAGCTAATTTTAATGCGATTTTTCGAGATTTTTTGCGTTTGATGTCGGATTTTTGTCATTCATGAAATATTTCCAATTACAACGTTTTACCCTATTAGAGTAAATTTTGACACCTGTGATTTTTTAATATTAGTGATTTTTAATGCACTTTTCAATGCAATTTTTAGAAATTTTTCGAGTTTTATGGTTTTGTGTTGATATTTTTTAACTAATGAAAGAGTTCAGATTTCAATGTTTTGTCCCATTATGGTAAATTATGCTCGCAGGAATTTAATATAAATGTTTATCTTACTATGGCAAATTTTGTCCGGATTTTTGAATTTTGCTGATTTTTAATCTGTTTTATAGTGATTTTTCAAGTTCTGTTACAGTTGTTGACATCGGTAAAAGAATTTCGGTTTCTAACTTTTAGCATAAATAGTACAATTTGTTCTCCACACTTTTATGAATTTTGCCAATTTCTAATGCGATATTCAATGTAATTTTTAGTTAGTTTGGGGGATTTTAGGTGTTTCGTGTTGACTTTTCGTTATTCATGAACGATTTCCGATTACAATATTTTCGACTGAATATTAAATTTTTACAGCCATGACTTTTAAATATTCAGCGATTTTTAATATAGTTTTCGATACGATTTTTAGCCATTTTTTTAAGTTCCTTGGCGATTTTCTGCCATTTAGAAACCAATTTTGATATCAAACATTTTGTTTAATGTAGTTATGTCTCAAATGCAACGTTTTATCTCTTAATATGATTTTGGCGTTCCATGCCTACATTTTGTAATTTATGAATGATTTCGATCATAATCCCCCCCCTGCCCTGCCTTAATATTATTTTTTTAAGCATTGACTTCCAAATATTTAGCTATTTTTAATGCAATTTTCAATGTAATTTTTAGCCTTTCTTCAAGTTCCATGGCGATTTTTTTACACCCGGAAATCGATTTCGATTTCAAACTTTTTGGTTAATATGGTTAATTTCTTGATTACAATATTTTATTTTATAACAGTGAATTTTTACCCTAGGGATTTTTTAATGTTTTACGACTTTCATTACAATTTTCAATGCAATTTTTAAGCTTTCTCAGTCTTTTTACATTTTTTAAAGGAATTTGATTTTAAATTTCTAGACTAATAAGAGTTTGGTTTCAAACTTTTATCCTTTACGGTAATTGTTTTGCTCTCTTATTTTGATCTACAGCAATTTTTAATGAAGTATGCTTTTTTTTTTTTAGTTCACGGCGATTTTATTCAGATACGGAAAGGAATTCGGTTTTTAATTTCTTCGCTAATATAATAAATTTTCTCCTGTGCAAAATCCAAGTAGAATAAATTTTGAGTTCCATGATTTTTGAAAATTTTGCCATTTTTAAAGCGATGTTTACATTTCTTCGCGACCCGCTTCGATTTTTTAGAGGTTCAATTTTTAGCCGAATTTATTAAATTCTGATCTCTTTTCTTCAAAGTTTATTCGAATTTTGAAACACAATTTTTGAATTTTGTTTTATATTTTTATGAGATTTTTAATGTTTTTTGCGATTTGTAAGATTTTTCCACATTATTAAAGATAACCCAACTTCAATTTTTTAGCCCATCTCTTATCAACGAAGTTTAGACGAAATTCGTGCAGCATTTTTTAAATTTTTCGAGGTTTTTATTATGATTTTTAAAGGTTTTTCGCAATTCTTGCTATTTTTTGATGAACCCGGGCAACGCCGGGCAGAACAGCTAGTAAATAATAAAATTTGAAATTTATTATAAATGTCATTTTTGTATTAGCACCATAAAAGAGGTTTAAGGCAAGGAAATTGCCAAACGTTTCACTATTTGCATCATCTTTTTTAATTCTGATTACTTCATTGTTCAAGAATAACATCGATTATCTATTTAATAAACTGTTGCTTTATTTATTTATTATTGGAAATTTTATTTCACTATGGAATATTATACAAAATATTCCATTTTTATATTCCAATATTCCATTGGTTATGGAATATTATGCGAACACAATTGCTGAATATCTTACATTGTTTTAAGAGCAAACATGTTAATTTTCTGGCGTCGGGCTTCTACATGACAGAGATAAGTTAAAAAAATCTCACTTAAAAAATAGTTCAAAAATCATAAAAAATGAATCCATTCAGATACAGTTTTCCACAAAAAAAAATTCCTCTTGATAATTCGACAATCCTTATAAATACTGATAGTAAAAATATGTATGAATTATGATATTGAAAATATGTTAAATTAATAATACTAAAAATATTTATCAATAAAATTATTAGATAAACAAATACTTCATTAGAGAGATAAAGAAATATTTCATAAAATAAAAGCTATAGAATGATTAAAAAGGTTTAATAATTATTTACGATAATCTATTTTTCATCGCAACGTTATAATGAAAATTAGAATAAACAACAGTAAGAAAATGAAACTAAATTAACAAACATATTTAAAGTATATTGGTTATTAAAAAAGATTGATAATGTGAAAATAATTTCCTGCGATATTGTAAATAGCATTGAAATATTGCAATATGAAATGCATTATGCATGAAAAGAAAACAGATTTTGCTTTGGAATTTTAAATTTTAATTCAATAATTATTAGAGTACTGTAATTTGCTTCAATAAAAAATTTACTGTAAATTGTAAATAATTTATTTTTAATTTGCAGTAAATTTGCGAATCTTGTGTAATCCTTACGAAATTTTTTAACACAGTTAAACTAATAATAAAGGCATGAAATTGAAATTGGAATTAAATATTAATAATTAACTCTTTACTTGCAGTTTTAAACATGGCGTACCAGAAATGTTTCACTACAAACTAACATACGAAACACAAACACAAAAAAAATGAAATTAAAATTATAATTAAAATAAATAACAGAGGCACTAGATTCCGCACAAATGTTTTCTTAAAATTTTGAAAAAGTTTTACAAGTCAATTATTGCATCCATCATATAAAGAAACAAAAAATATCACCAAAGCACAAGACGAAAATTACATTCGTGGCGAAAAAAAAAAAGCATAATTTAATGTTAAAAGAAACATTATTTTATAATGAGATTGTGGTAAATGGAAAAAAACAAGCTAAAAAGTTAGAAGGAATTTATAATCTTTTCGATTCGCTTAAAATTTCACGCAGTTTTTTTTTTTTTTTTTTTTAATCTAGATTTTTTTTTAACATTTTGACAAAAATGAGCATTTACTTAAGAAACATAACTAATAGTATAACTAATAGTGTTATGAATATTTTAGCCAAGAGCCACAAAAATTTTATAAAATGTGGATAAAAACGCCTTCAAAACAATAGCTGTTTACGAATTGCTCCGACTAGAGGTTTCAACGCAGTCATCCAGCGATTACAATACTACTTTCTAGAAAATGTATTTAGTGAGTAATTTCATGTATTTTTGTAAAATATATAAATAAACAAATAAATAAACAAAAGAGAGATAAAAAGAATGGGCCTAATAATATTCAAAACTGCGGAAATTCAAGATAAAAAGTGTTATAGTGAATATAATTATAAATTCTGAATGTGGATCAAAATATAAAATCTAAATGATTGTTGGTTTTTAAGCATATTACCGATTAAAAGCGAACACTCTAGATTTATCACTCGATTTGACTAGAAATATATATTTTTTAAAGTGCTGATGGTAAGGTCAGAAATTGCTCATCTTTATATATTTTACTGATAATGATAAACTAATCAGTTTTCAAGTAAATGTACTTTGTTAATGGAAACAATATCCATTCAAATTGAAAATAGCAAAAAAAATATTAGTAATATTAAAAAAACAATAAAAAAGAAAAGAGAAGTAACAGAAAATCATCATACAACTTTTTATTACTAAAGTTAATTAATTTTACTAATGTAAAGGCAACACTGCACTTTTGGCGCTTGATTTCGCTGAAAAAATGACTACTAAAATACGCAGTTGGCTGTCTTATGCCTGGTACTCTGAGCTGCTACTCAGGAATTTTTTAAAGAAATACATCGTATTAACTGAAACAATATGTATAATGTTGCTCTAAATGCTTCTACCATTTAGCCCCTTGATGGGCACCGGTATATTATATATACTATATAATTTTATTTCCCAAATGCACCATTGGCACCAGAATTTAGAAATTAAATTTTGCTTTTTATAATTTACGCGAAAAAAAAGCTTTTACTTACTTTCATACAAACTTGTTCGTAAATCTCCCTATCAATCATATGAATATTGGGCAACACAAGTGTTTTGTGCCCGAAAAGGTAAAGATCAAAGATTAATTCAGATACAAGAGATACAAGAAATCTTTTTTAAAAAATCGTTTAAAAAATTTGATTTACTTATTTAGGAGTCATCTATTAACTGCGTCAATTAAATTTTGTGATTTTTTTCGATCCTTCCTCTACGTCATAGATTTTCACATTCAATTGATTCATCCTTTTTCATCCCCTCGGCCTGTTGTTATATTTCAATTTTTGTAACAATTAATTTGCGCACATTTTGTGCAAATAAAAAGCACTATGTATGATTTATCTTCTATTGATATAAACACAATAAAATCATCTATATCTTGCGAGCAATTTACTTCCAAAGAAAAAAGGAAAAATATTCCTAATTACTACCTAAATAAAAATACTTATAGTCTGTTTAAAAATATATATACATAATTTTATTCGCTAATAACAAGCATATTCTCATTTCTTTTTGGGTTTGACTAACTGGAAATAATGGATAAAACCATATCAAGTTTTGAGTGGGGGAAAATTATTCCAAAATGTTACTAAAGGTTCGAAAAAGTGTCTGAAGTACACAGACAGGCAGGGACAGTGCTTAAAAACATATCTATAAATGGATTTAAAATCTATAATTGCACCAAAGTACGATTCGGCTTGTTTGATTGGGATCATTCTTTCGTTGTGCAACATCAAAATGCCACTATAGTGGGAAAGTTTCTAATATGTTTAGCTCCTCATCTGAGAAAAGTTTCTATTGTTAGTTTTGTGCTTATTTTGAAGTATAAAAATGGTCAAACCTAACCACCGAGTCTTTGGGTAAAAGCTCAAACAAATATTTTTATGAGACAGTTCAAAATGTTCAAGAGCAACGTCACCCCTCAATTTGTTGATGACCGCGGTCATCGACAAATCCGCAAATGAAAAGAAACTGGTAAATCTGTTAAGCAAGTAACATGCAGTCTAAGATTTTCAAAAGCAAATGTCCAAAGCCTTTTTAAGTACCCACATTGGAAAAGTTACATTCTTAGATGTCTATGCTCTCAATGAAGATGATCCAAACCGTTATAATCCGTAATGTCAAAATCATTTAAATTTGTGCATGATTTTTTTTCTTGTTAAGCGTTTTGCATTTATGAATTTTACTATATTCTTGCAAATAATACCTACTTAACTCATTTTATACTTTATTTCACTTTATACGTTACAACACCCCTTTTCGTTTTACCAGTCATATAGTGTCACAAGTTGTAAACCATTTCTTTTGAGAACAAAATTACTTTTATTTTAATAACGTTGATCATAGCAATCCAAAAAGATTTACTGAAGCTTAAAAATTATCTTATTGTCTGAAATTTAACGAATATACTTATTTTGTGTGCTATTGAATGCATTTTATTATAAAAAATAGGCTGAGGAAGAGTTTTTGGGATCGTTTGAAAAATGATGTATTACAACAAAATTTGAAAGGATATTACAACTTTCTAATCTTTTTCGCGTGTTATCACATTTGATTCGTTCAGAAAAGTAACTTATATTTTTAATTTAAAAGCTGAAATATATCCATAAAATAAAGGAATCGTCAACGATGCAAGAGAATTAAGTAAACTTTTATTATTTTTTTTATTACTAAATGTCAAAACATAAATGAAGCCATAATAAGAAAGGCGCAGATGTTATACTATCATTTCTATAAGTAGTAAGAAAATAAGTAACTATTAAGGCAAAAAATACTCGATGAAAAGACATGCACTATTAATAGGACACCAGACCCGAAAAGGTTAATATAGGAGTCTTATTTTTTTCTTACTTAAACTGTGACATTTTTAATGGACGGTCTTTATTTTGTTAAGAGAAAAAAAAAATTAGACGCTATTAATAGAGTAGAACAACATAAATAGAATATCTGTTGCACGATAAGATCAAAGGCTGAGAGATGTTTCCTTTAACACTATTCTTACCAAGCGTCTTATCTAAATTTTATTTCCGTTTCCAGAATCATAGCTGAACATAAACTTCCGTTTATTATCGTAATAGAATTTTCCTCAGTTTGTTAAAGTAGAAACAGTAACATCTTTATTTATTTATTTATTTATTTTGAGGGAGGGGGAGGGTTAAAAGGATAATGTTTTCTTCATAGTTAACCTGAAAGAAAATAACAATGATAATAAAAAATATTTCAGTGTTTTCCATTTTTATTATTTTTTTTAAATATTTGTTTCCAATCACTCCTGAATAAAGGCTGTCTCATTCAATAATAATATTTTTTTTAACCCTTTTGAGCCTGGTGTACTATTAATAGTAAATGTCTTTAAATGGAGTATTATTTTGTTTTCAGAAATACTTTTGCTACAATTTACATTTAATAATGTTAGTATATGTCTATGCATTTACTATATGACTTTATTTATATGTTTAGACATTTAGTAATAATAATGATTATTATTTTTGATTAATTCTCTTTGCACTGTTTGCGATTATTTTATTTTAAACATATGTTTCACTCATTGAATTTAAAATAAAGATTACTTTCCTGAAATAATCCTGTGTAATAAAACGGAAAATGTACTAGGATGTCGCAATATAAGCTAAACCTTGTTAGAATACAATATTTTCTAAACATCTAAAAAAAATTCTTCCTTAGCCTATTGTCATATAAATATGAATTAAATAGTACGTAAAAAACGGCAACATTCATTATCTTTAAGAAAATGACATATTCGTCAAACACTAATTAGCCTATATGGATGGCTAGTGTTAATGTTATTAACGTAAAAATAATTTTTTTTCTAAAAACTGAAAAAACTCGTACCCGAAAGAGCTAATTTACAAATTCTAAAGATTCGACTTATAAAAATTTATTTAAAAATAAAAGTGAAGAAATGGTAAATAAAAGTGACTTCTTTTGAAAGAGAATATAAAAGTTTCGTTTAAAATGCTGTCATTGTAATATTTTTAACTGCTTATTATGCATAATTAATACATACTATTTAAATTAGCTGCATTTGTTTAACGATTTTTTTTCATAATGTGCGAATATTATTTTATTTTGATGTGTGTTTATATTAGCGATTTAACTCTTCCCGGCGTGGACTAAATCTATTTGAAGGAATTAACTTATAATTAATTTATAAACGATTAATTAGAAATTACGAACTTGCTTATTTCCAGTATGTTATAATATGGAAATTTTAATTAAATATTCTTGGTGCCAGTAAAATCAGCCTTGGCCAGCGAGGTGTCCTTTTTTTAAGGACACCGCAACAGAACGGCTTAAGGGGGATCATCAGTTTTAAACCAATGAACCAATTTTTGTTTTTTTCACAATTTTCAAGAAAAAAATATTTGAATTAGGACAGGGTGAAATTTAAATTGGTATGCGTACAATTTTACAATCCACCCTGTTTAATATTCATCCCTTACAATTTAACACGGGCTTCAATTGTTTAATTATTTGGTAAAAAATAAATAAAACAAAAAATAAATTTAAAAATTTTGCTATTTGCAAGCACTGTAAAAACACGTATATATAACTTGAAAACAGATCATTTTTTTGCACCGATATATTTTAAGTGATCGTACCTACAATCTCCACCAACTGTTTAGCTAATTAAACGTCGCAATTTTTATTAATTGCGGTAGACCTGAAAGCAGTATTTTTTTATTTTTTTATTTTACAACGCAAACAAGCAAGTAAAATACAGTTTTCAACAAAAGCGAAAGGTAAAATTTAAAAATTATTCGACATTTGAGTTTATGCAAACTTATCAATTTCAATTTGACCCTGTTCTAAAATGAATATTTTCACTCGGTCGGTTTTCATAGATTCAAAAGCTATTTTAAACACATTCTAACAAAGTAGAAATTTTTTTATGAATTTTGTTTAACTGTCTGCCCGTGCTCTAATTCGCATAAATATACTCGGTTTGTCCTGTAATTCATATATGTTATTGGGATTTACTATGACATGTTCGACAAAGTGATGAAAGTGATTCGGAAAAGTGGTTGTACGGAGTATAAGTAGCATTTATATTTCATTTACAGGGTCACTCAAAAGAATTCAGTTATGTTATGGTCCATGAAAAAAATCCTTTGCAATCAATGATGTTACATTATTTCAAGCATACTGAAATTGATATACATCACTGAACGACACAACAAGATGATTACTTTGATCATTCATTTACGATTAATGCATAGAATTTCATAAAACTTTAGATTCAATTAGAACTTGATATAAACTGGATCTGAATAGTTTTTGGTGTATATCGCCCAACAGATGGCGCTGCAATGAGGCATTTTTCATGATATTTGCAATAGCTCTATCTCAGGAATTAAAGCACGAATTTTTATGAAACTTCAAGATTCAGTTTGTCCCTGATATAAATTACTATTCTATAATTTTTGGAATAAATCTGTGATGATTTTATGTCAAATACTAATGCGCGGATTTTCATCAAATTTCAGATTCAGTTAGAACTTGAAATAAGCTTTTGCAGATTAAATTTTGATATAAATTACCGAACCGGTGATGCTGCTATGTTTCATTTTCTAGAAATATTAACGTGTATGGGATAGAAGAAAGTTTTGGGATTGCCACATCAGGTTGCTTAAAATAGTTTTAATAAATAATAATAATAAAACTCTAATATATAAAACATGCTCGAAAATTCACATTAATATAACAAAATAATAACATACCTTTTATTAAAATTAACGTACACAATCACTATTAAAATTTGTAAATAGAAATTTTTTATACATGCATGAAAATTTATTGTTAGTACCTCATAAAAGCACTGCTTATAAAATGAAGTAAAATTTATATTGATTTTTAACTACATTTGTTTTGTAAAATATTTGTAGAACACATCTATTTAAAAGAAAAAAAAGAAAAAAACATTAAACAAGGTTTTGCATGTCTTTTTTTTTATATATATAAATACATAAGAAAGAAAAACAATAGATATTAGCGACATAATTTTCCATGGAAAAGTTTTCTCATTAAAAAGATTTATGGCATCTTTAAACAAAAGCATTGTTAGGCCATTATTTTTTTCAAAGGAATAATAATTAGGATTTTTTAAAATATTGTTGCAAATACCTTTCACTTTTTAAAAGTTCATTTTATATGTTCAGCAAAGAACATTTTTTTATTCATGAAAAATAATTACTTCATTTTTATTTTTTAAAGAGAGAGAGACATAATAAAAGAAAGAGGGATATTTTTTAAAAAGTTTTCTTTAGTTTTATTTGAATAACTACAGTAAAACCGTCCAAAAAAACTTGCCTATAACAAAAAACCTGCGCTACGTGAAAAACACTCGTGGCCCACTGAAAAGAGTACAAAAAAGATTATAAGATAAGACGAAAACCTGACTTAACCGAAGTTTTTCTCCGGTTCTTGCGATTTCGTTTCAGCAGATTTTACACCATTTTTGAAATGCTACATATTACAAAAACTAGGAGGTTTTCAATCCTTCATGCCTGAGGGCCACATCAATAATTTCATGCAGTAACGCTGCAGCAACCCGTAAGTCAATTAAATGGGGTACACAAGAAATATATACACGTCTAGTATAATATTCGAATGTGTTATATAGAGGCGCCGTGGAATTAAAGATTTAATTTTTTATCATGATGATTGAAAATATACATTTACTTATTTTACATATAAATAATTAGTTTATATTTATTTTATTCTGTTACTTATTTTCTTTTTTATGGAGAATATAACTTGTCATCAAAAAATCAATTAATTAATAGCAAAATTAATTCGCCAGATAACAAACGACTTAATAACACGCCATATTCATACATGAGAAAGCATCACAAACCGCCGAATGCTATTAGCAGAAAACGTTAAATGCGTGTCACAAAGTTCCGTTCTCCTTTTGCTGCACGGAAAGAGCAAATTATTTCGTACATAGAGGATATATGCATAAAACTGATGTTATTCAGATTTCATCGGGATTATTATTCATAATAATATCTAAAGATATCTGCTCCAATAAGGTGGTTAAAAATCTCTTTTGGTGTCGCTGAAAATTTTTATTTCCAATATTTGAAATGAAACAGTGGGCCACTGAACTACTTTCGGTAAACTAAGGAGACACGGGCTAAAGACTTCAAACATAAACTATAGTAACAGTTGTAAATTTTTAAGAGAGGGGGGAAAAGTCCGGACCAGTATTTCAAACAGGGATGCAATCGCTGAATCGTCAATGCTGTTTCAACTGAGCCATTCTGGACAAATATTATTAGATTATTCACCTAGTCTTTAACGATCACAGAATCTGAATCTGATACCCGAGTCAGCTCAACAGAATAAATCGAGGATTATTATTTATTTATTTATTGGAACTGCAGTAAATGCTTCATTTTTTCACTTATTTGGAAACTTAATAAAACTTTTTTCGGCTAATTAACGAGACACGAACTAAAGAACTCAAACATGAACTATAGAAACAGTTATACGAATTGAAGATTTCCAACTGAGCGAAAAATTACTTAGGCCAGAAATCGAACGCAGATCCTTGGCTTACAAGGCCAATGCTTTTCCTTTTTAAGCTAACTGGGTGACATCCGACGGACATTTTTCGCTTAGATAACCTTAGTGGACATAACATTTTTCGCTCAGTTGGAAATATTCAATTCATATGATAAATTTACCAATCAGTTTAATTGTGTTAAAATATTTGTGTATAGTAACAGTTGTAAATTGCTAAGTGGGTATAAAAAGTTCGGACCAGGATTTGAACCAGAGATGTATGATGTATTGACTGAAGCCATCAATGCTGTTTAAACTGAGCTATCCTAGACGTATACTGGCAGATTAATTCACCAAACTAACCTTTAACCATCCCTGAATCTCGATCTGATGTACGACTGATGAGCTCAATCGAATAAATCAAAGATTTTTTTATTTTATTTATCACAGAATTCGGTCTGATATTCAAGTCAACTCAACTAAATAAATCGAATTTTATTTATTTATTTATTTTAAACTGCAGTAAATGCTGCATTTTTTTTTTTTTTTTTTTTTTTTTTTTTTTTTTTTTTAACGTACAGGAAATTTACTAAAACTGCTTTTGGCAAACCAAAGAGGCAAACTAATAACTTCAAACATAAACATATTGTATCAGTTGTAAATTTTCAAGTTGGCGTAAAAAGTAACCTTTAACGATCATAGAAACTAGTCTGATATCCGGATCAGCTGAACAGAATAAACCGAAGGCTCTTTTTTTTAAACTGCAACAAACGCTGCATTTTCACCCACTTGGAAATTTACGACAGTTATGATTTATCTACTTATTGTATACTTGTGTTAAAATTTAATATAATATAAACTGTAGTAAAAAAAAAAGAAAAGAAAAGAAAAACAACAGAAAATTGCACATTAACTGTGAATACCGCAAAACGTTAATTGTTCTTTGCATTAAAAAATGTAAATCTTAGAACAGTTGACAAAATTATTTAAAAATATATCTTAATGTAATAAAGAAAAATATTAAAACAAGTCTCAGACAATGTTAGCCATGCCTTTCGTAACTTTTACTCTTAAAGTATAATTATGAAAGATTTTTCCGCTAAAAAAAAAAAAAAAAACATGATCAGAAGAATATAATAATGGTTGAAACACGCACGTTTAAGAAACCTTTTTCCATTACTTTCAAAAAGATAAACAAAGTCTCGGGAGTTTCAGCTGAAGAGCAATCTTCTGACATAACTTCATTTATTAATACCACAATACCGGATTAATTTTCGAAAGACAGAAAATCATTATTATCGGAAATATAGAAGCGCAAGTTTTACTTCCATAATTACTCAAGATGATTTTTATGAAAGTCGTTCTTTATTTCAAGTAAAGCGTTAGGAACGTAATTAATATACATTTAGTGCTTATTAGAAAGTTAAAAAGCGATTTTTCAATTTGGAGTAAACGCATAATAATGCATATATATATTTCGTATTGTTTTTCTTTTTCATTGCAAATAAGAAGATGAAACCACACACTTCATTTGTAGTTCCAAAGTATTTGGGACCTGAAGACTCTGCTTTGGTTCTACAAATTCCATTTATTTTCATTTTAATTATTTATTTTTCCCTCCATGTTCAAAGTGCTATAAATTATTACATTCATAATAGCAAGATTTGTAACTTTTTTTTGTACAAGGCAATATCTCAAGCATATTTTTTAAAAAAACTAACTAACTAAAAAGCAATACAGAAATACAACAATTAAAATATAAAAGCCATTTAAAAATATGTCGCTATTAACATTTTTTTTTTTTTTTCAAATAATTGAAGCAATAATTTTCTTTACTGTACTCACTCCTCGACGGTTTAAGATAACTTTAACAAATAAGAATATGAAAAGAATATAGAATTAAAAAATGACTTCTATGAGAATGTTCAATGTGGAGTTGAGCATCATGATAAAACATTTAATTAATAACATTAAATGTTTTTGTAATGTTTCTGTTTAATGCAACATTGTATAAGCATTTTTTTCTATCTAAAAGAAAACGTAGAGCGAATGAACAATGATAATGTCTGAAGCTGAAAAACCATTACTTTAAAAAAGATCAACAATGTCTCAGGAGTTTTAGCCGAAGAACAAACATTCTTCTAGCGTAACTTCATTTAGCAATGCCATAATACCGGATTATTTTTCGAGTGACAGAAAATCATTATTATTGGTAAGATAAAAGCGCGGACTTTGCTTCCGCCTTTTCTTAAGAAGGCTTTGTCATAAAAGTCACTTATTTATTACGAATAAGAAACATAATTAATCTGTTTGTAGTATTTGTTGAAAAGTTAAAAAACGATTTTTCTGTTTAAAGAAAACGAATAAAACAGATATAAAATCGTACTGTGAGACAAAATTTAAAACATATCAACATAAAAAGCAATACCGAAATATAATAATTAAAAATAAACTGTAGATCTATACGAATTAATTTTATCATACATTTTACATTAACTTATAGTTAAATGTAAGAATTTAAGTCAAACAACTTATTTCAACAAAATATGAGTGTAATGTATAAAATGTCTGCTTTAAAGACTTTCATATAATACTCCGTTCATCGTTCTTCATTTTGTCTACGCAAGGAAAAAGGGTTGTTGACATCATAAATAATGTGTATGATGATACTTATCCTAAAAGTATACTAAAAAGTATGCATGTAATGTCCGATTTAGGCAAAAAATCCTATCAAATGATTCCTTATTCATCATTGTACTCTACGTATTTGTTAAATTCAGTGTGGAATATGAGGTGCATGCTAAAAATCCAATAATGTCTCATTTATCGTTGTACGCTGCAAATTAGCTGAGGAAAAGGGATCTTGACAAAAGAAATAATACTTATAATAAGGCATTCTAAAATATGTTTCTACTGGTATTTTTTAAACCGTATTAAAACAGTATTTTCCATTTTTTCCAGGCTTGTTCTACCCTCCTAAATTAAAAACATATTAATGTAAAAGAAACAGATTTTAAAAAGTACTAATGCAGGGTATTCAGGGATTCAATTCCTTTTATTAGTAAAAAATTCTTAGTTTGTCTTTCTCTTAAAATTAATTAGTACTGATCACTAACATGTTTTTATAATGTTTCCTTTTAAAGAACACGGTAATTAACTATTTTTTTTTTTTTTTTTTTTTTTTTTTTTGAGTAATACAATGTAATGGCATTTTATTTTACAATAAAAAGTAAATTTAATTTTAAAAAACCTTCTAGACAGCGTAATTAACTAACGTTTATATATTTCTTTTTATTTAACTTTCTAAATGTCTACTACCTTTTTAAATATGGATATTTTAACTTCAATATTTTTTTCCACATTCATTAAAATAATACTACATAAAACTATGCATGGATTTTTAAACATATACGATATTATATTTAATATGAATTTTTTTTTCTGCAGCGTATAATAAAAATCGAAGGAAATTTAAATAAATATATACAGTCGAACCTCGTTAACATGAAACCACAAGGAGAATCAAAATCTTGTTCATGTTAACAGAAATTCATGTTAGTATCAAATCTTTGTATTCTTTTTATAGGGAATTGTGAAAACAGTTCATGTTAAAAGTAATTCATGTTATGCGTGTTCATGTTAACGAGGTTTGACTGCATATATATATATATATATATATATATATATATATATATATATATATATATATATATATATAATTTAAACTTGTTTAAAAATAACCATTAACTTGAATGGTAGATCCACGCACAAAAATATTAAATATATCATGGAAAATAAGTAAAAAAAAACTATATCTGAATTATGAAAAAAGCCTTAGTATTTATTAAGAAAGCAAATTATTAAAATATGAACATGGAGAAAAATCAGCATAAAGTTTTCATTTGCAAAACTAACGTATTTTAATTTCTAACTAATATGAAGTTCATATACAATTTTTCCAAACATATAAATTAAAGTACATATAAATACTTGCAAATAATATAGTTACATATAATAAGTAAAGTAATGTTTTAAAATCATTAATCACCAATAAATTAAAAAGGAGGAAAATGTCTCATTTTTTGTTACTTGCATGAAATATTACTGACTAATAACGTTAAATAAGTTTCATGTATATGGAATATTTATATTTAAAAACAGTCAGTCATGCAAGTAAGTTCCTCATTTTTAAGTGCGTTCGTAATTATGTAAATACAGTCGAGTCTCTATATAACGAAATCCACCGTCCCAGTAAAAAATTCGTTATATAGAGAAATTCGATGTATAGAGAATGATGTTAAAATCGTATTTAATGTGTAAAATTTAAACAAATATTATTTTTGATCTTTTGAATTAAGAATTTGAACTGTTTAAAAGTAAATATTAACCTAACATTTTATTTCTTAATTATTTAAGCTGTTTCAAAAAAGAGAACATACATTTATTTGAAAGCTTAATGAAAATAAAATAAGAAAGACTGATGATTGTTGTTTTGATTTTAAAATTGTTACGCCCTCAAAAGCAAAATGCTCAAATTTTAGCATGGAATGAAAAATTGTAGTTAAAATTTTCCTCAATTTGATGGCCTCTCATCGATTCCTCTCTTGCATTACCAATTGACTCTGTTTTGAGAAAGATGTGGAAAGTGGGATGAATTCGTTGGATTTGAAGAACAAGGAGAGAAGTAATATAAAAAAAAAAAACTCAGCACTGACGATAAATTAAAAATAAGTGATGGAAAATTGATTCCATATGATTTCGAAGCTCTTTTAAAACTGAATAAATTAAGACCAATTTATGAAAAAATTCGTTATATGGAGATAGGTAATTCGCTATACAGAGACTGTTTTTAATGTAATAATGCGAAAAGGGGACCGTTCCTGCTAAAAATTCGTTATATAGAGAAATTCGATGTATGGAGTTTCGTTATAGAGAGACTGGACTGTACGTAGCAACTCTAGTCATCGTTCAATCCGTCCATCTGTCCGTATGTAACAAAATTAAAACTATCCAACCGAATCGTTTGAAATTTGAAATATATAACTGTTGTATAATTTTGTCGTGTCATTTCAAATTCTATTAAAATCGGATGTACAGTTTAATTACAGGGATAATCAAAAGTATTCTTTTACATAACGGACAAAGGGGGGGGGGGGGGTTAAGTGCATTTTAATGCAGTTACACTCGTTCGAACATAATAAAATTGATATGCATTTAGGAAGTATATACTAAAGTATACATTTTGTACAATCTTTGAAACAAAGAATATTTGTTATTAATTTACAGAGCCACACAAAAGTATTCCATTGCATAATGGTATGTGAAAAGAAAAAACAATGTTTGCGGCTTATGAAATTGATATACGTTGCTGAAGTTCACTATAAATTATTTCCTGTTCCTTTAAAAGAAATCAGATAGTATTTATAGGAACGCACAAAAGATTACGACTATTATACTGTATACTATTACATCAAGATCTGAATATTTTTAAATTTCGTTACAGTAAAAATGCACTTCTATGCATCTGCGAGCAAGTTTAATTTTCTCGTTCTAATTCATTAATTGTACTTGCTTTACAGCTTCTTTGGTGCATGCACCTGTAGTTTTTTCAAATGGTCAAATTGAACAAAACCGTTGCAGTTAACACATACCTTGACTTTTTGCCATAGTGCAAATAAAATAATTCGCTATGCCCATAAGTGCGTTTTTGTTCCCCAGTAGTCTAAGTTAACCAGGATTGCTGAGGGTTGGATGCGGCGTCCCTTTAAATTCTGTCATCGAGAATAAAATCTGTAATAACTTTTTTACTATTAACGATACACCTTTGAAATTTTACTGGTATATTTTTAAAAGCTTTAATTACACTTTAAAAAAAAAAAATCGATATTTTGAGTAGTTTCAAGGTACTTCTAATATAACAAGGTAGAACCCGTCAAATTTTGATGAAAGAAAATGTTTAAGAAGGTACTGTTTCATTGACTTATAATAAACCTAAAAAATTAGCTATAATAAAAAAATGCATTTTATATTGGTATGTCCAACTCTTAAACAAACGATATTTATCGTCAAATTAACAAAATACTATTTCTACAAAACGCAATTGTAGAAATTGTTAAACTTTAATCACATATGTAAGCAGTAAAAAATAATAAAGATACGTTATTATGATAAAGTTATCAATTAAATTCTTATGCTAGTATTCCAAAATGAAAAAAAGCAAAATTTATTCAACTTTGACTCAATCATAGAATTTTTTTCCGGTGAAATCTAAACTCGGCATCCTTTTCACCATATCATAATTTACAAATGCACATTTTACATCTGTATTCACTTTTTCAAAAAAATTAACAATTTAATTTGATCATTTTGATTCAAAACTCAATGCTATTACCTGAAACAAATGACAACAAACTATTGAAATTCTTTTACGTGTCGATCAAATTTTGTAAATGAAATCATAATTCACCGGGTTTTATAACAGAAGATATTTAAATTTCAATTTTTTCCCTTTTAATGAGAAAATGGCAACATTAAGATACAGCAATCAATTTTTTCTCTTTCATCCTTTGCTTTTAAAAGAAATGAAGTACTCCTGTTGCCACGATTAGAAAAAAGGTATTAAAAGCTACAAAAAAATTAATATTTCAAAATCAAATTAAGATACAATTTTCAAACAAATTCCATTTAAAAGTACATTTTTTCCCCTACACGTTGGTGTAAAAATTGAAAATGTACAACATTTAGAATTGCAATACCATTAATATTTCAAAAACAAATTAAGATACAATTTTCAAACAAATTTCATTTAAAAGTACATTTTTCCCCTACACGTTGGTGTAAAAATTGAAAATGTGCAACATTTAGAATTGCAATACCATCAAAAATTGCAATACCGAAATTGATTTAAAATTTAAAAGTGTTACCATGCGCAAAAAGGACGTATGTGTTACGTACAGATACGTTTGGCCTTTATAATATCGATATAATATTACAAAAACATTTTAACCACGAAGCCAATAATAATAATAATAATAATAATAATAATAATAATGCTTTAAGCAAGCAAGATTGCGAAACCGTTTTCCATCACTTACACAGCAACAAAACAAAACACTGTCAAAAAGCAAACTATCTTCTGACAGAACTATATTCAGCAGTGCCATAATACCAGACTATTTTTAGAGCGAAAGAAATTCATTATCGGAAATATAGAAGCGTCGGCTTTATTTCCACATTTGATTAGAATTTTTTTAATGAAAGTCATTATTTATTTTGAATAAAGTGTTTGGAACGTAAATAGTTTTTAAAAAATGTTACATTTGACGTAAGTGAATAAAATCGATATAAAATCGTTAGTTTAGGTGCTTCTATTATTTATTTAAATATATTTTGTAATAAAAAGAAGACAATTAGAAAATTATTTTTTGTTTGTTTAATACTTTCATTAAACTGAAATAATAAAATTATACTATATGGGGATATTTTTAATGCGAATTATAAGAGTTTTATTAAATAAATAACATTGTCAAAAATTAGGAATAATATGTTATAAATATAATTAATAACATTGAAGAATAAGTTAAACGTTTATTTAAAAGCAAATAAACATATTCGCAATCAGAACTTTTACATAATCAATTAAATCAAATAACTGACGCAAAAAAAAGAACATTTTATTTTTTATTTTTTAACTCTCTGGTTTAAAGCTTGTTTATTTGACTAGGAAAAAACAAACAGTTTACCAGCCATGTCTTTATGTAGGAATCGTTTTTTTTTTAATTATTATTATTATTTAACTATTATGTATTATTTCAACTTTATGCTACGATGTAACATTATGTCTATTAACTTTTAAAAGAAACTAATTTATAATTAACTTTTTAAAACAAAAAGAAAAATTCGATAAAAATCACCTAATTTCAGCTTAAAACATCTGAAACTTTAAAAATCAATTTCTGATTGAAATTTAATGGATTTATTTAATAAATAAATTCACTGGCTTAGGATAAGAAAGAACTTATGAGGCCCCAGCCTCCTAAACAGCGGTAATAAATAGCTCCTTCTGAAACCTATTTATTCTCTCAGAATAACTCGATTAATTGTTTTTCTCAACACCTTTTGATGAAGTGAAATGTGATGTTATTCAAACTTAGCAACAGGTACTGAGACAATAAAATCTTGGTACTACTTTGTTATCCCGTTGATCAATTTCGCCAAATTATAAAAATCGCCAAGTTATACAAATTGACATAATTTTTATTTTAAATAATGAAATAACAGATCAATTAGTAAAACATTAATAAAAATACAAATAAAAGGTCGAATTTAAAATCACTTGATGAGGTAGAAAAACAAGTGTTTTGTGTTTAAAATCAAGTAAAAGTGACAGATACGGTAGCCCATTTTTGGCATTTAATCTTAAAATTTTGCGATAGTTTTTCAGTCGACGGGATAACCAAGTAGTACCTAAATCTTAATCGGCGAGCCAATACAGGGGGATTTAGAGGGATGGGAGGCCTATGCCAACCAGAGGCTCCAGATTAATAAAATGTGGGATAAATTGTTTCATATGAATTCCATTTAATAAACTATTTTAAAGTACATGAAGATTGTCTTTTTTGAACCTTTTTTACAATGAAGCTTCTATTTTGAAATTTCTAAAATTACGTAATATTCTGATACGATTTCGTACTATTTTTCATTTGAATGAAGGAATGAAGCAGTTTTCTGTTAAAGAAGAATTATTTCCCCCTGAATTCACAAACTATAATCGTCTTGGAGTATACTGGAATTTACGAACACACAAGCAGAGAAAGGAAAACAAAATTAAGAAATCAAGAGCAGATGAATTTTGAATGATGTATAAAGGCTCATGAAGAAAAGCAATGCTAATCATCGATAATTAAATGTTTCTTATTCAGCATTCTTTCTTTTACAAGTGTCAACTTTAATCACTTTACTTCCTTCACATTTATTTTAAATTGTATTTTTTATGGTACATTCTTAGTTCCCTTACCCTTTACATAGCATGCTTACCAGTAGGGATGCACCGAATATTCGGTATCTATTCGGTATTCGGCCTATTCGGCCATGTTACCGAATATTCGGTTAGGCCGAATATTAAACTATTCGGTTGAGCCGAATATTCGGCTTGGCCGAATATGAAATTATTCGGCCTGCCGAATATTCGGTATGGCCGAATATCAAAGTATTCGGCCATAGTATTTGGCCATTCAATACTTAATAAAAAAAATTTAAAAATTTTCACTATTTCTACTTTTAACTGTCAATTTTTTAATTTATATTTAAAACAATTAGAAACAAAATCATTTTTAAATAAAATAGAATGTTTTTACATTATTTATTTGCTGTTTGTAAAGTATAACTTAAGAAAATTAAACATGAGAAGGATCAAAATGCTGATTTATTAGGATTCTCCTTAGGAATAAATTATGTGCAGATACAAGTTTCTAAATTTTGTTTAGTAAATAATCTGTTTCTTGCTTTCCCCCAAATAAAAGTCCTTTAAAAGAAAAAAAAAAAACAACTTTCGAGATTAGTAATAGCTATCAAGGCAGACAATTTCTGTTCATGAAACCATAATCATAATCAACTTATTGAGTCATAAGTACATTGTATTTCATCTCACTCTAGGTCAAAACTTGTGTGTTCGTTTATTATATTAACAATAAATAAGATAACATATTTTCAACTCACATGCTTTGATTTCTGTAAAATATGATATGATGGGAAGGGTGGAAAATACCACCATTCATAAGAAAAGAACTATGAGCCAAACATGCCTTTATTCAAAATTAAGTTGAAAGTATTTGTACTTTATATTGAAAAAAATTTGCCTTGAGTTATTTAAAAAGGACAATTATCAGACTGTAAAATTTTTCTTCGACCATTTTTTCGTTATTTGATTTTAAAATGTTTGTTTTGATTGGTAGAATATTTTATTAATTAAAGTTTCATAATTGTGCTTCTTAAATAACTCAAGGCAGATTTTTTTTCAATACTAAATGTTCTTATAAAAAGCTCTTGTTTATCAAAATGTAAGTTTCTTTTATTAAAACCCATTAACGCCCAAATTATCAATTTTTGAAAATTTTCTTTGAAATTAACACATATGGGTAAAAATGCATAAATTAAGGATATTTCGAAAGCATTTTGAAAAAAAAAAATTGCAACCCTATTTTTCAAGCCGTCCTCATTTGATGACGCTGGGCGTTTGTATGAAAAAAATCTAAAATTTTAAAAAATGATTTTTTTTTATAAAAAGACATTTTTTTAATATATAAGCAAACTAATGGAGAAAATATTGTTTCAAATCAAAATTTATTCTTAGATATGCAAGAAAACTCTTTTTTTTACATTTTTAAGATTGACTCTTAGTGTGAAAAAGTGGAAAACATTCCATACATAGTGTTACATTGCATTTCATACAATAAGTTCTTGGCTTTGAAGAACATTTATCGTATTGGCAACGTCTTTGTTTCTCCCTTTTGCCAATAACATGCTGTATTTTGTCAAATTTTACGTCCGGAAGCACACTGGATCTGGATGTTATTTGCCTTTGTATTGGCCTTCCGGGAATTGCTCTTGAATCAGCACCTTTTTTTAAATAGGTTACTGCAATATATCTCCTAAAATCTTTGATTGTCATCGATTTCGACCCATGAATCTTCTTATAAATGGCATAGCCATTAACTACAGCCATGTCTATCATCCTAGTGACAAGGCAAAAATACCATTTCTTTCCACGTATAGCTATAGAATGTTTCTCAAGTAGCCAGTCATGCAGGTCAACGCCTCCCATGAATGAAGTATAGGAACTTATAGCATGAGGCTGATTCACCTTCACCTTTTCTTTTTTTTCTACATTCCATCTTTGTACCGATGTCAGTGGTAATATTGTATCAAAATTAGTGGCTAAAGAAACACACTTATTGTCCTTCCACTTAACAACAAGAATTTCATTTGTTTTATCAAATTTACTATCGAAAAACCCTCTCTCTTTTTTACTCATTTTCTTGTCATCCATTATTGGACATTTCTCAGTACGATTTTCTCGTATTGTTCCACTAGCTCTGAATTGCATTTCTTTCAGTTTTTTTAGTAACATATGGCTGGTAAAGAAGTTATCAAAATAAACACAATGGCTGTTTGGATCTTGAACAGTAGATAATAAATTTAACACCACTTTTGTACCTAAAGGTAGTTTGTCGGATTCAGAAGAATTTGATTCTTTTCCACAATACAGTGTAAAGTTATAACAATAACCATCGCTGCCGCACAAAGCCCAGAGTTTATATCCAAATCTAATAGGTTTAGATTTTATAAACTGTTTTAGTGTATGATGACCATAATATCGAACGATCATTTCATCGATAGACAAATTTTCATGGAAAATGCCCCATTTCTGAAAATTTTTGGAAAGCATTTCTATCAAGGGACGTATTTTGAACGATTTATCATGTTTGTTGCATTCGTGTAATTTATTATCTTGGAAGTGTAATAATCTCTTGAGCTCTAAGTAAAAATTTCTAGTCATAGCATTCTTCACTATTGTAACTCCTAAATCTTCTCCTTCTGCCCAATAATCCCGTTAACTTGGTAAAGTATGATATCCTGAAAATATCAAAAATCCAATAAATGTTTTTATTTCGTCTTTAGTAACATTATAGTTCAATTTATTTTTCACTTCATGAGTATATCGATTTGTTTCTTCGACGATCATATCATAGACACTTCCAGTAAAAAATTCTTCAAACAATTCAACTGGACTCAGATTACTAGTTTCCGTAGTTAGTATATCCATATTTCTCTTTGAAGAATTCTCCAAAGTCCCAAATTTTATAAGCGGGGTTTTCATTTGTCCATACAACTGGTACTTCTCTTTTACGCTTGTGAGATTATTTTTCCTTTTTTTATCCAAAATAATCGAGTTTTCCTTGTCATCTGGTATAGTAATTTCCAATGTACCTGCAACATCTGATACAACCGGTGTATCCAAATTATCATCATCAAATTGTTCTTCATCAGTTAGATCATCCACATCCGGAGGCATTAATATAATATCTGCTTCTATTTCTTCAGAAAAAAGATAAGCAGTTGCCTCTTCCAAGCTTTTAAAAACTTTTTTTCGACTCATGTTTCAATTTTCTTTTATAGCTTATCTGCAATAAAAAAATTAAAACTTTTGAGAAAGAAATCTGAATATGAAAAAAAAGTATACCCAAACGCCCAGCGTCCTCAATTGATGACGGATAACTTTTCCTGTTTATTGCGGATATATTAACAACAATAAAAATTAAAAAACATGCTAATGGCATAATATGGACTATCTAGGTTATATTTATACTAAATTCAAAGAATTTACCTCATTAATCCAGTTCCATACAGTAGTATCAAAAATACATAACGTGATCACAAAAAAACCCGGGAAATTATACCATATCTTTCCCGCGTATTTTCACTTAATTAAAAATAATCGCATGTGTGATATTGTGTAGTGCTGCCATCTATAAGACCAATTTGTAAATAAAATAATATTTTTAATTTTAAGGCGGGGAATAAAATTTTTTTAAAGCGTCCTCAAACGAGGACGCTGGGCGTTAATGGGTTAAATATCATGTAAAACTGTTTTAAAAAGTAACTTTTTAATACCTTTAAATTTTAAAATATAAAAAGAATTTGGAAAGCCGAATATTCGGTATTCGGCCGAATAGTTAACTATTCGGCTGACCGAATATTCGGTATTCGGCCCAACAATTACTATTCGGCTAGCCAAATATTCGGTATTCGGTTCACCTGTCGGCCGAATATTCGGCATTCGGTATTCGGCCAAAATCACTATTCGGTGCATCCCTACTTACCAGCCTAATAGATGGCACAGTCATCTCAAATTTACGAATAAAATAGACTATTATCGTTTATACCCTTCATTCTTCATAACTACTACTTTCAGTTACGGAAAACGTTTGCACAAAAATTAAAAGTTTTGAGATCTGAAAAAATAAACTATCAATCATACAATATATCCTTCATATTTTTACTTATTTAAACGTTGATGAAATGAAGCTTAACTGAGATCCACTAATGCTTCTTCAACCAGTTTGATAAACATATTGAGGAAAAAAGAACTTAGGGAAGAGTTCTGTATCCTGTTCTCAGGTTGGCGAGATTGGCGAACGAATACAAAATGGCGCCAAAGGACTGTTTTATTATCTTACTAAATCCAAATGGCGACAAAACTGGATTTTTAAATTTTTATAAACATATATCTTTATATTACAAGTGTTATATATGTACTTTTTTATACGTATTATATATGTAATTACATATATAGATACGCATGTATAAATACATATTATATACATATATGAATAAACATTTATATATTTATTATATGTATGAAAATAATGCATAACTTTATGTTATAAACATTATTGCTATGTACATCTTAAAACATGCAAAAATGCATTTTCAAAATATTACATTGATGAAAAAATATCGTGTAAAAAACATCCGGTAATATAAAAATTAGCAAAAAATTATCTTTTTTCATTTTTTCCGAAATAACTTTGATGAATAAACGTCTCGGTGAAATGCTTAGAAAAAAAAATCAAATTAAACGAAATCAATCAACACTTAAAAACCTAAAATAAATTGTCAATTCAGTCGATCGTTTCTCGACCATCTGAACATATCATTAACCATATTGTAGTCAGAATAAATTAGTGTTATGTTATCTTTTTATATAAAAACTGTTAAATTTACAGTTTTCTGTAAATTTTTAACAATGAATTAACAGTTTTTTTTTTATTTAATAAAATAAAGTTTTAATTTTTCGAGAGAGAAATAAAATAAAAAATAATGAAGGTAATGTGAAAAGGTAAATAATTATTAAAAAAAAAAAAAAAAAAAAAAAAAAAGAGTGAAAGAGAGAGAAATGGGTGGCGATAAAGAAAACAAACAAACATTGATTTTATTTAGAGTTAGTTGAACGTATCAGTAAAAAGGTGATAAGAGGAAAACAATTATTTACTTCGAAATTAATAAAATGGTTCCCAATAAATTGCTGAATTAATTGGAAACTTGTTTTCTTCTCCTTTTTTTTTTTTTTTTAATAAAAAAGGGCAAAAAAGAATCTTCAATGATATTTTAATTGGCATGAAATACTTTTCTATTTTTTAATTAGGTAGTATTACAAGTTACGAATAACGGTTTTCATATTATCGATTCATTTAGTTTTCCTTCAAAATATGGGGATAAAATTAGAAACTTTTTGAAAATTAATTTCTTTTTATTTGTTGTATTCCAGCAATAATCATTAACGAAGGTGTTTTCCCTCTCTTTTTTTTTTATGGGAAACTATGCAATTAATTAAAAAAGGTAATATTTCAGAGATAACAAGATGTTACTTAACGCTTAACGACAGCTAAATGCGATAACAATGTTAATGATTAATATGCGTTACACTTAACTGCCTTTCACTCATTAACCATCCAAGTGTGAAAAAAAGAACATTTCATGCTTCTTTTGCAAATACTTAAGACCTTCGGTAAAATACTTTTAAGTATGTAAACGCGTAGTTAATAAGCTTCTTTTCAGGTGTTACAAATGCCACACAATTAAAAATTAAAAGAATTGAAGAAAAAAATTACATGTAATTGCGATTCTATGAATGAATTTTCGAAGGCAAAACTTATTTATTACGCGAAACAAAAAGTGATTTTATGGTAATATCGCCTCGAAAAAATCTGCAGCAGCTTGAAGTTTATTACATCTGCCTAATGATATACGCGATAATAACATTGTGAAAGCTGTAAAAAACTCTCAGTTTAATATGCAATAGTATTATGCATTTAATTTACAAAAGTTAATAAAACATGCAATGTCAAAAGAAACATAAGAATTTTTATTAGATTTAAATTATTATACATTTTATCAAAGATTATTATACATTTTATCAATATAAAATTTACATTTCAAAATACATTGCACCTTTTATCAATAAGAATACATTTTTTAAGAGGCTACTTCATTCAGATAAAAATACCTGTTCGCTAAATCTATAAAGATACATCAGTTGTATTTTAATATATATATATATATATATATATTCACTAAATAGCTGAGATCGATCTGTATGCAGGCCGTTTTATATTTGTTTGATTTTGTTTACAGATATTTTTTATGGGGACGCTTTTATTTTCAGAACCGGCTTGGAAAGCGAAAGCACCCTCATGAAAAATATCTGCAATTAAAATCGAAAAAGTAAAAAACGGCCTGCATTCAGATCAATCTCAGCCATCCATACAAACAAAAGCCAAAAACATTTAAAAATATAGAAGTGCAACCGAGATATCTTTATATATTTCTTCCATAGGATTAGCATTAACGAACGGGTCTTTTTAATTGACTGAAGTATCTCTTTAAATGAAGTGTAATTCTGTAATTCCGATGATGAAATTATCATATCTAATCAAATAGAAAGCACAGTTTTAAAGTGTATTACTGATAATGCATCTTTTCTAAATCTTTTTTCTTATTCTTTTTTTTTTTTTTTTCACGAGATATAAAAAAGGTGGAAAATAAAAAAGAAGCTAAAAAAGAAAAAATAATGTTGCATTGCTATTTCAGTCTCTTTCAAGAACTCGAGTTGTGAGAGATTAGATCACAGATTACATTTGTCAACGAAATAAGTAAATTGTTGAATACGAACTGACACAAAATAAAAGCGAAAGTTGTTTTCAGAGTTTTATTATTGAACGAGCTGATGTTTTAAAAAATTTTAATCTGTCCCAATAAAGTTTTTTTTTTTTTTTTTTTTTTTTTTTTTTTTTTTTACTTGATGTACTTTTAAAATGCGCTGTTTCCGTGAAAAAAAAGAGGCGTAATCAGAAAATAAACCCTATATTTAGTAGATAAACAAACTTACGATTTATTATGCCCATTGATGCTCGGAATAAACTTTACTTTAAAAACAGTCTTTCAAAAAAAAAAGAAAAAAGACAATTTTTAAGACACTGTCTTGATTTAAAAATGCACACAAATAGGAATACAACGAATAGTGGTATGGCCGAATGACCGATCACCAATTATTCGGCCAAGTTAGAGCCGAATATTCGGCTTTTTCAGCCTCCGAATAATGAACTTGTTTTTGTCTAAAAAACAAAATATAGTATGCACTATATACAAGACTCATGTATATTTCACAAATACAATGTATTTTCTTTAAAAATAATTATTTATATGTAAATTTTTAATTTTTTTAAAGCATTATTTTATTTTGAAAAAATATTCAGCTATGTTCGGCCTAGGAATCGCCTCAATAATTTAATTCGGCTAAAAAAAGCTGTTCTTAACAAAAGATTTCTCATCAGGTACCATCTAGTTGCGTTTTAAAATAATGACACAATTTTAAAAGTAGTACAAAATATAAATTTCAACTTTTGAATAAAAGAAAATAAATCTTAATATCTTAAGAAAAACCACTGATAGAAAGAGATATCCTCTAAGAAATCAAAGTGTTTTTGGACTTTTTTTATACCTCAGATTTAAAGTTTTCTTTTTCAACAAAGATGAAGCAAAGGATGTAGAAGTAAAGTCCAGATTAACTGCTTTAGTAAGACTAAAAAAGTTTAGTATGAAATCAGTAGCAGAATCTGAACAAAATATTTCCAACATAACCATTCCATCTTCTCATATTCCAAATTCTTTATGGGCAGGATTTAATGAAATTGCAAGTTAGTCACAGCCTGCATAGAAAGTTCCCCTCAATGTGAAGTAAAAGAAATAAGTAATTCTCTATCCCAGACAATACTAGAAAAAATCAGTATCCTTTATAGTGGTGGGCAAAGAATTCGCATACTTTCCAAACCTTTCACAATTAGTCAAAAGATACCTTTCTGCACCAGGAAATACTATATATAGTGAGCGATTATTTTCTGAGGCAGGTAATTTTTATGAAAAAAAGAAACACAGACTATCATCTAAGAATGCTGAATTGTTATTATTTCTACACAGGGTTGCCGGCTTTTAGCCGGGCCGAAAAAAGCCGGCTGACTTTTTTTGGTTTCATCCATTTTAAAAAAAGCTGGCTAAAATTGAAAAAAGCCGCCTTTTATTTTTAAAGTGTTAATTTGTATCGAATCCATATTAAATTTGGACTTATTTATTTTTAATACGTTTTTAATTATTTACAACTAAAAAAAGTTATAAATTTCTATTTAATTTTTCAAATAAATAAGTCTTTATAACCGCTAGAAGTCAACTGTAAGAGCATTATGTCTGAAAAAATATATAAATCTTGGAAAAAAGAAAATATACTCAATAATGTGTTTTAAACTTCGATATTTCATAGTTCTACTTATATTACACCTTCTTAAGCATTATATTTAATTGGATTATGACAAAATGTAACACATCAAAACATTCATGGAACATTCTTACATGTCAATATGTAAAGATTAAGTTATAGAATGAACATTGTTGAAAGAAAAATTAGGAAGGATTCAGTATTTGAGGAGAGTTTAATACATAAATATATAAAATTAAACAACAACAAAAAAATTTCAAATAAAATTTGTTGAATTAAAATTTTGAATAGCTCTTTGTTATTTAAAAGTGCATATATGCCCTATTGCATGAATATTTCATGCATAAGCTAAGTGAGAATACTGAAATAGATTGTGAAATATAATATATTATGAAATATGCATAATTCATAATATTTTTTTCAATAGTGAGAAATGGTGTTTTTTTTATTATATGTATGATTTTAAATGTTTATAGAGAATAAAACATGACATTTTAATAACTAATAAAATTAGTTAAGTAGTAAAACGTGTAACTAAGTAACCACTGTCCGCTTTAATTTTATAAAACAGTAAAAATGGATAAACAAGGGCGGAATTAACGGTCAATGTAAATCAGAAAAAGCAGTTGGTATGGCCATTTTATATTTTAGGTGACATATTTGCAATTCTGACTATAAACCACTAGCAACTCCATCAATGTGTTATTCTAGTATTAATGTCTCCATTATTGAAAAATTGAGTTATAACCCAATTTCTCATAATGAATCATAATTAAAATCCCAATTTTTCATTTTAATAAATGCATTTATTAAACTTAAAGTAAATTAAACATCATTAAAACTACAGTCGAACCTCTATATAACGAAACTCCATACATCGAATTCCTCCATATAACGAATTTTTAGTAAAAACGGTCCCCTTTTCGCATGATTACATTAAAAACAGACTCTATATAGCGAAATATCTATCTCCATATAACGAATTTTTTCATAAATTGATCTTAATTTATTCAGTTTTAAGAAACCTTCGAAATCATATGGAATCAATTTTCCATCACTTATTTTTGATTTATCGTTCAGTGGAGAGGTTTTTTTTTTTTTTTTTTTTTTTTTTTTTTTTTTTTTTTTATATATATAAATATTACTTCTCTCCTTATTTTTTAAATCTAACAAGTTCATCCCACCTCCCACACACCTTTCAACATCCTTCTCAAAACACAGTCAATTGAATTATTACACATATAAGAGAGGAATCAATGAGAGCACATAAGAGAGACCTTCAAATGGAGGAAAATATCAACTACAATTTTTCATTCCTTGCTAAAATTTGAGAATTTTTTTTTTTTTGAGAGCATAACAATTGTAATTTTAAAATCAAAACAACAAAAAATTACAGATTTCTTCCTCTGAAATTTATGTAAATCTTCCTCATTTGATTTTCATTAAGCTTTCAAATAAATGTCTTTTCTCTTTTTTGAAACTGCTTAAATAAATAAGAAATAAAATGTTAGGTTAATATATACTTTTAAACATTTCAAATTCTTAATTAAAAAGATCAAAAATAATATTTGTTCAAAATTTACACATTAAATACTATTTTTAACATCATACTCTATACATCGAATTTCTCTATATAACGAATTTTTTACTGGAACGATGGATTTCGTTATATAGAGGCTCGACTGTAGTTAAAAGGCATTTAAAAATGTGTATCTTATAATTAAAGTGCTTCAATGTATAAAAGCCAATTATGGCCAAAAAAGGCCAATTTCGGTCGAAAAAAGCCGGTTAAAACCAATAAAAGCCACCGGCCTGGCTTTTTTTTATTTTTTTTTTTAATTTTAGCCGGCTTTTTTGCAACCCTGTTTCTACATCACAATATACGATCATTAAATACATGTTAACTGCTTTTAAGGCAAATAAAAAATTAAAAAATTGCAATGATGTTCTTGAAAATATTATATAAAACGTGCATACAAATTTAAGAATTTAGTATTTACATTTCTCTCGTTATTTAATAATAAATACAACACTCTTTAAAAAATCCCTTAATTTCGTAAGTACAACAGCATATACGACTTAAAAAACTATGTTATAGATAAAATAAATCTATATCTAATATATCGTATGTATTTATTCTTTATAGGTACAATAAAAAATTTTGAAAGATATATTTTTTATAGCAAGGGATAAATATTAAACTTCCTATATAATACTTTTAAAAAATTAGAATTTACTTGTATGGCTTTCTCTATTAGGACAATTTTAAATTTATCAGATTATGTTAGCTTTGTATACAATTTTTGCACTTAATGATACATCATAAAAATTTCTTATCATGATTTTCTGAATTACCCTGTTATATAAAAATGGGTAGATAAAATCCATTCAGGGTATGAAAGTTAAGGGGGGCGGAATATTAATTTCACATAAACATTTTATTAAACATGAAGAATATAAATTGTCAAATTAAAAAGTTTTACTATGTGAAAAACATTTTTTACAATATTATTCGGCTAAGGTCGTATAAAGGACTTGATATTTGGCCGAAGCCGAATATTCGGCTGATAGCAAATGGGCCGAATAATCGTTGCATCTCTAATATAGAACCTACGAATACATTAAATTTGAGGCTTTGAGCAAAATGCAATGTACAATCGGAAATTTTTATGGAAAAATTTACGCAACTGCAAAAAAAGTTGATAACTATTATGTAATGCATTTTCAAGAATATCCGATACTTTTTAATTAATAAAAATATTTGTAGATGTACAAAAAGTAAAAGTCTTCCCCTACGTTTAATTTTCTATCCCGACAAACATTGACGTAAATATTTTTCGCAAACCACTTCATAAACAACTGTTTAATAATAAGTTAAAACAAACAGAATATAATCAGAATTACACAAATAACGTATTCCCACGAGTTATACGGAAATTCTCTCGATCACTGTTATATAACCATACACAGAATGTTGTAACTTGAAGAGAAAGTGCATAATAATCACATAATCGTTTTCAGTGTTATAGGATCGATAAATCGATGTCTCTTCCATTGACGATCTTGGAAAATTCTTTAGGTCAGGTGAAACTCTTTTTAAAGAAAGCTGCTGAACAGTTTTGGTGCCAGAGATTGTTTGATTTCGCTGCATGGCAACAGATTAATGGAAAACTGTCAGAATGATAATTTGTCATACTTTGCAGGACCGCTCATTTTATTCCTTTTACCAAAAGAGTAGAAGAAAACGTATTTATTATTCTATAATATTTTGTAGCTAAAAAGAAGAGCCACAACAATTTAAAAAAATTAGGGAGGAGGGGATTAAGTTGTTCTCCAATAAATTGAAATTCTGGATTATGAATATTTAATAAAATATTTATGAGCACGGCTGGGGATTTTAAAAAAATCTAACCAGATTTTTTTTATGAATTAGTAAAATACAATTTAGTTATACAATTTTCATAATTTTTTGCCTATAAAAAAGAAATATATGCAAAAGAGGAAAATTTAATATAGAATAAAACTTAGCACCATGTTTACATCACAGTAATTTGAAAATCTGAAAAATATAGCTAACTAGTTAAAAAAAAATAATAACAAAATTGTTTAACAAATTACAACGACTATTTGGAAAATGGTATTTTCAAAGACTCAAATTTTAAAGATGTATAAACAAATTCTATATTAAAATTAATAATAATAATAAACATCATTTTTAGAATGATTATAACAAGTCATATATTATGTACGCCGTGCATTAAACATTAATAATCCCTAAGTCTAGACCTAGACCAATGATAAAAAACAGTAGATTAAAGATAGACAACTTTAGCTGTTTAAAATGTGCATTTTTATTTGATGGAGTTAATCACACTGACTTCTGAACGCCCCATAGTACGACATGGATTAAACATTAATATTCCTGGACTCATCACAAACAAATTTTAAATAAAATTTCACTTTTACAATTTTCGGAACTGCAAATTTTTCAACTTTCAAACATGGCACATTTTAAAGTTTTACACCGTTGCGTAGAGAAAAAATGCACTTTTTAATGAAATTTGTTTGATCTATCACAATTGAACTATCACAATTTGTTTTTAAATTTTATTTTTTTTTTAAGTTTTTATTACTTTTTGTCATTGTGGCAACAGAAATATTCCATTTTTGGACTAAAACTTGGACCAATCAGAAAACAAATAAAATAAGAAAACAGAAGTATTCCATTTTTGGATTTTAAACTTGGACCAATCAAGAAATGAATAAAATTAAATAAGTTGCGGAATTCAACCAATAAAAAAGAATCATATATATTTTAGATTTCCCGATTCTCCACCGAGAACTATTTTTTTCAAATAGTTAAAGAATTTTTCGCATATTTCTATAGTACACAGTTTGAAGGCTTCCTAAAAATTCATTTATCCTGTCAGAAAATTCTTTCGCTAGTGGGAAATAAAACGATGCATTTCCACACCCCTGTTAATGAAAATAATTATTTTTTCTAACTAATTATTAATATCAGTATTAAAAAAATCAGGATTTTAATTATTTTAGGTAGAATATTTAAGATATTGAATTATAAAGAATTTCAGTTACAAATTAAGGGGAAATGGGGGAGGGGAGTAAGAGAGACAGGGGGTATATCATATAACAGAGTTTTCACAGAAAATAAACAATATTTATGTATATTATCAGTGCTTGTAATTTGTAATGGACTTTGCCGTTAAAATTGTAAATCTCTCTAAACTACTGAAATCTAGGAAAAATGCAAATTGAAAGTTTTCAATTACAAATATTAAAAACAATTTATTCAAAATATAAATGCTACTGTGAGTTTTTCTTCTTTTTTTAAGATATAAAATATCGAACTAGGCAGACAGAAAATAACACTTTTTAAGACAGATCGTATGATCTTTTAAAAATGTTTTCGTTTGAATGTGCATACAGGGTTTGTAAGCTGCTTGCTGCTTGGACTTACAAGCACTCTGTAAAAAATATCCGTTAAATTTACGGCAAAAACCACTGGCAGCGATGTTGCCAGCAGCTTTAGCCGTAAAAATTGCAGTAAAATTAGGTGTACATTTTTTTATTACACCTAATTTTACTACAATTTTTACGGCAAAAACTATTGGCAACATTGCTGCTAGCAATTTTTGCCGTACATTAACGGGTTTGTTTTACAGTGCACCTTTACCTTAACTTTCGTAATAAAACCCCTTGAGATGCTACCTTCCCTGTGACTATGCTCGAAACTGCTGCAAGACAACATACTAATGGAAAATTGCAAGAATATTTTGACATACATTACACATCGGTTTTTGATTGCATTTGATTTATTTTGTAAAAAAAGAAAGTGTATTTATTATTAAGCAATGTTCTATTGTTAGAAAGGGAGAATGATGCGAAATAAAAGTTTGCAAATATCACTAAAGTATTAGTGTAGCAATTAAAAGATATAAAAGATGAGCAAGCAATCATTTTAAAATCATAAATCAAACAGGATTATAAATAATTAATAACACATCTAGATGAATAATTAATCTCTCAGACTAAATAATAATGCCATTACAACAAAATCAATGTTTTACTTATTTTAAGTAGAAGATTTAGTACATTGAGAATTGGGAAGCATTAAAAATTTTGAATTCTAAGACAATAGTTGAAGGAGGAGAAAAAACGTAAAATAAATTTTTTTGCAGAAGTTAAAGTTTAAATAAACAATTAATGGTTCACGCTAATAATAATGTCATTATCACAAAATCAATATTTTACTTATTTTAAATAGAAGATTTTTTTACATTGAGTAATGAGAAGAATTACAAATTTTGAATTATAAGACAACAGGAAGTTAAAAGAAAAAAAAAAAAAAAAAAAAAAAAAAAAAACGTAAAATAAACATTTTTGTGTCTTACACTGAAAAACATGGACATATGTTTTTCAATATACAAAAAAATATAATATAATCAAGAACGAAAATTTAAAGTAATCTCTGCCAAGTTACGCAAAATCCTAAAATGTGTGGTCTTTTTTTTTTTTTTTTTTTTTTTTTTTCTTTTAACTTTATCAGAAGCCAACATATTTTCGAACATAAAAAATTTATATTTAAAACAAAATTACTTTTGATGCTACTGAGTTTCTTAAGCAGGCACAAGAATTCTACGATTATTGAAAATTATCATAAACATCATTATTTTCAGAGTTCGAGAGCTCAAATAATATGTAATTAAGATTTTTCATTTTAATTTCTGCGTAAGTACATAATCTTAAGAATATTACACACAAAAATAAACGTATGTCTATACCAAAAAAAAATATCTTTTATTTTTAAAAATCATATCACTATTGCATGAGTAAAAATCGTTATATCCTGTGCATATGGTAAAACTGGAAATTATACGTATAGAAAGTTAGATTTATCCAAAATAGAATAATAACACATCTTTTTTTTTAACTTAAAACTAAAATACACATAAAAGTCTTGTTTAAAATTTATTTTTAACACGCAATTTAAGAATTTAAAAATAAAAAATAATAATAAAATAAAGAAAGTCAGTTAAAAAAAGGGTATGTCATCATTTATTTTTGTTTTGGCACGTAAAACATGTGAAAACGCATATGTGGTCAAATTTTAAGAACTGTAACTTACATAATTTGAAAATAACAGTACACGCAAATTCAAAATTGTTTAAAATTTATTTTTAATACATAATTTTAGAATTTCAAAATAATAATAATAATAATAATAATAATAATAATAATAATAATAATAATAATAATAATAATAATAATAATAATAATAATAATAATAATAATAAAACAAGAGAACAAAGTGCGTTATTTATACGTTATGTCTAATAAGTTTCAGCATTCAAGCTGTGAAGAAATGCATATGATAATAATAAAGATTCTTTATAACAAAAATTTCTCAAAATTGATCCAAGTAATTTTTATTCAAAAATTTTCTCGAGGCGCTGTGAGTGAATTAAAACTATTATTTTAAAATATAATATATAAATGGATTAAGTATTATTGAAATTCCTTATATGGTACAAAATAAACTCTCAAAATTACATTGTTTTAACAAATTTTTACAAAACATATTTTTGTTTACACTTCAAAAATTACTAACATACATAAAACTTATTTTCCTAATTGAAATTAAAGTATTTGTTATAACACTTGAAAACTCAAGCACTAAACGATGATTAAAATTTCCTTACTAACTTAGTTCGAAGATTCAGTTAATATCATATTACTTTAATGAAGTTAAATCTAAGAAGGCTCTTAACTTAATCACATTAAATATTCTTATGAAGCAGTTACATAATAATTAACGTCATATTATAAGAATTTTGAGTATGCAATTTTTATATTACATTAGAAGTATATACTTTCAATCTGTATTAGTGTATGTAACCGATTAAATATGTTTTCAAATATGTGAATTAAATATTGTTTCGTTAACAATATACAAATGTGGAGTAGAAATAATTGGTTACAGCCCTAAATATTTGATAACGGGGGTATTAAATATTTATGAATTTGTTTTGTTATTGCAGTGCATGCAAAAATACAATTTAAATTTTATGCTACGATTTAAACAGCTGTTATCTGTTAAATACTCTTTACTTCAATGAAAGAACCTGCGTGAAACATCAGCAATATTTGTTTAGAATAAAAAAAAAAAAAAAAAAAAAAAAAAAAAAAAACCTTAATTCAATATTACTATCATATGATAATGCAATGCAATATATTTCATAACTTATACAAAATTATTTCATTTAAGATATAGTTATATAATAACTGAAAATGATTCCTTAATTTAAAATAATCAAATTATGTAATAAATAAAGTATTAACACACAAACTACAAATACATATATAAATCATTAAATTAATACAAATTACCACTTTAAAACATGGAAAAATAAATTAAAAGAAGAATAATCGAAATTTGTAGAATCAAAGTAGATTAATCAAGCCCACAAATACCTTTGAACTACAACTAAAAAGTGTGGTTTCATCTTTGTATTAGCCATGAAAAAGCAAAATGACACGAATTTGGGACAGTCAAATAAAACAGTTAATATTAGCAATAAATTATTTATTTAATCATTATTTGATATTAAATGATGATAATATTACAACTTTTAATGGAATCTCCTATGAAGAGGTATCTGAAAACTAAAAAGTAGAAATCACATATTCAAAAAAAATAGTTCGTTAGCACAAAAAAACATGAAAATAAATAAGTGACATGTTAAAAAGGTTAAAAAATTTTCAAACTCATTTTTTAAAAAAAGTTTACATTTTCACCAATAGGCAGTGCTAAGCTGTCTCAAACTGTAAAAAAAAAATTCTTTTTAAAATTTCATGAACTTTTTTCTATTTTTATTTTCTATTCTATTAGCTAAATTTTTATAATTTAAAAGTTTAAAGTGAATTTTAACCTTCTTACAATTTGAGAGAGAACCATTTATCAGTATTGAAAAAAGCCGACTAAAAGTAAAACGGAAAAAAATCAATAAAAGACAAAAGTTTTATTAATTTTAACTGGCCTTTTTTTTTTTTTTTTTTTTTTTTTTTTTGTTAAAATTTGACTGTTTTTCAAATTTAGTGAAGAAAATATGAACTATTTTTTACTTCTTATATATTACAAATTTATGAGCTCTTTATATCTGACACAGATAATATATTATTGAATCTTAAAGTTAGGGAACATTTTATGAAACATGCCGTAAAAATATGACTTTTGTATTTGAATATGACTTTTACATTGAGGAGAAATTCTACTTTTTGTCATCCCCCCCCCCATGTCCGGCTTGTTGCCTTAAAGTTGTTTCGTGATATTTCGGTTCCTTACAGAATTTTTTACTCATTGAGTATAATATCTCTCGTTTTACATACAGCTGCTGTAAAAGTTTAAACTCGTTTTTCTCGAATCTCTGTTTTTCAAATTGGGCGACCATTTTTCTCGAGAACTACTAAACTGACTTCGTTTACTTTGTATTAATTTTTTTTTTTTTTTTTTTTTTTTGAAATGTATAATTTTTATTAAATAAACATTTTTGAGAGCTCGCTGAATCTAAAAAATTACGCAAAAAAGTGACCTATTTCCTTCAAATTACACTAATTTTGTAAAAAAAAAAAAACTTTTTTAATTGGAAGTTGGTATAAGCTTCGGATAATTCAATTCCCTTTCATAATATGGTGAACAAATTTGTTTGAGATGCTTGTGACCGAAGCGAGATTGAAAGTCCATGACGTTTGTAACCGAAGAAAAACAGTCACAAGATTGGAAGTCATGGCGCTTGTGAACTAAGTAAAACGGTTGCAAGATCGGAAGATCATGGCGTGCATCAGTGCATCAGCAATTGCACAAGACATAATATTTTTTTCCACAATTTTTTAAGTATAAATTAATTTGTTAATAAATATAATGCAAAAAGTCCTCTTTTCTTTATAACCGAAAAAAGATAGCAAAAGTCAGATAAATCTTAGGCCAAACAAGTAGAACTTCTCCTGAAAACTAGCAAAAATGCTTGGTTAAAGTAAAATAAACTGAATTTAACATTGAAATCAAGTTTTCGTATAGTCTAATTAAGTTGATTTATTACATAAATTTTATTTTCAGATATACCTGCCAAAAAAAAAAATAAAAAAAAAAATAATAACGTCACAGTGTCGTTATTTCTAATTATTTTGAAATGCATAAGATGTACTGAACAAACTTTACTTCAGGATACGGAAAAGAGTATCAAATCTCAATCAAAATAAATATAAATGTAATTTTTTTTTCTTTTGAAAAACATGCTTCCATTAAATTTCACAAAAATGTAGAAAATATATGTTTTTAAATGAACTACAAAGTAGAAAAGTCTTGAAAAAACCTTAAAAGCATGGAGTTTAAATTAAATTGCTGTGAGCTCGATTATGGAAGATTAATGGATTTAAATGTGAATTTTGCCAAATTAGCCAGTTATTTCTAAGTTAGCTTCATATATTGTAATTTATTTTTACCCCCCAATACGGCAATATTTCGCCATGTTGGCTAAAATTTGACAATATTTCAGTTAGCTAAAATTTGTTGATTATTTTAGTGCATTCAGTTGTTTAATTTCAGTTGCGCAAGTTGGCTAAAATTTGGCGCTATTTTGGTAATCCTGTCATTAGTACTTTTCAACAAATACTCATTGTCCTAGTTGATTCTGATTTATCCATAGGAAATCAAACGTAACCATTAAATAAATTTACCCCCTGTTGCTCCCGCTTAAAGATTGAATTTTTAAAAAATCAATGTCCACTCCATGCATTGTCCCCAGGAATACATGTATATTCCAAATTTTAAAGCTTTATGTAAACAGGAAGGGGGTGAAAAATGAGTCACAAAATTTCATTGCCACACAGAAATATAATTGTAAGTTAAAAAAAGAAAGCATGTAAAAAAGAAATTTTATGAATTTATGTTATAAAAGCTTGTTAAATATTACATGGATATATGTGGAATAATAATGCATAATTCTACGTGGAAAAACATTTGAACAGTATTAAATATTAATATTAAATAAAATGTTAAATTTGAAATGTCGAGCGAAATGGGATTACGAGTTACTGCATGATTTTATCTATAAAATCGCATGATCATTTTATGCCAAATCCTAGGATTTTCGAGATTGATAAAAGATCAACGCAAGGCAGAAATCTATCGATCCGCTTTCATAAGAAGTTGCAAAAAGTTGTCTATATTTCTGAAGGTTGCATAAAGATTACGTAGGTTGAATTTACGCGGAATTTATAACTCGTCATCATCGTGGAAGAACTGGAGAAATTTCATACCTCAGGATAGGCACACTGTTTTCGGAATAAAATGTACAATTGCAAATGCTTAAACAATAGTCTATCCCAATAATATTAAAATTTTAAATTTGTAGCTTGTCTTGTAAAAAAAAAATACATGCAGAAATAAAATAACAAATAACCAGAAGATTTGCATGTCAGAAAGCGATATTGAAAGTTAAAGGTATAAGTTTGAAAGAACTTTAAAAGAATATCAACATACAATTGAGATCTGTTACCTACCATTTTTTTTTTTAATTCTCAATAAAAGTGTTTTTGGAAGCAATCAAAAATTCTAACTGAAACCTTAAAGAATGCTTGTAAGAATGATGCACTGAAAAGGAGATGTAAATAACAGAAAACAATACTAATATGATATACGACATTCAGTGAAATATCATTTTAAGAAAAACAAAGCGAGAAAAAAAAAATACTGAAGATTTTATAATGCATACAAAAAGCATGCTGGATTTCCACAAGCTGCAAGAGCGAAGTAATATTTCTGGGAGTGGATGATGAGTCAGCGACCATTATTTTAAATATGAATACGTATATTATGCAATGCGAATTTGTTTCGACAGAGTCACATTAGATTACAATGATAGAAGTTGTCTTCTAAAAGGACATTCAAAAGAAAAAGTATGAGTGAAATCCACCAGAAATATAAGCATCCAAATTATCATTTAACAGAATGTTAACGAAAAAGTACCGACTCAACTGGTGATATTTAATAATTAAATAATACACTTTATAAAAATCATCATAAAATAAAAACAATGCAGGATGTGTTTTGAGCTAAAACAATAACAGCTCGTCATCAGCTGAAACAGTTGATCTTTGACATTGTGCCCTTACGGACACGTGTCTGCTTCAGCTGATGACGAGCTGTTATTGTTTTAGCTCGAAACGCATCCTGCATTGTTTTCCTTTTGTGATGATTTTTACAAAGCGTATTATTTTAATCAATAGATGCTAGTTTAAATAAATAATTTTAAGCTTGGCTTTCAATTTTTGCTTGACTTTAACTTTTTTGTCTCAAATTATGATTACAAGAAAATTTCAAAGTACCATTTCTGAATTTCTCAAGTTATATTAGAAGATTTACAGAATCATATAATAAATTTTAGAAGAATTTTGCCAATAAAAATTCATTAAATCTGTATTTATAGGGATTTTGTGCAGTATTTATAAATTTACTCTTTTTTATTTATTTATTTATTTGTTTGTTTATTTATTTTAGCATTTTATAGAATTAGGAAATGTACAAATATAATGTTCTTACAATGGATATATGAGAATAATTCCGAACTGAAATTTTTCACAAATAATCTTTTAACCTTAAAAATGTTGAAAAAATCCAAACAAAAAAAAAATCCTCTTTTTTTTCTAAAAAAAAAAAAAAAAAAAAAAAAAAAAAAAAATTGTCAATAATGCTAAACCAAACCTTTGCCAAAATCAATAACGCTTTTGGAATAAGATAAAATAAATTATTCATAGCTTATTTTACGCTATATTTATATATATAACCTTATGGGGGACTGTTTCTGTTCCGCTGCATTCTATGCATATAAGCGAGGCATGCAATTATCCGTTACCCGATTAATTGGGACTGACTGTATTGCTTTGCTATTACTATAGCAAAAACAATTGCAGAGAATTTTTCTTGCTTTGATTTGTATACATTAAAAGAAAGAAATCTACATAAAATAATTGAAAATAAAATAAAAATCATAATATTTCTCAGATTCTAAATAAAAATTTTAAAATAATAAAGGAGGTTTTTAAAGAGAGACAGACAGCAAATGTACGTTTATGGAACAGATATATTTTTTTAATTATAAAACTGTGTTCAACATTGGAAAATATCTGAACAAAATTTGTAGCTATAATAATCATGCAAACCATGAACCAGAAATAGACAATCAGCAAGTTACCATGGCTACAGAAGGGTATCGATCAAGTCTTAAGGAAAACGATGACAATCATTTTATCGATTACGTGCCACAAAAAATAGGCATATCTGGCAGATTTTAACTATCTTTAAGAAATTATCAAACAACCTGCAAAAGAAAATTGAAAAAAAAATCAAGTTTTTAGCTTTCCTAGTTAAATGTAATTGACAATTCTATAATATTTTTTTTCATATGTAATACTTAAACTATTCGGAGAGCATATCTTTGCATTTACTATTATTTATCCTATCAATGCAATTATTTTTTTATTATCTGCATATAATAATGATTGTATCTGTCTACCGTTTTATCCTTATGTTGTTATTTATGTTTTAACATGTAGTAATAAAGACAAAAAAGAAAGTTTGCTTAAATCTCTTGACATCATTGGTGAGTTCTTTATTTCAAACATAAATTGTTTTTTTTTTTTTTTTTTTTTTTTTTTTCATTTAAAATAAACGTTACCAATAGTTTGTGATAAAAAATGCTGAAAACTTTTAGTATCAATCATATAGTAAATCTTAATCATATTATAATACGACATTTTTCAAACATATTCGAAAACTTTTCTTTAGCATATTGTTATATCAACAATATGCAAAATACATTACAACTCCTCCACAGTCCGAATCTCGTTAGTCAAAAATTTGGGATAACCGAAAAAATTTCGAATAAAAATATGTTTTCTAGGTGTTCAAAAGATGTAATTTTACTAAGAATATAAATAAGTTTCAGTAAAGTAAGAAATCTGGATAATTATATAGCAACGTTAATAAGAACTACAGTACTAATACAATGAATTGTTACCGGTACACAGAAAACTGTTTGATTCCATGGAATCAGGCACATTTTATCGTCTTAATCCATTCAAGTCTGATGAACTATTAATAGTACATGTCTTTTCCTTCTGTATTATGTTGTCTTATCAATTATTTTTGTTGCTATTGACATGTAGTAACAATAGTATGTATCTATGCATTTCTTATTATGACCCAAATTTACACTTCAGCACTTAGTAGTAGTAATAAAAATTATATTAAGAAGAAGAAGAAGAAGAAGAACAGTTTACTTAATTCGCTTAGCACCGTTGGTGATTCTTTTGTTTCGAACATATATTTCACTCTTAAAATTTAAAATAAGATACCCTGGGGTAATAACGTCACGTTAAGGTTCTACCAATTTTCACGGCTCAATTTTAGTTTGTATTTTTCAAACAAATATTGGATTTGATACAGCAACTCATTGACTATCTATGTAAAAAAAATAATTTAACAGATATGTATTCATAAAATGTAATGGCATGATTTCTTGACCAATGCTATTTGGCGTTATTACCCACCTATATGGGTAATAACGCCATGCAAACAAAACTATGAAATAAGATGGAATAATGGCATGTAGATTGCCCAATTCTAAAAATACAAATTCTACAAACTTAGAAATTGACAAATTGCATTCTAAGCTATTGAAAATGTTCAATTTTTTGTGAAAGTGTAAGAAAAATAAAGTTGTAGTGTGTGGGGGGGGGAGGGGGGGAGGATGAGGCAAAAGAATATCAGACCGTGAGCTTCTTTTTGCTTAAAAAGCACCGCTTAAATAGAATTATTAGAAACATTGCACAGTTTTAACTGTGTTTATTTGAATCAGTATTTAGGATGTAGCTCGGCCACTGTAGGGAATCAACCAGGGTATTAATGCTAAGGATTGGCGTTATTACCCCATTATAGTTATTGCGCTGTACATTTTAAATTACAAATTATCTCGAGAAGATTTCCAAAATCTTCAACAACAGTTTGAAAGTCCATGAAATGTACTACAAATTTATGTAATTAACAAAGTATTTCCGGATAAAAAAAAATAGTCTTCACATCACAAAACCTATCTCGCAAATTTTAGATCAAGCGTAAATTTTAGTTGCTTGTAAAAACAATAACACCTAAAAATGAAACAAATTAACTTGAAGCTGTTTTTTGCGATTTATATGGCTCAAAACCCTGCTGCGCAGATCACATGGGTGTTATTTACCAGATTATTTCATAATTATGCAAAATATTAGCACTTTGCGTTATTACCCCGCCTGGAGTTATTACCCCAGACCACCTTATAGGTTAAGAAATGAAAAGTTTTTAGAAAATTATCGTACATCCTAAAGTTTTGTGACCTAATTTTAATTTATCCTTTAATGACATTTTTTTTAATGTTTTCATTATACAATAGAGTATTATATATATATTTTACCTTATTTTCCGTGACTTTTAAAACAATATTACAATTAACATTACCACAAACATAACTACAAACAACATTTAAAACAATGCTACCGCGATCGCAGCGCCACGAAATAGACTGCATGAGAAAAAGGGGACCGATATTGTCAAATGATGATGATGAAAAAAATCTCATATTCTTGCACGTTGCACATATATTGTATATATCATCTTACTTTATTTTTCCGTCATTTTCGACGGGCTGTCTTTCTAATAATAATACTAATACAGGGAGTTCCAAAAATGACCGGTATAGTTGAAAAATCAATAAAAAATAAACGGTCGGCGATAGAAATACATAATACACCGTTTGTTGCAATATGCTTGGGACAACAGTAAATTTTCAGGCAGTCAAACTTTCGAAATTAGTTACAATTTTCAACAATAGATGGCACTGCAGGCGATTTGAAAGATATACAAGAAAACGCAGCCTATGAGTTCGCCATTCTGTAAGTCGTCTTTCTGCTGTAAGCGTGTGCTGTTCACAGATTGCAAGTTTGCTGTGAAAAACTGATTTATTCCTTAGAACAGAGGATTTTTGATTTGAAAGACCAGGTGTACCGTCACAATCCAGAAACAATCGAACAACTGAAGCTGTGCATCTCTTCTGCATGTGAAGCTATCCCGCTTGACACGTTTACAAAGGTTTCTGGTAATTTCGCTCATAGACTATGCCATATTATTGCTGCGCATAGTGGATATGTGGAAAACACCCTACTTTAGATTTTTCCAGACTGCAGCGGCAGCTGTTGTTGAAAATCAAAATTAATTTTGAAAGCTTATCTGTCTGAAAATTTACTGTTGTCCCAAGCATATTGCAACAAACGGTGTATTTCTATCGCTGTCCGTTTATTTTTTTATTGATTTTTCAAATATATCGGTCATTTTTGGAACACCCTGTAGTTTGCTTTATTCTCTTAGCACCGTTGGTGATTCTTTTGTTTCAAGCATACATTTCACTCTTAAAATTCAAAATATAGGTTATTTTTCTGAAAATTTATTGCATGATGAAAAGCGAAAAATATTAGAAAGTTGTAGTACCTGGCAAACCTTGTTGTAATATGATATTTTCCAAACGTCTCACAAAAACCTTCCTTTGTCTAGTGTCTTATTCTCATAATTATGAATCGAACAGCACCCTAACTAACGACATTTCTCATATTTCAGATAAGAACATATTCGTTAAACTTACGTAAATTTCTTTGGATAGCTATTATTAAACACTAATTACATAAAAGTAACTTTCTTCTTAAAATTTTAAAAATATCAGACCTGAAAGGGTTAAAGATGTAATTCTAAACGATAACGCAGATTTTAAGCAGCGGCTAAAATCATGACATCAATCGCCGCTGTATTCCGACGCTGTTCTTACATCTGCAATGCTTTTGCTCTTTCAGAATTTGAAATTCACCTCTCGTATCATCGATTTCGTCAATTTTATCAGATTCTTCATCGAAATTTTACGTGATTAGCGAAACAATTTCTTGGATTGACAGTTGTTGCTCACTTTCGCAGTAAGCTGAAAACTACAGTCTACATCTACTTCATTAGTTTCTATACAGTTTGGAAATTCTTTCAAGAGATATAAGGTTGATTTTATTCCTACCTTCAAAACTTGGCCAGGAAAAGCTATTAAAACCCATTCTTCTCCATCCGTTTGTAGTGATTCACAAAAGATAGGGAGATTCATCAATGAAAAGAAGATCAGATCAAATTGGAGGAAATATTTTCCTCTTTTACAATTTCTATGCATTTCCTTTAAATGCTATTGGCGATAAAAAGCATCGCGCGACCTCAAAAAAGTCCGTGATAGTTAAAATTAGTTGAAAGAAACAGAAACGTCTATTCGAACCTTAGAACTTATAAATCACTCATCTGCCCCATGTGGGCTTTCGATAACAGTGATAGTTTCCCCAACTTTTGAAACATTTTCTCTGGGACATCGTGCCATGTCTCAGCTTCCCAGTAAATTACTTCTTTGATTGTTACTTATTTTATAGGTTTGAGTATGAAGAAAGAACAAGGGTCTTAATTTCGATATAAATTTTGTAGAAACTTCGCTATTTATCACGTAAATAATTATTAATATAGTTTTACAATAATAGTTTTAAATATACAATTCTTTAACCTTCTAATTACCGCGAATTGATATATCACTTTACTAAGCTATAAGTATCACTGCAAATTCAATGCAAAAAATTCACTGCAATAAAAGCATTAATTAAACTTATGCAATATTACGAATATAATCTATTGTGAAAAAATTACGGCATGATTAATACTCTGAAGGCCTATATGCCTATAGTTTATATAAAAAAATGTATCATGCTGAAAAAAAAGAAAGTAACTTTTTTTAGCATTTTAAAAAGTTACAGAGAAAAATATTACAATTTTGTCCTTTTGTTCGGCGGTCAGAGTGTTAATAATTTATTGTTCGGATAATTAGATAAATCAACGAATCCGAACAAGCTTTGGTCCTAATTAGTTCGGATTGGTGAGGCTTTACGTTAAATGTTATTAAAACCGCATATTCAGTTACATTTCTTCCAAACCCAAACTATTGCCTTTTGGATAGTTATTCTTTTTTTGAAAGGGAGGAGGGTAAGGGGAAAGGTTAAGGGGAAAAAAACTATCGATTTTTGAATATCGGATTAAAAAGAAAACATTAATTTTAAATAGAAAACAAAAATGATTAAGTATATAACGGCAGATTATAGAATAAAAAAGAAAATATTTTCAAATAAAGGCAGATTAATGAATAAAAGAAAAAAAACTTCCGTTATTTGCATGATAGATCAGTGTGTATGAATTGCAATAATTTATTCCGTAAAAAAAAGAAAAAAAAATCTTAAATGATATTCTAAAGTAAGTTTATCTAGGTGGAAACAAGATTATACTTTGAGAACAAAAAGAAATTTATTCTTTCAGAATAAGCATTTTAAACGGCTTGAATAAGTAACAAAAGATTTCGCTTTCACTCAGTAATCTATTGTAAAAAGTTTGTACTATATTGAGTTCTTCAGAAAAATGATCCGCAAAAGATAAAAACTTATTATTCACTCCAGAAATAAAATAAGAAAAGCAATTTAAAAAAAAGAGAACAGAATTTAGCCATGGTAGTTGAATACAATTAAGTTGATTATGAATGAGAGTATAAAAAATCTAATTGTTATACGCCTAATAAAGAGATGTAAATTAATAAAATTTAGTACGGGAAAATGAATAGCCCTTAAAATTTGAAGAATTATTCGAAAACTTAAAATATTCCACCATTCTCTATTAAATTGTTTTCGGGGGGATGGAAACGGTACTTAATAAGCGGCCAGCAAGTGAATGCAAATTTTTACAATGAGGTTTTAGAATGAACTCTGCAAAGACCTTTTTTATATTAGCTATAGAATGTATTTCACATTTAGTAATATTGTGCTAAAAAAGAGATTTTATAAGGGATAGCATTTAAATAATCGAAACATGCGACCACAAATTGACCACAAACAAAAGATGCCGATAGTTAAAATTAGTTTAAAGGTATGTCTTTTCGAACCTTGAAAACTTCAAATCTGATCTGAACTTTCAATAACAATAACAGTTTCCACAACTTTTGAAGAATTTTTTCTGGAACATAATGCCACGTCTCAGCTTTTTTTTTTTTTTTTTTTTTTTTTTTTCTTCTTCTTGTTGGCAGACATATTTTATATTTAATAGTTTGATGCCCTGGTCTGATGGTTGTAACAAAGAAGTTACATTTGGCGGTAAAAATATGTCTTTTATTTCTCCACTAATAAGTTTGCAATAGGAAACATGCCTAAGAGCATTATGAGTGTCAAAGTACTATATTATTACGTATTTAATTATTAATAGGATTTAATAATAATAATTTTTAATATATAATTCTGTACAGTGGAGTAGCAAGCGAGGGGCACACCCAATCTTTACTTGCAATTATATACACATAATATTATAAGATTTGGGGGGGAGGGGGAATTATGGAATAAAATGAAATTTCTAGCGCACGACGCATCAGAGTTAATTTTCGTTGTCTAAATAAACTATGCATCGGGGAACAAAAAAACAACCTATCCAACGAATGTGTAGCGAAAAGCAAATTAAAAAAAAAAAAAAAAAAAAAAAAAAAAAGATTTTTTTTACATATAGACACCGCATTGACTTATACGGACTATAGTGATAAATCGCTACTTTTTTTTTTTTTTAATGCAGAAAAACAAAAGATAAATAAGGAATGGTATGCTCATTTGTTATAATAACGTAAAATTGAAATTGAAAAAACATGACGGATTGGGGAAGTGACATCATGCTGTTGGAGGTGACACCATTTACATCTGCTATAGGTGTCACACATCCTATAGCTACGCCACTGATTCTGTAATAATTTATTGTTCGAATAATTCGATAAATCAACGAATCCGTAGATTCGTTAAATTTTAATAAAACCGCATATTCCTTACATGTTAGTAAAACCGCATATTCCTTACATTTCCGCAAACCCAAACTATTGCCTTTTAGATAGTTATTATTATTATTATTATTATTATTATTATTATTATCTTTAAGGGGAGGATGGGAATTTTTTTAAGTTGAAAAATAAAATAAAATGAACATCTGTTTTGAAATGATTTAAAAAAAAAAAAAACATAAATTTTATATAGAAAACAGAAGTGATAATGTATATAACGGCAGATTATAGAATCAAAAAATAAAATATTTTTGAATAAAAGCAGATTAATGAATAAGAGAAAAAGAAAACTTTTGTTATTTGCATGATAGATCAGCGGGTATAAATTACAATAATTTATTCCGTAATAAAAAAAAATCTTTTAAATAATATTTTAAAGTAAGTTTATCTAGGTGGAAACAAGATTATACTTTGAGAACAAAAAGAAATTTCTTCTTTCAGAATAAGCATTTAAACGGCTTGAATAAGTAACAAAAGATTTCACTTTCACTCAGTAATCTATTGTAAAAAGTTTGTAGTATATTGAGTTCTTCAGAAAAATGATCCGCAAGAGATAAAAATTTATTATTCACTCCAGAAATAAAATAAGAAAAGCAATAAAAAAAGGAGCAGAATTTAGCCATGGTAGTTGAATACAATTAAGTTGATTATTAATGAGCGTATAAAAAATCTAATTGTTATACGCCTTACAAAGAGATGTAATATTAATAAAATTTGATATGAGAAATGAATATCCTTCCAAATTAGAAGAATTATTCAAAAACCTAAGATACACAGTTAAGAATTTGAAACTTTTTCTGCATCGTCACTCCACCGCTTTTATAGAATATCTCTATTTTGACCAATGAGAATGCTCTATAATACAGTGACGTAATCGTTTACCATAAAAGCAATGGAGTGACGGTGCAGCAAAAATTTAAAATTTTTAACAGTATATTCAGTACAGTATATATTTTAACAGTTTATAACAGTAATGTATATATATATATATGTTCTAGATTATTTTCGGGAGAACTGAAGAGTAGTAGGAAAAGGAGAGTTTAAGCTCAGCCGCAGGTGGCACTGTGGCACCGTGCCTCCTGCTCCTCCGGCTGTCCCGCCTGCTCCTCCGGCTGCCCCACCTGCTCCTCCAGCTGCCCCGGGCCTCCTCCGGCTGCCCCGCCTGGCCCCTCCTGCGGTGCCTCCTGCGCCCACCGTGCCACCACCGTCCCTCCTACCCCCCACTATGCATCCCCCTCCACGAACGCCTCCTAGTGGAAAAAAGGAACATTCTATTATAACAGAGAGGTGATCAACCCCATCTCCACTGAGTAAGAACAATACAACCAATATAATTTTTAAATTTTTATATTTACTTCATTATTAAAATATTTTTTAATTAATTAATCTTTTTATGTTGAATCTAGAATTCCTCTTTTCTTAATTAAGTATATAACAGGATAGGTGATCAACCCTCTTTGTACTAAATAAGAACAATACAGTCAATTTTTAAAATTTTATATTTATTTCATTATTAAAGTATTTTTTAATTATCTTTTTATATTGAATCTAGAATTACTCTTTTTCTTAATTAATTATGCTCATCAAAGATTAGTCGAAAAGCTAACATATAAATTTAATTATTATATTATATATGTGATAATCTGCTCTACTGAAAAATTCTTATCAAATCAACTTTTAACCTCGTAAAAATAATATTTTAATTAATAATAATTATCAATCAAAAGTTAAATATCAACCTCTATTTAAAAAAAAAAAAAATAAGATAAATATAATCTGCTATATTAAAAAAAATTCTTATAAAAAAAATGTGTTTAAAGAACTTTCAATTCACGAATACCACTCCTTCACAAAAAGAAAAAAAATCCCCCCCACTGCCAAGAGGCAAAGGATGTTCTTTCCCCCCCACGCAAACATCTGCTTCCGTGGGGTGATGAAAAAGAGGTCATTCACTTATTACGTCACTCCAGTTCATATATCCGGGTATGTGCTGAATTTCGGTTTGTGTTACGGAAAGAAAACATATCTAGAGTTTATTCTGCTTTCGTCTCGGTAACATAAAGACCTGCTTCTTTTTTTCTGTTGAGTGAAGAGTTCTAAGCTTATATTACGCAAAATGTCATCTCAATTGCACACCCAATCAGAGGTAAACCTTATTTTATATTTTTTCTACGTTTTCTTAAAAAGCTCTGTAACCATTTTTTTAAATGAAATTGAAAATAATTAGATATCTTAATTTATTTTTATTTATTTTTTTAGGATGATATATTTTTCGATTTTGGAATATCCCCTTCCGAATTACACGAAATTTGCAATAAAATTGAACAGGGGGATTCTTCATCGTCTACGCCATCTAAAAGAGTGAATGTAGAGGACTTTTCGGTAAGAGTTTTTCTTTAATGTCTATATAGAAAACTAATTTGAAATTTTCTTTTAGTTACAATTTGTTGAAATAATTTTTTTGTTGTTCTTTTTTTATCTCTTTTCAGGATTCTACCACACCACTTTCTAAGAAGAGGAAATTAGGAGATTCGGAAGGTGTTGCAGGACCCAGTGGATCAAATCTCATCAAAAATGAAAATAAATATTTAGTAAGTTTTTTTTAAATAGAAAAAGGAGTTTGAAAAAATTTCTTTTTAATTTGTGAAAATAGTGTTTTTTATGTGTTTTTTTCTTTTATCTATTTTTAGAGTTGTCCACTTTGTGTATGTCGTTTCACGCATAAACGTCATCTTTTAAGACACATCAGGTGGCACGACAACGAGGCATCTGATGAGGAACACCCTGAAGTTAGTGGAGAATATGAAAGTATCCAGAGTCGCAGTGAAGTGGTGCAAGCTTCATCTCATGTAAGTATTTTTTTCAAAACCTATCTCTCTGTTAAGTAGGAAAATTTTAGAGCTTCTCAAATTAGATTTTAAGTATTAGGAACAAGTACAAAAATTCTAAATTGTTAGTTAAAAAATTACAAAAAAAAAAAAATCAATACTCAAAAACAATTTTATTTTTAAATTAAAGAACAAAAAAAAAAAAAAAAAAAAAAAAGAAAATCTAAAAATCAATTTAAAAATATATTAACTATTTAAATATTCAAAAATACTTTTATTCCTTCCAGAAATGTTTGAATGAATCACCTGATGAGGAACATCCTGATGAACTAGAAGGTAGTGGAGACCATGGAAATATCCAAAGATGCAGTGAAGTGGTGCAAGCTTCATCTCATGTAAGTATTTTTTTTTTTCAAAACCTATCTCTCTGTTAAGTAGGAAATTTTTAGGGACACTCAAATTAGATTTTAAGTATTAGGAACAAGTACAAAAATTCTAAATTGTTAGTTAAAAATTACACTAAAAATGACTTTAAAAATAATCACATTAAAAATGTTCATTACTCAAAAACACTTTTATTTCTAAATTAAAGAAAAAAATCAATTAAAAAAAAAATATATTAACTATTTAAATATTCAAAAACACTTTTATTTCTTGCAGAAATGTTCCATATGCAATTAATTAAAAAAATAATCATGTTAAAAATACTCAATACTCAAAAACACTTTTATTCCTTGCAGAAATGTTCCATATGCAATCAATTTAAAAAATAATCATGTTAAAAATACTCAATACTCAAAAACACTTTTATTCCTTCTAGGAATGTTCCATCTGCAACAAAACCTTTAACCATCGAGGTGTTTTAAACCGTCACATGAAGACTCACAAAAGTGAAAAATTGTTTCACTGTGAACAATGTGACAAATCATTTAACCGAAAAGATGCTTTAAATCGACATCTGAAAACACACAAGAGTGAAAAACAGTTCAAGTGTAAAGTCTGCAACGACTCCTTTAGTAGAAAAGATAATTTAAACCAACATCTAAAGATTCACAACAATGAAAAATCGTTTTCTTGTGAAGACTGTCAAATTACATTTACACGTAAATCTGACCTTAGAAGACATCAAGAACAACACACTAATTCACTTGCTTCTCATCAATGTGAAACATGTTCTAAATCTTTTTGGAAGAAAAGTAATCTCCATCAGCATAAACGTACGCACCACACAACGAAAAAAACAGTCCCCCCACAGAAAGCGAAATCTGTTAACACAAAAAAAAGATCCACTGAAAAAGCATTAAATACATTTGAGAAAATTACGATTCCAGCTACAGAAGAAAACGCTCATGACATTGACATTTTCAATAGCCAGATTATAGAAGAAATCCAAAACCATATATTGAATTCTCTCATTACATTGAAATCCCTTAAATGGCATCTTATCCACACCATCAAGTTTACTCGATTTAATGAAGATAATGAAGTTGAATCAATGTTAGGGTATTTTAGGTCTGATCCCTGTCCAGAACATATTGAAGAAACAGTCAGAAACCACATCATCGAAAATTTAGAAAAAATTAAAACTCATTTTGAAGAATTTGTTCAACTCGGGTCGGGCTGGGCGTTAGAAAAAATAATGCATACAGACCTATACATAGCTCATTACAAGCCACTAACTGGAAGCAGTTATATTGAAACCCCTCAAAAACTTGTTCCAAAACATGCTCTTATTAATATTCAAAACTTTACCGATAATAAATGTCTTATTTGGTGCCTACTAGCTCACAAAAAGAAAATAGAAAAAAATGCAGAACGTGTTTCCAACTACACGCCTTTCGAACATGAAATAATCATTGATGATATTCCTTGTCCTGTCCCTTACCATAAAATTAAAGATGTTGAAGAAAAAAACAATTTAAGAATTAATGTATATTCATATGACGAGGAAGAAGATGAATTCGGAATGCTTCACATCTCAAATCGAACCCATCAAGAAGCGATTAACTTATTATTAATTGGGGATGAAGATAAGAATACCCACTATATATACATAAAAAATATGTCAAGACTCTTTTCCCATCTCACAAATCATAACGGAGAAGTCTATTTTTGTTATCGATGTCTCCATCGCTTTAAGACCCAGACACTTCTAGACAATCACCTTCCATATTGCTCAGAACACGCTCCTCAACACATCAAAATGCCTGATCCAGAGAAAAATATTTTAAAATTTAACGGATATCATTTCCAACACTTAACACCTTACATCATCATAGCTGATTTTGAAAGTCTTGTCGTCCCAATTCACACTACAGAACCTAATCCTAGCACTTCTTACACTATCCCCACACAAAAACATATCCCTTGCGGCTATGCCTACATAATAATTGATCAAGATGGGAAAACATATAAGAAGATGAAAACGTATCGAGGAGAAGATGCCGTATCAGATTTTTTGAAGAATATTTTTCAAGAAAGAGATGAGTTAGCCGAAACATTAATCACCATCAAACCTCTGAAACCATCCAAAGAACAAGAAAAAGCCTTTAGAGAAGCGACTGTGTGTTGCATCTGCGATCAGCCCTTAGGCAACAAGCGATGCCGAGAACATGATCATATAACAGGTGTATACCGTGGTGCTGCTCACACGAACTGCAATCTACAATATAAACAACCTAAAGTCATCCCAGTTATTTTTCACAATCTAAAACATTACGACGGTCACCATCTGATGACGGAATTAGGAAAATTTAAAAGTTACGGTATAGATGTCATCGCAAATACAATGGAAAAATACATATCATTTACTATCAAAAAACAAGACTGTCCCATAAAACTTAGATTTCTCGACTCCTTCCAATTTTTACCTACATCTCTTGAAAAATTAACAGCCAATCTGCAACCAACAGACTTTCACCTCCTTAAAGCTAATTTCCCTAAAGATACAGACCTCTCACTCCTTACTCGAAAAGGGATATACCCATATAGCTATTTTACAGACTTCCAAAAATTTGATGAAACACAACTCCCACCACCTTCATCATTTCATAACGATTTAACAGATGAACCCATTTCCATAGAAGATTATGAACATGCTCAAAATGTTTGGAAAACTTTTAACATTCAAAATCTCGGTGAATATCACGATTTATATGTTAAATGTGACGTCCTTCTTCTAGCTGACATCTTCCAAAACTTCAGAAAACTTTGCCTACACTATTACAAAATTGATCCTACACACATGTTCACATCTCCAGGACTCGCATGGCAAGCTTGTCTTAGAATGACTCAGGTACAATTGGAACTTCTCACAGACATTGACATGCTCTTGTTTTTTGAGAAGGGTGTAAGAGGTGGTGTGAGTGCTATAACTAAACGATATGCAAAAGCGAACAATCCCAATGTCCCTAATTACAACAAAAATAATAAAACAAGCCATATCATGTATTGGGATGCTAACAACTTAAATGGCTGGGCTATGTCCGAATACTTACCTGTTGGTGAGTTTCAATGGATTCAGCCATCTGAAACAGATATAAACAGCATCCTTTCCCATCCAGATAATGCAGATTACGGCTATGTCCTGGAGGTGGACTTGCGTTACCCCCCTGAACTTCATCTACTCCACAACGAATACCCACTTGCTCCGGAAAACATTCACATCACTGAAGACATGTTATCTCCTTACACAAAATCTTTATTAAACAACAGACCCTACAAAGGAAGTTCGAAGCTCTCACCGAATTTAAAAGACAAAGAACACTACATCGTCCACTACAGAAACTTGAAACTCTATCTCCAACTTGGTCTCGAACTCGTTAACATTCACAGAATAATTAAATTCAGGCAAGCACCTTGGTTAAAGCCCTACATAGAATTCAACACTGATAAGAGGAAACAAGCTACCAGTTCTTTCGAGAAAGACTTCTTCAAATTGTTGAACAATTCAGTTTTCGGTAAAACAATGGAGAATCTCCGCTTGAGACGGAATATTGAGTTGTGTAACAACGAGAAGAGGTCAAAAAAACTTGTCGCATCTCCAGCATTTAACAACTTCAAGATTTTCAATGAGGGACTGGTAGCCGTGGAACGAGTCAAAACCACTCTGACTATGAATCGTCCAATCTATGTAGGGTTCGCTATTCTAGATCTCGCAAAATTACATATGTACAAATTCCATTACAACATAATTAAGAAACACTATCAAGATCGTGCTCAACTGCTTTTCACTGACACTGACTCACTCACCTACCACATCCAAACAGATAATATACTACAAGATATGCAAGAACATCAAGACGAATTCGACTTCTCCGATTATCCTAAGAACCACCCCCTCTACTCTGAAAAAAATAAGAAAACAATAGGTAAATTTAAGGATGAGATGAATGGGAAAACTATTTTTGAATTTGTCGGCCTTAAAGCGAAAATGTACAGCATCCTATCAGAAGATGGAGAGAAAAAAAGAGCTAAAGGAGTACCTACATCTATCGTTCGAAAGAAAATAAAACACTCACAATATTCCGAATGCATACATCACCTGAAAACACTCTGTACAATAAACAAAAGAATCCAGCAAGATCACCATCAATTGTACACTATACAGCAACAGAAGCTAGCACTCAGCCCGTTTGACGACAAACGATTTATTCTAGATGATGGTATAACAAGTCTCGCTTATGGTCATCATCAAATTTAAAACAGAAAAATTAAATTAAAAAACAGAAAAAGAAAAAAAATGAAGAAAAGAAAATGAAGATCTGGATAAAAAAAGTGGGGCGCCACATAAGGAGATGTGGCGGGAGGCGGAGGGACCCCATAAAAAAATATTTTCTTTTTAAACATACATTTCATTTTTAAATTCAGGGTTGAAAAGAAGACTATTTCTAAATAAAAATCTAGTTTTATTAATTTAATTAAGAGTTTTTGTATTCGCATTCAGAAAATTAATTTTTCTGTCATGAAATTTTCTAGTTTGTTTACAGTTTTAAAGATTAAAATTTCGGTTACAGAACATGTTTTCAAGGTTGGCTCATAAAACTGCAAGAAGCAGATGTTGTTTTTAAATAGAAAGTATTTTACGATTCATGTCAACACCAGGTGTAGAAACTTAAAGTAAAGAAAAAAAAAATTAGTTCGAATATGACGTCACAAGAAGCAGGTGTTTTCAAAAACCGTGAGAAAGAATTTTTCGGTTTGTGTCAACACCAGGTGCATAAAATGTGAACTAAAATATTGGTTTCAATATGACGTCACAGAAGTTATGCATGAGTTCGAATTTGTGCGTGGCAACATAACTCTGTTATATTTTGTTGTGGAAAGTCGCATCAATTTTTCTCTTGGAAAAAATGAAACGATCTAATAATTCTTCTCAGAATGGTTGCGAGAAAAAATCGAAAAATGAATGTGATTTAGAAGATGTTTTTGATAATTTGGATGATGTGTTTCAAAGCATCGATTTTAATAAACTAATTATGGACTTGTCTGATGAACCCCCCTCTCCGACTGTAGCTGAGTCTTCATCTGACAAACCCACTTCTTCAACTACATTCCAGACTTCATCTACGCCAATCGCCGATGCAATTCCTACATTATCTAGCGGAAATGAGAAAAGGTCTCAATCTATGGATATGAACGATGGTTATTCAAATCAGCGGATCTGTTTAAAAGAACTTGGAAATAGTATCTATTTAACCTGTGAACTGTTCAAAGGTTCTGTCATTATCCACATTCGAAAATTTCTTCGATCTTCTGAAACTCAACCACTAACTCCTACAAAAAATGGTGTTTCCATGAATTTAAAATCATGGTATCGTTTCGTTCAGAAAATATTTGACTTTAATTTAATTTATACAACATCATCTTTCATTGCAAACAACTCCATCCTCATATTATCTAAAGATGGTATCGCTGAAATCAGCAGCATTCAGAAAGGTTGTTGCATTCGGTTAGATGAATATCAACTTGAGAATTTAAAACACCATCTAAGCTCCTTCAATGAAACAGTGCTTACATATCTGTATGAAAATCACTTACCAACTCTAATTGCTCATAACCTCTTACCTTCGGAAACATGCGCTGTAGAATTTACAACATTAGAACTACGCTTAGTAGCATTGATAGAAGTAGAACTGCAAAAAGTTTTTAAATCAGAGTATGAATGTATTGGATGCGTCTACAATTCATCCGCACAACTTCGCCATGCTTGTATGACTTCCAGTGACTTAGAAAAATTTTTAAGTTTAGGAGAATTATCTCTCTGTACAATCGACTTTAAAGCTTTATCAGAACTTTTTGTCAAGGAAATACAGACTGTTTCACATTATTTCCTTCAAAATGTAAATTACAAAGTGTTAGCTGGTGTTCTGTTTAAAACAGTTGATGATTTGTAAATTTTAGAAAAAATAAACTGGTGTGTCTCAAAATGGTGTAATTAATGTGTTAAAATAATTTATACTTTTTCTTTCAGGAAAAAAGAAGTTTCTTTTTCAGAAAAATCAACTCTACATTAAAATCTTTGAACAGATTTTGAATAAAAAATTTTTTCAAAGATTAACTTTCACTTTCCAAACAAAAATTGTAAAGTGAAAAAAAATTTTTTCAAATGAAAAAAAAAAAAAATTTCAAAGTGAAAAAAAAAAAAAAAAATCAAAATGAAAAAAAAATTTTCGAAATGAAAAAAAATTTTTCAAAGTGAAAAAAAAAATTTCGAAATGAAAAAAAAAAAAAAAAAAAAAAAATCAAAGTGAAAAAAAAATATTTCAAATGAAAAAAAAAAAAAAAAAAAAAAAAAAAAACGTTTTGTTTAAAAATATTAGATGAGGAAAAAATGTTTGGTTACGTATAAGAAAGTGGGTGTTTAAGAAAGAAAGATGACACATGATAAATTTAGTGAAAAAATATATTTATTTGTATAATTTCTGCCAACGTATTACAGGGGACTTAAGAGTCTTTTTAGCTTTAACAATCGATTCATCTTCTTATATGTTTTCCCATCTTGATCAATTATTATGTAGGCATAGCCGCAAGGGATATGTTTTTGTGTGGGGATAGTGTAAGAAGTGCTAGGATTAGGTTCTGTAGTGTGAATTGGGACGACAAGACTTTCAAAATCAGCTATGATGATGTAAGGTGTTAAGTGTTGGAAATGATATCCGTTAAATTTTAAAATATTTTTCTCTGGATCAGGCATTTTGATGTGTTGAGGAGCGTGTTCTGAGCAATATGGAAGGTGATTGTCTAGAAGTGTCTGGGTCTTAAAGCGATGGAGACATCGATAACAAAAATAGACTTCTCCGTTATGATTTGTGAGATGGGAAAAGAGTCTTGACATATTTTTTATGTATATATAGTGGGTATTCTTATCTTCATCCCCAATTAATAATAAGTTAATCGCTTCTTGATGGGTTCGATTTGAGATGTGAAGCATTCCGAATTCATCTTCTTCCTCGTCATATGAATATACATTAATTCTTAAATTGTTTTTTTCTTCAACATCTTTAATTTTATGGTAAGGGACAGGACAAGGAATATCATCAATGATTATTTCATGTTCGAAAGGCGTGTAGTTGGAAACACGTTCTGCATTTTTTTCTATTTTCTTTTTGTGAGCTAGTAGGCACCAAATAAGACATTTATTATCGGTAAAGTTTTGAATATTAATAAGAGCATGTTTTGGAACAAGTTTTTGAGGGGTTTCAATATAACTGCTTCCAGTTAGTGGTTTGTAATGAGCTATGTATAGGTCTGTATGCATTATTTTTTCTAACGCCCAGCCCGACCCGAGTTGAACAAATTCTTCAAAATGAGTTTTAATTTTTTCTAAATTTTCGATGATGTGGTTTCTGACTGTTTCTTCAATATGTTCTGGACAGGGATCAGACCTAAAATACCCTAACATTGATTCAACTTCATTATCTTCATTAAATCGAGTAAACTTGATGGTGTGGATAAGATGCCATTTAAGGGATTTCAATGTAATGAGAGAATTCAATATATGGTTTTGGATTTCTTCTATAATCTGGCTATTGAAAATGTCAATGTCATGAGCGTTTTCTTCTGTAGCTGGAATCGTAATTTTCTCAAATGTATTTAATGCTTTTTCAGTGGATCTTTTTTTTGTGTTAACAGATTTCGCTTTCTGTGGGGGGACTGTTTTTTTCGTTGTGTGGTGCGTACGTTTATGCTGATGGAGATTACTTTTCTTCCAAAAAGATTTAGAACATGTTTCACATTGATGAGAAGCAAGTGAATTAGTGTGTTGTTCTTGATGTCTTCTAAGGTCAGATTTACGTGTAAATGTAATTTGACAGTCTTCACAAGAAAACGATTTTTCATTGTTGTGAATCTTTAGATGTTGGTTTAAATTATCTTTTCTACTAAAGGAGTCGTTGCAGACTTTACACTTGAACTGTTTTTCACTCTTGTGTGTTTTCAGATGTCGATTTAAAGCATCTTTTCGGTTAAATGATTTGTCACATTGTTCACAGTGAAACAATTTTTCACTTTTGTGAGTCTTCATGTGACGGTTTAAAACACCTCGATGGTTAAAGGTTTTGTTGCAGATGGAACATTCCTAGAAGGAATAAAAGTGTTTTTGAGTATTGAGTATTTTTAACATGATTATTTTTTAAATTGATTGCATATGGAACATTTCTGCAAGGAATAAAAGTGTTTTTGAGTATTGAGTATTTTTAACATGATTATTTTTTTAATTAATTGCATATGGAACATTTCTGCAAGAAATAAAAGTGTTTTTGAATATTTAAATAGTTAATATATTTTTTTTAATTGATTTTTTTCTTTAATTTAGAAATAAAAGTGTTTTTGAGTAATGAACATTTTTAATGTGATTATTTTTAAAGTCATTTTTAGTGTAATTTTTAACTAACAATTTAGAATTTTTGTACTTGTTCCTAATACTTAAAATCTAATTTGAGTGTCCCTAAAAATTTCCTACTTAACAGAGAGATAGGTTTTGAAAAAAAAAATACTTACATGAGATGAAGCTTGCACCACTTCACTGCATCTTTGGATATTTCCATGGTCTCCACTACCTTCTAGTTCATCAGGATGTTCCTCATCAGGTGATTCATTCAAACATTTCTGGAAGGAATAAAAGTATTTTTGAATATTTAAATAGTTAATATATTTTTAAATTGATTTTTAGATTTTCTTTTTTTTTTTTTTTTTTTTTTTTTGTTCTTTAATTTAAAAATAAAATTGTTTTTGAGTATTGATTTTTTTTTTTTTTGTAATTTTTTAACTAACAATTTAGAATTTTTGTACTTGTTCCTAATACTTAAAATCTAATTTGAGAAGCTCTAAAATTTTCCTACTTAACAGAGAGATAGGTTTTGAAAAAAATACTTACATGAGATGAAGCTTGCACCACTTCACTGCGACTCTGGATACTTTCATATTCTCCACTAACTTCAGGGTGTTCCTCATCAGATGCCTCGTTGTCGTGCCACCTGATGTGTCTTAAAAGATGACGTTTATGCGTGAAACGACATACACAAAGTGGACAACTCTAAAAATAGATAAAAGAAAAAAACACATAAAAAACACTATTTTCACAAATTAAAAAGAAATTTTTTCAAACTCCTTTTTCTATTTAAAAAAAACTTACTAAATATTTATTTTCATTTTTGATGAGATTTGATCCACTGGGTCCTGCAACACCTTCCGAATCTCCTAATTTCCTCTTCTTAGAAAGTGGTGTGGTAGAATCCTGAAAAGAGATAAAAAAAGAACAACAAAAAAATTATTTCAACAAATTGTAACTAAAAGAAAATTTCAAATTAGTTTTCTATATAGACATTAAAGAAAAACTCTTACCGAAAAGTCCTCTACATTCACTCTTTTAGATGGCGTAGACGATGAAGAATCCCCCTGTTCAATTTTATTGCAAATTTCGTGTAATTCGGAAGGGGATATTCCAAAATCGAAAAATATATCATCCTAAAAAAATAAATAAAAATAAATTAAGATATCTAATTATTTTCAATTTCATTTAAAAAAATGGTTACAGAGCTTTTTAAGAAAACGTAGAAAAAATATAAAATAAGGTTTACCTCTGATTGGGTGTGCAATTGAGATGACATTTTGCGTAATATAAGCTTAGAACTCTTCACTCAACAGAAAAAAAGAAGCAGGTCTTTATGTTACCGAGACGAAAGCAGAATAAACTCTAGATATGTTTTCTTTCCGTAACACAAACCGAAATTCAGCACATACCCGGATATATGAACTGGAGTGACGTAATAAGTGAATGACCTCTTTTTCATCACCCCACGGAAGCAGATGTTTGCGTGGGGGGGAAAGAACATCCTTTGCCTCTTGGCAGTGGGGGGGATTTTTTTTCTTTTTGTGAAGGAGTGGTATTCGTGAATTGAAAGTTCTTTAAACACATTTTTTTTATAAGAATTTTTTTTAATATAGCAGATTATATTTATCTTATTTTTTTTTTTTAAATAGAGGTTGATATTTAACTTTTGATTGATAATTATTATTAATTAAAATATTATTTTTACGAGGTTAAAAGTTGATTTGATAAGAATTTTTCAGTAGAGCAGATTATCACATATATAATATAATAATTAAATTTATATGTTAGCTTTTCGACTAATCTTTGATGAGCATAATTAATTAAGAAAAAGAGTAATTCTAGATTCAATATAAAAAGATAATTAAAAAATACTTTAATAATGAAATAAATATAAAATTTTAAAAATTGACTGTATTGTTCTTATTTAGTACAAAGAGGGTTGATCACCTATCCTGTTATATACTTAATTAAGAAAAGAGGAATTCTAGATTCAACATAAAAAGATTAATTAATTAAAAAATATTTTAATAATGAAGTAAATATAAAAATTTAAAAATTATATTGGTTGTATTGTTCTTACTCAGTGGAGATGGGGTTGATCACCTCTCTGTTATAATAGAATGTTCCTTTTTTCCACTAGGAGGCGTTCGTGGAGGGGGATGCATAGTGGGGGGTAGGAGGGACGGTGGTGGCACGGTGGGCGCAGGAGGCACCGCAGGAGGGGCCAGGCGGGGCAGCCGGAGGAGGCCCGGGGCAGCTGGAGGAGCAGGTGGGGCAGCCGGAGGAGCAGGCGGGACAGCCGGAGGAGCAGGAGGCACGGTGCCACAGTGCCACCTGCGGCTGAGCTTAAACTCTCCTTTTCCTACTACTCTGAAGCGATACTTAATAAGCGGTCTGTAAGTGAATTTAAATTTTTACAATGAATTTTTAGACTGTATTCTGCAAAGAATTTTTTAATATTAGCTGTAGAATATATTCCACATTTAGTAGTATCGTACTAAAAAAGATATATTTATGGAAGATGGCATTTAAATAATCGAAACCAATCAAAACAAATACAAGACTCGGGTGGTAAATGAACAACTTGAAAACTGCCTTCGTCTCTGATTCCAAGGATCCTTCAGAAAATTTTGATCAATAAATAAGATTAAAATCATTACATTTAAAAATTGGTATTTATATATAGGAAGCATGCCACATCTGCTCAAAAAATAAGATTAAAATTACTATACTTAAAATTTGCTTATGTGTAGGAAGCACGCTACCTCTGCGCATAATGTCCATCCGTGACTGACTGACAATTTCTAAATTGGTCTCAGTATAAAATTTTTATAGCGAATCTGATAAGCCTCTTTGAAAGTTACAAATTAAAATAGATAAACTGTCCTCTTTTTGCTGATCATTCTTTAAATAAACTCAGACTCAATGGTGTTATTTTTTTTCCCCGAAGTATTCTCATAAAACATTGTTTATCGTATCTCATGCCGGTCAAACAATTTATTATTAGATTTTTAAAAGAAGTAATTGTGCATTGCTTCAAGTGTATAAATGTACACAAATAGTAAAAAAAAGAAATGAAATATAAATGCGTATTTTTAAAATATATTAGAAATATTTTTTATGAATATGAATTTTTAGTAAAAAAAAGCCAACAACAGTTGGAAATCTATTAAATCTAAAGCTGATTCATTGGAAATATTTATTGAAAAAAAAAAGTCATTTTCTTGTGAAATTTACACTACAAGCAGTTTAAAAGTAGAAAAAATATCAGAATAAAGAAAATGTGTATTTTTATTATTACATAATAAAATATGAAAAAATGGACAGTGTGGAAAATTCAAAATTTTTCGGGTTAACTGTGTATTTAGTGAAGCAATATACCATTTTTTACTAAATTTGTTTATTTTTTATCAGTGTCCTGGAAATCAGAAAATTCTACATAAAACAAAGGCCCGTTTTAAAGGGGTGTCATAGAAGCGAGGTTTTGCTCTATTTTCATATTATTATTTAAAATTCCACCTCTAAATAATTGACATTTATAGAAATTTTGGTACTACTAGGTTATTCCGTCGACCAAAAAATTATCGCCAAACTATAAAATTAAATGCCAATAATGGATGATCGTGAATGTCACATTCAATGACATTAAATACAATTCATGTGTTTAAAATGTTAATAAGTGATTTTTATTTCGACTTTTTATTGATATTTTTATTAATATTCTACTAATTATTTGGTTTTTTTTTTTTTTTTATTTATTTAAAATAAAAATTATGTCAACATGTATAATTTGGCTATTAGTTTGGCGATTTGTATAATTTGGCGAAATTGGTCGATGGGATAACAGAGTAGTACCGAAATTTTAAAAACTATATTTTAATATCATAATTTCACAATGCTTCGAAATTTTTATTTACTTATGTTAAAGCTTAAATCCAATAAGTTAATTTCACATGCTCATTACAGAATATATCTACAGGATATTGCAGAACAAAAAAAAATGTCAGAATAAAGAAAATTTATATTTTTATTATAACATAATAAAATGTGAAAAAACAGACAGTGTGGAGAATTCAAAATTTGTCGTGTTAACTGACTATTTAGTGAGGGATTATAACATCTTTTAATATTTATTTATTCATATCAGTGTCCTCGAAATCATAAAACTCTACATAAAATGACGTCTTGTTTTAAAGGAGTGTCATAGAAGCGAAGTTTTGCTCTATTTTGATACTATCATTTAAAATTCCCACCTCTAAATAAGTGACATTTATAGAAATTTTTAAAAGTACATTTTAATAACATAATTTAATAACGCTTCAAACTTTTTATATACTTATGTTGAATCTTAAATCCAATAAGTTATTTTCATATGCCCATTAATTATAGAATAAATCACTACAGGATATTTTCAGTCACAACAAAAATATCCTATCATGGAAATTACTAATAAACTAATACGTCATGTGTGTATTTCTATTTTACTTTTCATGGAGAAAGCTTTCTCAGCTTTTAAAGAAAATCTCTTCTTAGAAGAATCGGGTTAGGTAAAGAAGAAAATTTTCTTTCTCAGATAAATCGAAATTTATGTCACAACTTATACTTTTTCAAACAGAACTTTTGCTGTAAATTTCGCTGAAATATAGTATTTTTGCGAGTGATATAAAAGAATGAAATAATGTTAAAGATAAGCTTACAAACTAGAAATAAATAATCTTTATACTGCAGAAGAAAGTATTCTGATTTTACTGTAAATGCTTTTTTTTTTTTTTTTTTTTTTTCAGATAAATGTATAAACCACAGGGGAAACCAAAAGCTATCAGAGTTATGTATCAAGAGTAAATAATGTTATTTGACATAGACAAATTGACTAAAACTTTAATAAACACTAAAATAATAATAATAATAACAATAATAACAATAACAATAGAAAAGACAGTAATTATGCTGAATTACAAAAATATCTTCATAACATTTCAGAAAATGTGTTATATAAGTATTAGCTTCAACAACAATTACTTCATAATGATCGGTATAAGTCGAAATATACCTATCATCTTTAGAAAACAAATCTGCAATGGACACCTAGTTATAACTATTTTAGAACTATCATTTTAAAAATAATACTTTAACTCCAACAAATACGCATGCAGTTCCTGTAAAAAAAAAAAAAAAAAAAAAAAAAACTTTAGATTTTAGTTGCCTAAAAATTATTTGAAATAACCTACAAAACATACTATTTCTAAAAAGATTTTGGAAAACAGTGTCGTAATGATTATTAAATATAAAAAAAAAAGATTGTACCAGCGAAAAGAAAGAAAACGAAAAGATGCAAAAACTATTAACCTTTTTGTTCTTCTGCCTCTATGGATTGTTGGAAAAATATGATTAAAGCGATCGCTTTTGTAAATTTTGATTTTTATTTATTTTTAATCAAGAAGTATATTTAGTAAACGAATAAAATTTTTGCAGAAATCTAAAACTGCAAACCGGATGTCATAGGTAATTATTGTAGTCTACTATAACAGATTTATTTGCTATTACTACAATATACAAATATGCTATGCTAAACTTCCACACTCAAAGTGTTTGGCATGAGGCAATCATACGTATTTGTACCGTTGATACTATCATTTAAAATTTCTACCTCTAAATAAGTGACATTTATAGAAATTTTTAAAAGTATATTTTAATAACATAATTTAATAACGCTTCAAAGTTTTTATATACTTATGTTGAATCTTAAATCAATAAGTTATTTTCATATGCTCATGTACAATAAGCTTGCATATGAATTAAAACTAATACAGTGTATGAAATAGCACAGAAAATCTGACAATAAATACCAATTAAGTAATAAAACTTTGTATGAATCATCACAAAAGAAAAGAATGCAAAGGACGCGTTTCGTGTTTTTTATCAATGATCCATTAGCCGATGATCAGCCATCGGCTGATGAAGATCTGTTAAAACTTTCAGTTCGAAACGCACTTGTGTGTTCTTTTCTTTTATGATGATTGATACAAAGCCACTTACTGGGTAATGTGGACCATTTCTTTTCACAAATCGGCCGGATAGAATATAAGCTAGTTTAGTACATTACTTGTCCAAAAGCAATATAGGTGTAATTTTGGATATTGAGAGATCGTGAAATTATCAGTGATACTGATCAGGGCCAATGACACGCGGGAAGGGAAAAGAAATTTTTGGGATCCAATGTATATATCAATACTAGATTAATAAATTATTTTTTCAACTGTAACTATCTTAGAGTAATACGTAATATGGACGGTAAAATATATGAAAAATACCACTATTTCACATTCACCGGAAAAAAGCTGCAGCAGAGATTCCAGACAATGTCCGTAAAAAAACGGACTTGATACCTATACCAACAAACTTTGACATTATATTAACGGTTTTTGCCCGTAAAACATAAAAAATTACGGAAGTTGACCGTTTATGTAAAAAAAGTGACATATTCCGTAAATTTATTGGATAATTCACGGTAAAGTACTGTAAATTTACAATTTTTTTACAGTGTTGAATACGCATAATTATTTTTATTTGTAAATTTTTTTTTTTTTTTTTTTTTTTGGCATTTACGATTATTTTTAGAATCGACTAATCAGACAATTATAGCAACTTTGCTTGATGGAAACAAAGCTCTATTAACTTTTTCTTACAAAGAAAGGTTTTAAAACACATTTAGAGCTAAATTATTGCTGTTTTATACAGAAAAAATGTAATTCTGAATTGCAGAAAAAGACGTGGGACCACTAACAAAATACCGATTGGCGCGAGGCCCTGAAAGCCTTGTCGTTTATCCGACAATTACGCCAGTTCAGCCTGACTTTGTTACACTGATGAAGAGAAACAAAGTATGCCAGGACATAACAAATTGAGGGATTCAAAAAACGCTGATGATTATTCGCCAGTAATCAGTATTATCTACAAATCAAAATAAGATGTAGCAGGCCAAATTTTCTTCTATCTAACAAAATTGGAAAATGATGTCGTAGAAAAGATTATTTATTCAACTAAAGCAAAGAAAGATGAGAGATTACTTCAAAAAAGTTAGATTAAAAGATTATAATAATTCTTTGGATATATTTTTTTTTTTTTTTTTTTGAGTATATTATTTTTTTGTACTGACAAGTTGTCATTAATTTGTTTTTTTCTACAAAAATTACTAACAAAAAAAAAGGTTATTTCTTTTACGATAAAACTTTGTAACCTATTTAATATCTGTTAAAAACTGAATGAAATTTATTCAACGAAAGGAAGTATTTTTCACCATCCAAATGTTTACATCGTTTCATGAGGATTTCAGTTAATGTGGTCAAAAATAGGTCTCCGTTGGCAATTCGCTGTACCAATAAAATTAGAGCGCTTAACATCAATGTGAAAAATAAAAGCAATAAGTCTTGATTACATCGATTAATAATTATATCGTAATAATAATATATATATATATATTCTACAATGAAAAAGTAAGAACTTATTCTATAAATAATTATTTTGCATATAAGACGTTATCTTATTAATAAAACATTGAAAACATACTAAAAACTGACATGTTTTAAATTATTTTCATCGAGCCATCTTCAGAATGTAAAATAGAATAATTACAAGCTATATATTTAATTATATTATATATTTAAATTAAATTTAATAATTATTTGTTCCAGTTCTTCATGTCCATTCTGTTTGTAATTTTTTTACACTTGTAATACTTTGTAATAATAATAATAATAATAACAATAATAATAATACTTTGTAAAATTTGTAATACTTTGTAGAAAATTACAAACTATATATTTAATATATTTGATTTCATGTATTTAATAATATTATATATTTAAGTTGAATCTAATAATTGTAAATTCCAGTTTTTCACGTTCATTGTGTTTGTAATATTTTTCTATTTACATTCTGAAGATGACTCAATTAAAATGAGTTGGAAAATGTCAATTTTTAATATATTTTAAATGTTTTATTAATTAAAAAATCGTCTTATAAGCAAAATAATTATTTATAATATAACTTTTTACCTTTTCGTTGTAGAACATATATTATAATTATTGCGATATAGTTATTAATAAGAGCGCCTAAGCCATCTACTTCGGGAAACCCCGGTAACAAAATATTCTTCCTTTAGAAAAATGTCATCACAAGAGAAAATAATCTTTTTCCGCCATCGCTCGAGTGATGCGCACCCAAAGTGGCAGATAGCGGGGGTGTTACGGGTGTCCGAGCGTGAAATAGGCCTCATCAGGAAGCCGAGGCATACAGCGGAGGATTTTCACTGCTTCACTTACACCTGGAGAAAAAATTTCGAGAGGGTGCACTGCACCCGAAGAAGCGGAGTGGAGAATTCCTTCGAACAGACTGCAATGCAACAAGCTACACTTACCGGCGATAGGAATGGCTCAGTTCCAAAACTAACAGCTTTTAATCTCGAGACAGAGGAAAATTAAAACTCTGCTAGTTTTGAAATACACACTATTGCACATTTTATTCTCATTAAATAGCTTAGTATTAAATTTTATAGGATCAGAAAATTTAGAAAAAATTCTCTAATATCGTTAGTATTTTAGAAAAAAAAAAAAAAAAAAAAAAAAAAAAAAAAAAAATCGGCTAAATTAACTATTTCGCTTTTTTGATAAACTAAACTTATCATCCCATATCTTACTCCATCAAGTAATTTCAAATATAACATTGGAATTGTTAAGCGCCGGTATATTTGAATCACATTGTTTAATTATAATATTTTTTTTTTTTTTAGATTTTTAAATTTGACATTTTTTCTTCTATTTTATCTGACATGACATTTACTTTTTCTTTCTTTTTTGTATCAAGAGGTGTGTGTGTGTGGGGGGGGGGGGGGTCTTTTCCTTACAAGTTACTCTCCCTAACCTTTCTACAGACCCTACAGGCTTAAAAAAAACGGTAATTTGCTTTGTTTTAAACAGCTTACCCAAACGGAATTACGGAGTTTTTTTATGAAACGGAACAGAAGGAAGATTATGGAAAAATGTAAATGTTTTATCACAAGCACGGGAAATTGCGATCTTCTGCTATCGGGTTGCCCTTCATTTCCTTTTGATACGGAGGTTTTTCGGCACCCAAGGACGCATCCATCACTGTTGCTACAACCATGGCCAATTATATCTATAAGGTCCATTTATTTGAGATTAATGTATGAAGGCTCCCGCCAGAGGACTCTGATATCTTGCCCAAGTTATTCTGACCAATCGTGCAAACCCTGAACCAAACAATGACCATGTGCTCAGAACAGAAATCAGCTCAAACAATGTTAATTTGGGCAGGGTTTGCGCCACGTGGTCCAATGAAATGGTTCAGGGTTTGAAGCTGAATCCAGCTTCACTTTTTCGGCGGTTTTTGACGAAATGCACAGGCCGTCAATATCTAGTTGGCAACGCTACAACTGACAGCTGTTTTAATGATTGATTAAGTAAGATCATATACATACTTAAAAATCAGTTTGTATAGAATGGTTAAGTAAAAAATGTCTTTGCCTCACGGACATTTATAAAATTTAAAAGATTTTTTTTTCTTTTATACGCTACAGGAAAATTGTTTTAAATACTACATAATTTTCAACATTAAATGTTTCTCACACATAATCATTTAACTGTTTTACAGCTTTCTTTCTTTTTCAATATTCACATGTAAAACACATGTTTCAATTGAAAATGTAATGCTTAGAAACATGATTGTCCGGATTTTTTTAAATTCTGATAATAGATTTTTTTTTTTAAAGGCTATTTCAAAATATGAATTAAATTTCTATTCCGATACTGAATTTTTGAATAAAAAATTGTGAAAAACTCAAAAAATTAAACAAATTTAAAAATAGATTAAACTTTTCATCGATTTTGAATTTCACATTTGTGTTTGTTATCTCTGTTTGTTGTATCTGTAAGAATAATTTCTGACGAAATTATTAATTTCTCTTATATGTGGAAAAATATCGATTAACCTTAAGTTTTATCTTAAATTTGATTAAGATATTTTTCATTTTATTTGCAACAATTTTTTTTTAAAGAAATGCGTAATTTTCTTACATCATCATAAACTATGCATAACATCTCGATCGCCCTTTCAAGCGTGGCATTGATCATATAACACACATTTAGCATGTAATAATCAAATGATTATTCATGACGAGTATTCATTCAATTCCTCCTTAATGAAGCAATAGATCAGGCACAAAGCAAATTGACTGTCACGATTCGGCTCTAACCGAATGAATCCACATTAAAATGCCTTAAGGGAGGGGAAAAGTAGTTGTGTGTCGAACTAATTATCTTCACTTTGAACCAGGATCTTACAAATAGGAAAAGGTTATATTTTCTAACTGTCTATCTAGGAAGGATCATTTTTGTTTTAATATTCACAGAATAAGAATAAAAAAGAAATTTCCCGTTTATTCTGGGAAAATGTAAGATCTTGACTAAAAATCAGGGTTGGCACGGTTTAAATCAATTGGTTTTAACTATGGTTTAAACCATGGTTTAAACCAACTGGTTTTTTTCTTTAAAAAACCAATTGGTTTTTTTTAGAAGAAATCTAATGACATTTTTTCTCTTTTTTCTTTATAATTTACGTGTTTCAGATTATTGATATGAATAATTTCTACTTTTAACACTTTATTTCAGTAATAACCATTAGATATAGTGTGTTTAGACCTTTTTTTATGCATAGGATTAAACCAATTGGTTTTTTCCTCAGGGGAAAAAAAAAAATCGTACTTTAGAAAAAATTTAATGACATTTTCTTTTTTTCTTTATAATTTACATGTTTCAGATTACTGAATATACATAATTTCTACTTTTAACACTTTATTTCAACAATAAGCATTTGATGTAGTGGGTTTAGGTCATTTTTTTATGCATAGAACTAAAATCAGTTCACATTGGTGAACATATCTATTGCTCGAAAGAAAAAACTTTAGACGTATGTATTGATCAAAGATAAAATAGATTAAATATTCAGTATAAAATATTTTAATTTTTCTTAACATGTAGATTACTTAGTGTGATTAATAACATAATACAATTATCTTTTAAGATTTTGCACAAGCTGTAAAAGAAATTTTTCTTGATTAGGGAGATTATCTTGAAGAATTAAAAGCAAAATATGAAGCCAAATAAGAGAGTATTCAAAGACTGGGTGTTAGTTATAGCATTTTAATAATAATTTTTCCCTCTGCTAGATGGTGAATCTAACAACTAAAAATGTTATCTTCAAACTGCCACAAAAGGAAAAAATTCTTTGAAATTTATTATTTGAATAATAATGGAAAAGAATATTTATCAAACTACATCCAAATGCTTATTATTAGCAATCAAAAGATTGCTTATAAAGATTTTCAGGGCATCAATGGTTCACTGTATAGAACAGTTAATTCTTTGAACATAAGACTGTTTGCTAAAACTGTTTAAATTAAAATATGAATTTTTTCAATTTTCTATATAAATGCACTGTAATTACTTAATTTAAATTATTTTAAAATGAAATTACGCCGCTTATAAACCAATAATGTCTGTTTTTATCAATAAATATGCATGTATATGTAATAAGAAAGGGTGTTTAAAAAAAAAACGGTTTACACCAAAAAAAACCTGGTTTAAACCAAAAAAACCGGTTTATTTGGCTTTTTTTCAAAAAAAACCTGGTTTTCTTCCAACCCTGCTCAAAATAAAAAGTGTCTTTAGAATAAAAGGATAGAATTTTCACATAAAATCAACCATATGTTTTTTTTTTTTTGTTGTTAATGGTGTGCAATTTGTAAATAACGCAACTCATAAGTGAATTACTAAGCAAACAGTTCGAATTAAAAATATATAAATGTCTAAATGAACTTAACTAAAATCTCAAAAGAAATTTTGACTGCAATTCGAAATATAATTGGCATAATTTCTTAAATGGAGTAGCAATTTTACTAGACTGATTTTCCCAATAGAGACAAAACCTTACAGCTTTATGATAACAAACTGTCTGTTTGGGAATTTAACAACACGGTAAGAGGTCATTTCACTTCTGTTCGAGAGCAATATAAACGTTTTTTATGACACTGACAGCCATTACTGAAAAATCTTGCCAAGAAATAATATAAAACTAAGTGCAGAGTAGCAAAAATAAAACAATTGACTCTCTTTACTGCCGCACTTTTTCTTCTTGCTATAGTTGCTTATAATAGAATTTCAAATTCCCTAACAGTTCAACAAACTGGGCACATCTTTAAGAAAATCCTCTGAGCAGTAAAATGCTAATTTCTGATTTTATTTATTTTTTAAAAAATTTCATATCAATGAGGCGTAATTAATTATTTAATTATTGCAAAGGAAATTTTACCCTTTTGAGATATATACCACGGGGGGGGAACCAACTTGCAGATTTCAAATTTTAATAGCTACTGTCATATAATTTTCTATAATCCAAATGTAAAGGAACGCTATGTCAACGACATCATATGTGTCGTTCAAGAAAAATAACATTGTCTGTCGTTTCGGCAACATTATCAAGCTTACGTGGTGACCTAGCTTATTACGTGGTGACCTAGGAGTAATATTTTACTCCCCCCCCCCCCCCCTCTGGAAAGTTGTTCTAAGACATTGATCACCCAGGGACTTTCCCAAAAAGAAATCACATTTGTTTGCATTTAAACACGTGATAAAACAAAATTATCTCTTTATTAAAAAAAAAAAAAAAAAAAAAAAAAAAAAAAAAAAAAAAAAAACTTGCACACTTGGGAAAAAAAGAAAGACGGCACGACTACACACTTCGGTTTGAATCTGCTTTAAAGTACTGGCCGCACAGTGGAGTATTTGACCCGAAATCCCGGTCAAAAATATTTTTCGATGTAAATATAGTCCGATTGGCTTGAAATTTTTAGATGTTATTGGGTATCACTATGGAATGTTTGGCATTGTAAATGAAGTCTATAGCCTGGACGGTTCATTTACAGAGACACCCAAAAGAATTCCCTTACATTATAGTCAATGGGGAAAAATCGTTTCTTCTGTATTTTAATGATATCACACTTTTAAACGTGCTGAAATTTATATATATCACTAATGTGTACTAAGGCACTTATGGTGTGCATTTAATAGATCATTCATTTACAGGGACACACAAAAGAATATGGCGGAAGAATAAATTTAAGTATTGAAGTCTATGACCAATAATTGCTGGAAGTGCGTTTGTAGTTGTGTTGGCGTTTTAAAATGGGACAGCTTTTATTAAATATTTATTGGTGTGGATACATTCTATATATCATATACAGGGATGCACAAAAGTTCTCTAGTACATTTCCATTCACGGAATGGACATTTTTAATTGTGCTATGCGTTTCACTGAGCTAACTTTTAGCATACTATGACCTATGCATACAAATACATAGCTTAGTTTAATATTTTATATCTTAAAAGCTGACGAAGTGTAAGTTAGATTTTAAGACTTCACATATTAATAAATATATATTTTATAAATATTTTTACAATTAAGAAAAAAAAGAGTCATCATTTAAGAAAAGCACAAAGAAAAAAGAAGCTAAAATATAAATTTACTAAGTACATATTTAAAAAATACGAATAAATCACAAGTCCATTGACTTTACTGGGAAAGTAATTGTTGATAGGTTTGTCTTATTCAATATTAATGTTTAATTATGTGTATTTAATTTTACTATATATAAAACTTATTATTTACATTTACTAATGCTTATTAAATTTAAATTACATATAATAATAATTCTTGCATTTAATTTATGTTTAATAGTGTTATATTTAATAGTAGGTTCAGTAAAGTGGAGTCTATATAGTACAGATTGCTAGTTTTTGAATGTATTTAATGTATTACCAGTTTCAAATGATTCCTCAGAATTCTTCTTCATCTTCTGCATCACTTTCACGTACATTATAAAAGGAAAATTTTAATTAAATTTTCTTGCTGCTGTTTGTCAGCTTTGAAATTAAAATTAGGTGTCCCTTTTTAAGGACATCGCCCTCGGAAGGGTTAATTCACCCCTTTCTCCTCTTATATTACACACATGAGTCCCAAGAATCAATTAGGGAACCCTTTTTCAATAAATACGTATATATAATTTGAAGGAAATCGGATATTTCTATCAAAGATGTCGAGTTGCGTGCTTGTGTACGTACCTACGTACATACATACAGACATAATATGTAGGTGCAAAAGCTCTCCGGTAATAGTCTGTGAGCTATAAACCTGCAATACGACAGTAAGTATATAGTTCTTATCTCTTCAATTCGGTGGCTGCAAAACGGGGCATTTAAATAGTCATCCCGAAAAAAAAAATTATAAAAAAATGGCACAAACATGCGCAAGATTTTTTTGCAGAAAATGACACTCAAGACTATAACTAATACGATTATAACTCAAACATGGCGCGGCAAAGCGCGGCACATATTTAAAAAGCTTTCGATATGTATAAATTAGAGCCAAAAACGCTTTAAAAATAACCTTTTTACACATTTAATATTTTTTTATTACATTAAAAACTAAACTATTTAAATTAACACATGGTTTAACACTAAGCTCTGACCTTTGTTAAACACGTAAGCCATGTTTTGTTTCAATTCAACAATTCATTGAGCCACAAAAAAAAATATATTTAAACATAACAACAAAGCCAAAAAACAACAAAAAACCACGTCTTCTCACGAAGAAACTTCCTCTTCAGCTGAGGCCCGGAGCCACCATACATAACTCAGGTTCCTAAAATAGACATAGATCGATGCACCAATTAGTTAGCTATTAAAAAATATAATTTTTACAATTGTTGACGAAATTTTAATTTTTGCCTTTTTGACCAGGTTTTTGGGTCAAATACTCCACTGTGGGCCGGTTTGAATAATAAAAAAAAAAAAAATTCATTTGAAGAAAACTCGTTATCAAATTCAAACGCGACATTAAAAAAAAAAAGAAAAAAAAAGAAAGAAAGAAAGAAAACATTAATCCAAACTTTAATAAAGTAAAAAAAAAAAAAAAAAAAAAAAAAAAAACATTAATCCAAACTTTACTGAAATAAATATATATATATATATATCCAAACTTTACTAAAGTAAAAAAAAAAATTTCCAAACTTTACTAAAGTAAAAAAAAAAAAAAAAAAATTAGTCCGGAAATCGCATACAATTCAAACCGAAATCGACTCGAGGCCCAAAAGGGGGGGAAATATTAACGCAATAATAAGAAAATAGTCCATTAATTTTCCTTCTAATATCATTTTTAAAATAAATTCAGGCCTTTCTTTTGATGAAACTGGTTAAATCGAACAAAACTCTCAAGAGTAAAAACCCATCAATCGAACCTAAGTCAACCAAATTATGCAACTTAAAATAAAATACGGCTAATTCGATCGTACCCGAAGTAGGGATTGGGTCGGTTTGGGATAAAATTGGAATGCTCGACCTGACGCAAAACTCTAAACTGCCCTGTGTGTTCCAGAGACGTATCATGAATATTCAGGGATTTGAACAAACAAATATTATCGTTGATTCAGCTATTGATAAACCTGAAAGCCAATATATAGCTTTGAACATTTGTACTTATGAAAACGTAGGCTATTTGCCAGATGTAAATTTGATAAAGTAACCTTTTATAGAATTTATGTAATAAATGACGTACTTCAATGTATTTATAGGTAGTTTTGATCGTCTTCTCCATATCTACATTTTAATTATGACTGTTTCACTTGTGTCAGTTGGCTCAGTGCCATTCGCGGCATTTCAAATTTATTTTTGGTCTATTTAATATTAAAAGTAAAAAGTAAAGTATTCAAAAGTCTTGCATCAAACAAAGTATAATAGAATTTGCATCAAGAAGTTAGCCAATAATATATTTGTATTTTATTTAGAATATCATATACTATCTGATAGACAACATTTATTTAATTATTAAGTCTGTATTAAGTTAACAGAACAAAAACTGTGACTGTATGTCTAATAGTTGATTCGTATTAAAAAATTAAAATGGATAGTTATGATATTAATGATGGCGCATTCTGGTAGCTTTAGTCCTCTAGTAGCAGCAAGTGCGAAACAAGAGACGGGCGTCGTAAATTTTCTTTATAATTTGAAAATTATTTTCAAAAACATGTGTATTTATTTATTAGATTATTCATTTTTTATTTATAAGAAATATTTAAATAATAAAAATATAAAACTTCGAAAATTTTAATCTTTTCAAGTGAAAAAAAAAGTTATAAAATTCTGAACTATTTCTAAACAGTCGCAAACACATATACAAAAAGCGAAACGTAAACAACCTTTTTTGAAAGTGATTATTGATTTCTATGCAAACCACTGGTCTGATTAGGATATATTTTAATAGTACTGGATCACAGAAAGACATCTTTACTTCATCCGAAACGAAACAAAAAATCACGAGATAATAAAACAATAATAATCGTATAATACACATAATTCAAAAAAGCAGATAAGAGAAAGAAATTGATAGCAATAACTATTTAACACACATTGTTCATCAATTTAGTTACAGAATTTCTGTGAATAATCGGAAAATAATATTTTGAGAAAATATTTTTTCACCTAATTTCACAGTTGTTTAGGCAAAAAGTACAAGCAATTGGAGAAAACATTCTGCCAAGAAATACGAGTTGAGTAAATGAAATAATTACTTCGGAATGCAAAACCTTGAATTAAATAAGTTCATTATTATTTATTTCACTTCGTTTTATTCTTCCATAAGCAAATAAATTAATTCATCTAGTAAAGAGTCATGACTAGGATTATGTATCAGATAATATTTTAAGAGGTAATCAGCTTAAATAACTCTATCTAATTAATTACGGGGTTCCGAGACAAATTTTAAAATAATTTTTATTTATTGAGTAAAAATTTTGAAATTTTTTATGATGGTTAACCATATCATTTGTAAACAAAATCATACCATAAAACTTCTCATATTTTTTTTTATTTAAATTTTAAAATATATTAAAAGTGTGGTGTTATTTAAAATTGTTATAACTCAAAATATTATTTGTAGAATTTCATTTTTTTTTTACATTTTACTAAACAGAAATATCTAAATGTTAATATTTTGATCTGACATTAAAAAAGTAATTAAAAAAAATTTAAAAAAAAGATGTAACTTTTATTCAAAATATCATATTTCCGAAAGTAAATATTTTTTTCAAATTTTCTGAATCAAAATTATCAATCAAGTAAAATAATCAAAAAAGACATGCTCTAAGTATGAAGCATTTATATTTAACGGTTCTTGAGTTAGAACAATTTATATCCGAGAAATTGTGAAAAAACACATCATGAAGAAAAACACATTTTCACAAGAAGTCGATACCAAGACAACCATTGCTTGAAAGCTAGATTATGAAACCTAACCAAAGCAAAGCAATTAATATTTCCTTCTTTAATTGAGACAGAAACATAATTAAAGCGTCATTTTAAGCATTAAAAAAACCAGAGAAAATTTTAATGTAGAAACATTTTTTATAGAAAATTTGAAGATTTTTGTGTACCCTTTTAAAGGATCATCTATATATTTAATATGAGTTTAGCTGTTTTAGTTATATAACAGCACAACAACTTTATAACACATTTAAGTTCCCCATGCCAAAAAACCGTGAAATAGAGAATTTTCATTAGTTTTGAATAATTAGCTAGCCATGAATAAATTATCGCTAAATGAATCACATATTACGTCAAAGATAAAAAGTCCACTATTTAGATATAGTTCAAACAATAACTTAAGTATCTCATTGAATTATAGCTTATATGATGCACAGTAAAAACCCAAACAAAATGCGCAATTTCAATGAAAAAGGTTGTGAAATTTTAATTTGTAATGTGCTTATTAAAAATTCATAAATAAAACATATGGTACACTGAAAAAAAAATGGATTCTCAAAATTGAGTAAAGTATACTCAGTTTTAAGAACGTCACATATTCAAAGTCGCTTCGATCCATATGTACTCAAAAGTGAGAGACACATATGTGCTCATTTTTTATTCCATGGTTGTGTTCAAATACAAATAGTTATAAACTGCCTCTTTAGCTTATATATTAAAGTTAAAATATATTGGCATATATTTACTTTTCAAAATTATTAATCATAAACGTTTCATTGGTTATTTATTAAGAAAAATCGCAAAATAATTATCAAAATACCCAGATCGTATTTTTTTTTTTGACAAGAGCATTGCAAAACACTGCAAGAACTGTTAATTTATTTAAAAATACTCTACATAGTTTAATAGTTACATTAACAAGCATCTTTTTATGCTGCCATGAATGAAATAAACCAATACAATGTACAAAATTATCGTTTGTTTGGATTTGATAACATGTGATGTTTCAAAATTGAGAAAGCAATGTGTTCATTTTTTATCCAAATATACTCAACTCGGTATGAGTGCATCAATTTACTCATTTTTGAATACGTGATTATTTTTTCGGTGTATATACACATTGTTTTGCCACCATTGAAGTACATTTTTGTTCATTTCTGTCTATTAATTCTTCAGTTATCTTCAAATGTATAAAATCAGGAACTTGAGACCACGTACAGATTAAAGTCGAAATTTTTCTTTATGTTCTTTCAGATTCATTAAATGTAGTAAGTAAACGATGTGTTTATGGATTACCTGAAGCGTAATCTTAGACTCTACAAAAATACTTATTATAATCCTACTTTAATAATTTTAACCGCAATATCACTGTCCTCAAAATATATTCGTCAACATTGACAAGTCTTGACACATTTTAACTCACAATTGGCGTATTCTTCAAGCTAGCGCATTGACAATTATGTGTGTCATGAAGAGACAAATTAAAGGAAAAAATGTATAGACTCGTACAGAAATTTTCGAAATTTGTATAAAAATAAATAGGGCATAGGGCTCCTCGAATTATAATAACTGTACAGCAAATAAGGCACTTTGAAGCAAAGAACTTTGTTAAATGAACTTTAGAAGTGGAGTTATAATATCATTCGAGGGTGGGGAAATTATAATTATTGTTATTTTATTCTTTTATTGCTTTAATGTCCGTTTTAGGCGCGTACGTAATTATGTAAATATGTAGCACCTGTAGTTGTCGTTCAGTCCGTCCGTCCGCATATAACAACGCAAAAACTACCCAACCGAATCTGAAATTTAAAATATATAATTATTACATAATTTTGTCGAGTCATTTCAAATTTCATGAAAATCGGATGCATAGATCAATTACAAGGACAATCAAAAGTATTCCATTACATTACGGTCAATGGGGAAAAAAGTTTCAAATGCATTTTAATCGTTAGAAATGAAATTTAAAATACATAATTATTACATAATTTTGTCGAGTTATTTCAAATTTTATCAAAATCGGCTACATAGTTCATTTACAGGGACAATGAAAAGTATTCCGTTACATTACGGTCAATGGGGGAAAATGTTTCAAATGCATTTTAATGGTGATACACACATTCGAACATAATAAATTTGATATGCATCTATAAAGCACATATATACATTTTGTATAATCTGTAGTGCAAAGTACAAAGCCACATAAAAGTATTCCATTACATAATGGTATAGGGAGAACATTGTTCGGTGCACATTTTAATTGTAATTAACTATTTACAATTTTATGAGACTGATATATGAGAGTGATATTTTTAAAACTTCTTTATCGTACGAACGCACCTCATTTGCTACGCTTCACGTGCAATTTCCAATTTTTTTGATCTCGTATTACGTTTTGTTCGTATAAAAATAAAAACAATAACGACAGCGAATTCTATTTTAATATTTTGTATAAAATAAGATGAAAAAAAAACTATTATTTATTTTATTTATTTATTTATTTTTTCACGGCCGCATTTTTATGGTTACTAACATACTTTTTTCTTGTATGCAGATAACACCTAATCAATTGTTTTATTAATTTTAAATACAAGATTTAAAGAGAAATCTATATTAAGCACAAATGCTTGTTCAAAACACTAAAATACTAATGTATTTTTATAATAATGAAAAAAAAAAAAGTGTTATTTCCTAATTTACAAATACGGTACGGGTAAAATAAGAAATGAAATTGGGATGCGGCCATAAAAATCATTTTGGCAAAGAAGATTTTGTACTTAGGGCAACACAATTACCTTGCGGGAAATCATAACCGCCCTAGCCCAAACACTCAAGGCCACATCATAAGCAATGGGCGTTTTCATCCGGATGGAAAAAAGCATGCTCTTAGCTAATGAACTTCTCTTACCTGAGTTCAAAAGAAAGAAAGAGTAGGCATTTCTGCTTTTCACAGCAGAATTCAGAAATGATAAATAAATAATGTGCACATATTATTTGGTAGATTGGTCTTCTCTTTAAAAGACCCCCAATGCAAAAATGTTACGAGGCCTTAATACTTTCAAATCTGAATTTGTTTTCAATTTTCAGGGGGAAAATACTTTTATGTTAATAATGTATTTAATCATATAACAAAAATTAAGGTTCATTGAAATCACGAACATACCTATTTTGTACACTATTCATATAGTTATTGTATATTATATTCATATATCACTATAGAAAGAGTTTATCTGTAGAAATTGTCTAAATATTTGAAAAATACTGTACTAAAACAGAATTAAACAAACATAACAATTTTTAAGTCTCTTTTGTATTTTATCATAAATTGCTCAGAAAATCAGCCCCTTTTTTTAAACTTAAAGCCACGTGTGTTTAAAATAACAGAATACCTTAACAGTATAAAGAGAAACAAGCAATTTTTTTTATCATTAAATACTGTAATATATATATATGAGTTGTAATAACAAATATAGATACATATAATATCATATTGCATTTAGATTGTAACAAACATAATTATTAAGACATAATAATAAACAATGAAAAGCCAGAAGTCGATAGAGTTAAATTAATTTGAGAAAGAGGTTAAAAAAAAGTTATTTAATCTGTTTAAAGCATAATAAGGATAGAGGCTAAGTAGAGTTCGCGTATAAAAACTTTGAAATGTCACTTTTCTGCGTGACAAGTAAAACGGAAAAAATGTTGCAGCATAATTTGGAAGTCGTAAAAAAAGAAGTGTCAGGATATGTTTCATCTCCTACATTCCCCTTATGGCTGATCCCCATATATATCGTAGGTTCTTTATATGTTGACTATTAAATTGTTTAAAAAAATCCTTGTTAATTTTTTGCACATAGCTCTTTACCTTACTCAGATTAATGTTAATTAAGATCTCATAGTACATGTATAAGTTTTTTGAATTCATTAATTGCAATATTCATATGCACATAAACATTATGCTAAATTATATTTATACCATTTTGTATACATAACAAGTTTCATCCTGTAATCTTAAACAATGTTTTTGCTCTCACCCTCCTCCCACTTTCCAATGCTTAGGAGCGGTAACTGGCAACGGGAATAAATGCCCATTAATCCAATATCATCAAAAGGTCTGTCGGAAATAAACATGCATTTTTAAAATTCAACATTTTTTTCAAAATAATCAAACGTTATCGAGGCTCCAGGAAGTCCTCAAAATTTTGGGAATATTGTTCTGTATTTCCGACAGATTCTGACTTAAACGTTTGTTAGATTTTAAGAAGGTAATGTAAAATTATAATAATATATAATAATAATAAAACTTACAAAATTATAAAATCTTTTAAAAATAAATCCCGTTATAAAATTTTGGCCAACCTTTTATAGAGTAGAAATTAATTTTACAAACCGATACTAATTGCTAATTTACCTTTTTTTAAGTATCAATTACTTTTTAAATAATCTTTAAAGAAATCTGCAAATAAAGGTTATAAAAGTTTTCATCATCACAGACTTCTTAAACTAGATATGCAAGTACGGTCTTAAGAATTTTCGTTTTATGTAATGAATATGATACATTAAAGAAAAAAAATGCAAGTGTCTTTTATCAATCACACGTGCCCAGCACATGTTTATTCTAATTAAACATTTTATTTTAGAAACATATTCCTTGTCATTAAGGATGACATATTAATTTTCATGATAAACATGATATTGATATACACGTTAAATAAAATATAAAAAAACACAGAGAGGATATCAGTGACTTACAAAATATGAAATCTCAATAATTCAAAACGAAAAGAAAGTAGAAATAATGAGATATATATGTTAGAATATATTACAAATACATGATACATATTGAGATGCGTTATGAACAGCTCTGTTCTTAAAAGACAAAACACTAACCTTTATTTGCGAGTCTAAACTATAATAAATGACAATAAAAGTGCCACGAGATTTGGAATAATATTTCTCCCAAATATTTTTGCATAAAATTCATAATCCAACTAATTATTTTCAAATGGTAAATTAACTTTCGAGTCTTTATTTGAATTTTTTTTTATTAATTTCAGACCTGAAATAGGGTAACATCCCCAGTAATTGGCATGCACCAGTGATTGGCACATTTTACAAACATGTCCTAAAAACAGATTTATATCCAGTCTTTTAAAAATTCAAGACCATATATCAGTTATATGCTCATTTACGTTAAAGATTATAACTTTGATTTATTTTACAAGATGACAATAGAGCCTAGGAAAGAGAAACAAATCTGGCTTGTTTCAAATTAGCCATTTTGTTGCAAATTCTTGTTCTTTGGCTTAAGGAAGGAATGCTTTTCAATTCATTATTATCTGATTTATAATATATTTTAAATTTTAATTGGCAACAGTTTTGTTTAGTTAAAAAGGGTTACTTTAATTGTGTAAAAGTATTTTCGACACAAATATTTGGATTTCTGAATTAATGGTAGTTGCCAATTAATGGTGCTTCAATTTTGCTAGTTCCGAGTAATTGGCACCTATTCCAATTACAAGGAATTCGCAAGGAATTTGAGATTAAATCATTTATTTTGGAAGTACTTTTAAAATTATAGACTAATTTTGTTTATCATTTGTTTTTATTTGAAAATATAAATTTTATCAGTAATTGGAATCCATTAAAGCTTCATATGACAGTTACTGGGGACAGCATGACAATTACTGGGTATTAATGTAAGTATATTGTATTGTTTTAAAATGTTCACATTTCAGATTAATATGCTGATTTCTTACTCTCAAAAACCTGAAATATGGCATCTTCATCTACAGTAAATTAATTTAAAGCGATTAAACCCAATGCAAAATGTAAAGTTTTTTTTAAATATAAACATATGCCAATTACTGGATCACAAGGTGTCATAAATTGGTGCTCTAGGTGCCAATTACTGGTGATTTCAGCAACTTTTTATAAATATATTTTTATAAAAATACTTTTTCAATTTTTTTTTGCTTTTAGTCGTCAAAATAGATGCAGAGATATGCATTCTTTGATTTAAAAATATTTCCAAGTAAATAGTTTATTTCTTTGTAATGAAAATTTAAGTAAGTTTAACGACAAATTCTTAATGTGCCAATTACTGGGGATGTTACCCTATATAATGTTTGTATGTATACATATATATTTTTTAATCTTCGTCTTATCTCACATGGATAATAATTTGATGTACATGATAAATTTATTTGACAAATTTTAATTCATATCTTCCTAAAAAATCATCCAATTTAAAAGTTAGTTTTTTATAAGCCATAATAAACGAATAAGTGATTAATCAAACGTTGATTTTCGCCTTAAAACCGAGTTTTAGTGAATATTTAATTTCAGTGAAAAAACAATCGGACTTTTGCATCCTGTCGAAACTTTAGCCGGATCTCATACAATAAGGAGTGGTAACAGTAAAAACTAATCACAGCCTATTGCGTCTTTGAATGTTTTTCATTAATTCTATTATTCTTTGCAGATTCGAGCAAAAATGATGGCAATAAAGAATAGACAGAATGTAAAAGAAAACTGATTTGTTTTGAAACTTGTTTGTAAATATCCCACCATTACACGCAGTTTTTGTTACTTCATAAAGTATATTAAACTTTATACGATAAATAAAAACTTAGTGTAAATAGATTTGGTATATCCCATTCTTAAAACTAAGTTTAAATAAATTTGGTGTTGTCCCATTTTAGAAACTAAGTTTAAATAGATTTGGTGTTGTCCCATTCTTAAAACTAAATATAAAAATATTTGGTACTGTTCCGTTTTTAAAACTAAATATAAAAATATTTGGTACTGTTCCGTTTTTAAAACTAAATTTAAACAGATTAGGTGTTTTTGCATTATTGTTAAAACTAAGTTTAACAGATTTGATATTGAAACATAGTTAAAACTACGTTTAAATATATTTGGTGTTGTCCCTTATTAAAACTAAGTGTAGATAGATTTGGTGTTATCTTATCCCATTGTTAAAACTAAGTGTAAATAGTTTTGGTGTTGACCCATTATTAAAATTAAGTTTAAATAGGTTTAATGTTGACCCATTATTAGAATTAAGTTTACATAGATTTGGAGTTGTTCCCATTGTTAAAATTAAATGCAAATATATTTGGTGTTGACCCATTATTAAAATTAAGTTTACATAGATTTGGAGTTGTTCCCATTGTTAAAATTAAGTTTACATAGATTTGGAGTTGTTCCCATTGTTAAAATTAAATGTAAATAGATTTGGTGTTGACCCATTGTTAAAACTAAGTTTAAAAAGATTTATGTTGACCCATTTTTAAAACTAAGTGTAGATAAATTTAGTGTTATCTTATTGCTAAAACTAAATGTAAATAGATTTGGTGTTGACCCATTGTTAAAACTAAGTTTAAATAGGTTTAATGTTGACCCATTATTAAAATTAAGTTTACATAGATTTGGAGTTGTTCCCATTGTTAAAATTAAATGTAAATGGATTTGGTGTTGACCCATTGTTAAAACTAAGTTTAAAAAGATTTATGTTTACCCATTTTTAAAACTAAGTGTAGATAAATTTAGTGTTATCCTACTGTTAAAACTAAATGTAAATATAATTGTCTATATACTTGACTGTCATTTTTCCCACTGCCAAATTTTACTACCAAACAAGAAACAACAAACAATAAATGCAAAACATATTTTTAAAGATGATAAAGAAAAAGAGCTAATGCATGTTTAAAGTTTAAATTCTCAAAGAAGAATAATCTTCAAATAGCATAATTAAGTAAAAAAGAATTTTGTTTTTTTTTTTCTCAATCCTTTAAAAACCAATGTATTTATTTCCAAGAAAAGAGATATAAGTTAAGTGACAGAAAAGGCGTGTCTCTTTATTTGAGGAGTTAAAAGAACTGCTTAAAATAACTTCAAGACACAGATGTCATATACGCACCACATTTGCACGTGCTTTTTTCCCCCGCCAGTTTGGCATTGCACATGTGTGCCAAGGAGAAGATCCGTTTAATAAGTTTATAACAATTGTTAAGTAAATAAAATGGGGAAAGTTAAAGATTTCAGTGAAATGTGCTGATTAAATATACAACTGCATGTATTCAATATGACTATAAGTATTAATATTTATGAATTACTGTGAAAATTATATTTAGTGTTTTGTTACCTATTAAGTTACTTATTTATAACTATTTATTTATTGTTTCCTTTTTCTATTAAATTCATGTTTATTTACTGTTATTTTTTATTTTAATTATTTAAAATATTTTTATTATATACTATATCAATAATTATTTATATAAAACTATCATTTATTTATTTTTATTTCCTTTTTTAAAATACTAAAATCTCTTTCATTTTTTAACGTTACTTTCTTTTTATATTGTAACAAAAAAAAAAAAAAAAAAAATCACGTCCTGTTATTGCATGCAGTTTGTAACTTATATTCAAAAGCAAAATTTTCGCCAAACTGGCGAGGGAGAAAAGCACGTGCAAATGTGGTGCGTATATGACATCTGTGCCAACTTCGAATTGGAAGAAGAAGAAAAACAAAAGAATAATCTGATATAAAAATAAAAAATGAAATATGAACCGGTTAACAATACCTCAAAACAAGTTATTCCGAGATTAGTAAAGTTCCAATATTGTGATTAAGTAAGAAAACGTCCACACTTACCTGGAAAAAGACAAAAAGAAAAATTAAGCACATCATTAATCATAATAAAGTACCATAACATCATTTATTGCTCTATTTCAATGTGTTCAGATCACATGTTCTGAAACTTTTTTATTTAAGGTAATTTCTACAAACTCCCAAATAAAGGCTTAAAGGGGCTCAGGGGTTGAAAACTTTTCAAAAAATCGATTTTTTTATGATCTAGTTTGATTATTCAATTAATTCTTAACTCAATGCAAAAAACCGCATAAAAATATTTGCATTTTTAACGGAGTTATAAGCATTTATGTATCAACACTTTCAATGCCGCACCCATATAATTTAAACTTTGCAACAAAGTCGCGTTTTCTCAAAACTTGATTTTTGACGACTAACACCAAGATTAAAAAAAACAATTTAATAAAATGTTTTTTTTTTTGCATGCATATAACATCATTTTCTATAGAATGAATTAATATATTTTAGATAGTTTAATATTTTGAGTATTTTTAATGAAAAAAAAATTGTATTTTTTAGGGGTTTTTTAAATTTTTAAATTTGAGAGTTTTTTCAATAATTTTTTTTTTTTTTTTTTTTTTTTTTTTTTTGAGTGATAGTTATATTTTTAATTCATTCTATAGAGAAGAGTTTCCGGATCATTTTAAAGCAAAGATTAGGTTCTTATGTCGATTCAACGTTAAGATATCTTGCAGGTGGTGATATAAAACATATATATATATATATATATATATATATATATATATATATATATATTCGAAAATTGTGTTACATAAATTTTGCTATATTTCTTATTATGTTACATTGAAGTACTTCATTTTATAATTTTATACTACAAACATATCTTTAAAATATCAGAAAGTTTAAATTAATTACACTGAATACTTCTGTTTTTATATGGACTCTAAGCGAGAGCTCTGTTTACATGTTTTTTCGTATCGATCAACCCCTGAGCCCCTTAAGCAATTTAATTATGGAACAGTAAAATTCCATTTGTCCAAAATTCAGTCATCCAAATGGCAGAACATACAGAAAATACAAAATTACACTTTTATTTATTTGTTTTTAATTGTTGTTTTATTTGTTTGTGTATTGGTTCATAAAAATAGGATTTCTTAGTGAAATTCACATTTAAAATCATTAAAAATAATGTTTAAAAGGAATTTTCTAAAGCATATATTTAAGTCGGTATTCACAAATTTCAGAAGTGCTATTCTAATTTATTTCAAAAAATTAACAAGCATTTAAAAAATCTGTTCGCAAGCAGTTTTCTAATTTTTTTTTCGATCCTATTCTCATCTAAGAACAGTGTTTTTAAGCACATAATTAATGATGCTGAATTAAATCACACTTGTTACTTTACCTTTAGTTTTTATTTTATTTGATTAATTTTCCGGTGAATAGTGCGCACATACTTTAACAAAAGTTTTTTTCCCTCCAAAACCATGAATGTTTATATTTTTAATTTATTATTGTCAATGACCTATTTTTTCTTCAATCCCTAAGACTTAAGACTTTATTATAAATGATCTGATAGATAACATAAAAACTAAAAATGGATTTAGTAAAAGCTTTGTGGTCATATCGCATGATCATAAATAAATAAGAAAATGGAAAAGATAGTAGTGCTATAATTAGAAATTCTTAAGCACATTTCAGCCCTATCTTTCGGATACTTTTATAGAGAACGGAAATCAGCAACAATAACAACAATAATTAAAAAAACTGTCTGCCTTGCGGCATATTAGACTTTTATAAAAAAAAATTTCAGAAAACTTAAAAAAAAATTATAACACTTTAACTGAAGGGTTTTAAACTCGCTCTCATATAATTCAATACAACGAATTGAGTATTTTATTTGCATTGGAGTTAATAAGCGTTTCGGTTATTCTTTGATTTAGTGAATATTTACATATTGGTTGGATGAATTTCCTATGCATAATTTTACAAGAAAATGCTTATTTGTTAATATAATTAAGAATATTAATTAAATTAACTGTGTAATAGAATGAATGAAAATGATTTCTTGAATGTGTCAGAATGTAGCCCTTGTGGATTAGAAAAAAAAATTAAAAATTAAAAAAATATCCTGAATTTATTTAGCAAGATAACTTGCAATATTCGGTGAGATAGTTCGAAATATTCGGCTGCAGCTATTCGACCAAAGCATTCAGCCAACAAGCCTTTAATATTCGGTCAACCGAATATTCGGCTAAAAGGCTGAATAGCTCGAAATATTCGGCTGCAGCTATTCGACCAAAGTATTCAGCCAACAAGCCTTTAATATTCGGCCAACTGAATATTTGGCTAAAAGGCTGAGTAAGCCAAATACCGAATATTGGCTGAATATTCGTCCAATCTCTAATACCGTCCCAACGCCATTGATTTTTCAATGTGATGATGAGTTTGGGAAATGGGTGATTTGGGAAAGTGGATTTTACCATTCAAAAATTTAGAATATTTTTACTGTAATCGTAACTGTGCAGACTTCATTGTTCCTGTTTATTGCAATCTGGAGCGCAATTCTTAAAATAACTCTATCTGACATTTTATTTCAGCTGATTGAATCGAAAGGCCGCTTCGGATTATATGGCTCCTTTATTTTAAAGGTGCTACAGCTCAAAAATTGTTTCTTTCAGACATGGCTGCCATTCTACTTGGGCTCATATTATTGTGGTCCAGATCTCACCGGAATAGCGTTTGTATTGCTAGTAGATGAAAAGAAATCCTTGGTGAGTAGGAGTTTCTGAAATTTTAAATTAGAGATTTTTAACGAAAATATCTCTGAGCAAAATGTAGCGATATTTAGCTCAACGTTCAATCTAAGGTTTTATTCGGATTACAAGAGTAGTACCTAATTTCTCTTTTTTGTGGAAATAAAAAATATTTTAATATTGCTTTTAAGCATAAAGTTTTTTCTGTTTCCGACAATGTAGTCAAAATTATTGCAATAAAAATGCACGTTACATGAACACTTTTATCTTTTATCATTAATGCGCAATTTATATTTTATTAGCATTCTCCGCCTTTTAAGCTTCATTCTTTCATACAGATATGCAAGCAATGCATGCATACACTAGAGATGAGACGAGTTCAGTTCGAGCCGGATCGCAAGATGAATTCGACATTTATAGAAGTTGCTCGGGTGGGTTCGAGCTCAAAGTGAAAATCTTATGTATTCACAAATTTAAAAAAAAAAAAAAGAAAAAGAAAAAGAAAAAAGAAACTTGCTGCTTGAGAAATAATAATATATTTCTTCTTGTAATTCTGGCCTTATTTAATTTCAGAATTTATGCGCGCACATGCGATGCTAATCGCGAAAAAAATTGAAGTCAACTTATAGGATGATCAAAACTGCCATCAAATAAAAATAGAATTTTAAGAAGTAAAAGAAAAGCTACTTTTACTTTTATTGTTATTTTTTTTTCTTTTTTTACTCCAATTTAACATTAAAAAGGTGCAACCAGGGCCATGCCTAGAAGTGAACAATAGGGAGGAGGGACTCAAGAGAATGTAGGGGGAGGGGGGCTTATTTTCTCTCTCTCTCTCTCTCTTACACAGAAAGATAAATCAGTGCATATACATATTGTATGTACTATGTTTCTTATTAAACTGTTGTAATAATTTCATTTTATGCTAAGAAAAGTATATGATGATGAAAATTTTGGTGCAAAATTAAACATACTGTTAGCTTCATATGTACAAATAGGATGAGGGAGTGTTGAAACACTTATTTTTGACACAATTTAGTAATTCTGCAAAACTATGAAAAATTCCCAAAATTAAATAAGATTTTTGAACAGAATTTCATTTGAATTTTTGGAAAAGAAATTCATTAAGTGACCTTGGAATCTTTTCCAGAGGGAGCTCAACATATTTTAGGAGGGGCTGAGCAGCCCATAGCGCCCCCTTAGATACGGCCCTGGGTGCAACCGTTTATATGCATAAATATGCGAAAGAAAGAGGTAGAGAGAGAAAGAGACAGGGAAAAAAATCAGTATTTGTAATTCTAGAACGTCCATGAAATATCATCAAATAGGGTATTGTCACGCGACCTAACCTAAATAACTTATTTTCTGTAGAAGCACAAGTTGATGTGAAGACCCTAATGAAATAGAAGGTAACATAATAAAGCAATATAGAGGTAAAAAAAAAAACTAGACTTCGTTTATATTATATGCGGATAATCAGTCTTTCTGCTATTGACCTTCTTCCGGATACTAGACTCTGCCACTCCCGAAGGCAACCAAGGACAGAACTATTTTTCAATTACTATTTTACTCGCCTCTTTTTTTTTTTTTTTTTTTTTTTTTTTTTTTTTTTCAACGAACTTCATCAGAAAATTCTAAAAGTTTTACTGTAGCTATCTCTCTTTCAGATGATTAAAAATAAATGACAACATTTTCCTCTCTTTTTATCGTGTTTCACAATTTAGATTTCAGCATAGTAATCCAACTAAAATGAAATAAAATGTAAAAAAAAATTCAATAAAGGTAAAGAAGATTATCTTTTAAAATAAACTAAGCATTTAAATATTAATAAAGAATGATATAATATCTAAATATTAATAAAGAATGATATAATATCAACGCAAAATAGAGCAATTAAAAAATAACAGAAGAATTGAGACGATGACAGAATACTTTCATACTTATAGTATAGCTTTGTTTATATAAGTACAAAATTTTAATATATTTTTTAATTTCATTAGGAATTGCTTATTGTTGAAAGTGAAGAACGACTACAGTCTTAGTTTTAAAATTAAAATTTTCGCTTTAACGGTATTCGAAATTGTAACTTAAAAAAAACTTTCATCAATTGCTCCTTAAATACTATTTTTTTTTTTTTTTTTTTTTTTTAATAAAAATCGAAATACCCAATTATAAATATCTAAATTCTAAATGTCTGTACACTTAGATGAGATAAATATATATATAAAATGAATTCCTATTAAAAAACATTTGAAGTTTGTATATATATATATATATATATATATAATTTAAGATGTTTCCAAGCAAAGGTTAGGGATAATATGTCGTACAGGAAAACTGAAGCAAAATTGACAATCACGCGTGCCAAAATCTTTCCCAAACAATTTTCAGAAGTACCATTGCGAATGCAGTCAACGAGTGTGTTTTAAATGGGAAAGAAAACTGTGGTACTTTAAAGTATCATCAGGGTATAAAAGGTAAAGCAAAATGGCTTTCAAATAACTAACAGAAAAAAAATCGAAAAAATTATCTGAGCTTGATCTGGAAATAAAAAATAAGGATTCATTACTTTAGTTCCTTAAAATTCTAAAATTTTTCTATTTACATTCTTCAAAACTGACGAAAAGGATGATCGCCCACGCTCACATTAAATATTTTTCCGTGGACCACACCCTGTAATATTACAACAGATGAAATAAACCTTTTATGGACGTGCTTATTAAATAAGCTTAATAAAATAAATTACAAGGCAACAAACATTTTTTTTTATCCCAATCATTTTACGACAGTGGCGTAAATAATATTAAATAAGGTGAGCTCAAGATTTTTTTCCCAAAGGAATTGAGTGATTTTCATATCAATAACTAATAAAATATTTATAAGACTTGTTACTAACGCCTAATTTTACAACTAGGGACATCTTAACAGGAAGCAGGACGTTTCGGTCCCGCCATTTCGGTCCCGCCGTTTCGGTCCCGAGACATTTCGGTCCCGAGACGTTTCGGTCCCGAGACATTTCGGTCCCAGGCCATTTCGGTCCCGAGACGTTTCGGTCCCGAGACATTTCGGTCCCGAGACATTTCGGTCCCGAGACATTTCGGTCCCGAGACATTTCGGTCCATGGCCATTTCGGTCCCGAGACCTTTCGGTCCCTGGACTTTTCGGTCCTCAGGCATTTCGGGCCCTTCTCCAGCAAGCTGAAATTTTGTACACGGGAAATAGCTGACATAATTTTATAGGGAACATTTTAGAGTGTTGAATTCAGGGGCGGGTCATTCTCCCCAGAGCTATCAATGCCCCCCTCCGGAAATTTTGAGATTTTGTGTTTTCAGTGTTAAAAAGTGTAATCCCCCCAGGACTCTATTGAATCCCCCCGGAGCCACAGAAGTTCCTCCCGGAGAAAAGAGTCTGAATTCAGCGCTGGTTTTTTAACTGAAAACCACATAAAGTTTTAGTGTAATGCGATTAATTAGAAGTAACAAGTACCCAAAAACCGCTTACACGTATAACTCGGATCCAAACTCAAACATATTGCAGCGGATCCAAACGCTATGCAAATTTCACATGACAGAAGTAATTGTTTTCAGGAGTGAGGGGAGGATTGTTCTGTGGATTTATATAGAAGTTCCTCAATCATGAAGATCTGGTAATTTAAAAACACGTATAAGTCGAATTTAATTTGCTTAAGCAAATGTCCATGGCCTACACATTTTCAGTTGCATATAATTTGTACAATATGTGTTTAACAATGAAAAAAAAATCTGCAAATAGTTTTAGAAATCTTTATTTCATCCTATTATTTAAGGGCACATCATTTTTAGATTATGTCATTTTACATTTTACATTTTTTTTTTTTTTTTTTTTTTTTAGGGGTTTTTAACATGGAATTGTGATAAAGCCACATTATTTTTTAAGTTCTGCATCGGGATTGACTAAAACATTTTATTTTTTAAATAATTATTTTATTTCGCTATTAAAAAAACTATTTAAAAGTTTGCGTTAATCTTTTTACATATAACAATTATTGCTACGAAATAACTTTTTACGTGTAACAACCTTTTTACATATAACAATGCAAAAATTACAAATCCTTTTTAATACATTAAACACTTTTTATGCTTATTACATTCAAAAACTACGAGCGAAATAAACACAAGTCAAATCTGGGAGGTCCGTCCGCATTGGAACTCCAGAGTAAAAAGGACATTGTATTATAGAATGAGGGATTTCATCTGACAAGTGTATAAAAATCAAGATAAGTAGAATAAAGCTAACTACCTATCTTTTCTAGCTATTTTGTATAAAGATGACTATTTGTTCAGATGGCGTTGACAATTGATTGACATGTAGAATTTTTCTTAAAAGAGGTTAATAGTAGTACTTAGCTGGTACTTATATGCATATATTTCAAATTTTATAGGAACACCAACATAAAAAATTATAAGTGTTTAAAAATTCCCGGCAGTCGGTTTTGATTTGTTTCTTACTTAATGTTATACATTATTTTATTAAATGATTAATATAATCTTAGAAAATTTTAAAGCATTAATAATTATGCTGTTAAATTAAAAAATTTTTAAAAATTAAATTATTTTTATCAAACATATTTATTAATAAGAATTCAAAATTATTTTAACTATTAATTGTTTAAGTGACTTATTTATCAATAACGTGTTTAAAATCTAGTTTATAGCTCTTATTATAGCAAAAATGAAAAAACATATTTTTTAAATTTCAGCTACTATAATGTTATCAAGTTCATTAGGATATATAAAAATTATAAGGATTCTCAAAATAAATATGTTATTTATTCATTTATTGGTTAGTTTATGATATTTTTCTTACTCTTTAAAAATAATTAATTAATATATGATTGCTTTTTGCGAACTGTAAACTATAACTTTGTTTCAGAAAATTTAAATCTTCATCTGGATAATAATGTTACCTAACACTGTTAAGAAATATTTTTACGCATTGTTACAGTGTTGCATTATTATGTTTAATTAATTATTACGTTACTGATTTTTCAATAATAATAATAATAATAATAATTTCCTTTTTTGAAATAAATAATAATTTTTGAATAAAAACTTATGGTGATGAATAATTGCTATAAATTAAATCACAAAACAGTTAGTGATTTTAAAATTAAACTCAAATTAATATTTTATTAAATATGTGTATTTTTAATTTAATGAATCTTTATTTAATTAAATTGATCAAATTATTAATACCCATTTCGAATTTTACTTTAAATAAACTCAATAAATAATCTGTTTTATATTCAATTTATCATTAGGTTTTGTAGTAGTTATAAACTGAAACTTATTTTTTACCTCTTTATTTATTTTATATTTAAAGTTACTGAAATTTAAAACTATTAATTCAATCAATAATAAAATTAAAATAAGAATTGTCAATTTTTTTTTCTGTGAAAGTGGGAGCGAAAAGGTAATGCAAATAAATAAATAAACGATAAATTAAAAAAGCTTAGTTTTTGTCAGTTAAAATTTGAAAATAAAATTATTTAAAATAATAATTACATTATTATATAAAATTGAAAAATAATCATTTTATTACAAAGAAATAAGCCCACTTTCAATAAAATTAATTCACAAAAATTGTCTTCATAAAGTAAGAAAACTGTGAAAAAAAAAAAAAAAATGCAACCAATAATTATTACATAAAAAAGGTCGTTGGAGCATTTATATTTTTTAAACAAAAAATTTTCATAGCACGCCTAGTTAGGAAATCACTAATTTAAAGATTCTAAGAAAGTGCTAAAACAATCAATAAAATATGTATTTTAGTTTTTTGTATAGATAAAATACCTAATACAAAGAACATATGATAAAACTTAAAATATTCATTATGTTAAATAATAATAATAAAGACAGTGTAAAATTATATAACATTGTTTAATCAAATTTTCAACTTGCTGTGATTTTATTATCACGAGTTACAATAGATTAAACTTATTGGACTATTATATTCAGCTTTGTATAAAATTTAAGGGAAGGGGGGGCAGGAGAATAAAAATATTAAAAAAAGCCAAAACATTGTTGAGCTTACAGCGTTTAGTAGGCCTTCATCGATCAGAAACCAAGTTATAAGGTGGCCGGTAAAGAAATAGCAAGGGACCGAAATGGCCAGGGACCGAAATGGCAAGGGACCGAAATGTCTCGGGACCGAAATGGCCAGGGACCGAAATGTCTCGGGACCGAAATGGCAAGGGACCGAAATGGCAAGGGACCGAAATGGCCAGGGACCGAAATGGCCAGGGACCGAAATGTCTCGGGACCGAAACGGCGGGACCGAAACGGCGGGACCGAAATGGCGGGACCGAAATGTCGTGTACCCATCTTAACAGATTCAACGAAGAGTGCATTGTCATCTAACAATACCTTGACAATTTTTTTTAAATCATTTTAGCTGATTTCGCTCAAAAGTTAAAGTCATGAGACAGAGTTTCCCCCAGGTTTAAAAAAGGGCAGGTCGCTACTGTTCTGAAAAAGGCACTTTGTATAATTTTTAGGGCACATTTACATTTTTCAGGGCACTTTTTCATTTTTAAGGGCACTTTTATATAGTTGAATCGAGGATCTAGCGGTTCAAAAAATCATGAAAAAACAGAAATTTCATCAAAAAATTGAAAAAAAAGGGTAAATTTTGTTAAAAGATCGCGAAAAAACAGCAGATATTCTTAAAAGATCATGAATAAACAGCCAATTTTGTTAAAAGATCGCAAAAAACTACTGATTTTGTTAAAGGATTGCAAAAAGCGGCAAATTTTGCTAAAGAATCGCGAAAAATGACAAATCTCGTTAAAATATCGCGAAAAAACAGAACTTCTCACAGAATTTTCCGTTTTATTGCGATTTTTCGACGATATTTGCCGTTTTTTTCGCAAATCTTTTGACGAAATCTGCCGCTTTATCGCTATTTTTTTTACGAAAGTTGACGTTTTTGCGACTCATTTGACAAAATTTTCCATTTTATCGCGATTTTTGGAAGAAATTTATCTTTTTTCCACGATCTTTTGAGGAAATCTGCCGTTTTTTTAAATTTTTTGGCGAAATTAGCCATTTTTTGCAAATCCTGCTGGAAAGTAGTCGTTATTTCGCGATTTTTAACGAAATTTGGCGTTTTTTAGCGTTTTTTTGACGAAATTACCCGTCCCACGGGACGCGTATGAGGCTATTTTTTGCGTTCCGTCGCCGATTTTTTGCGTAATTTACGCGCTCTAGCGCGTTCGGATCATCGCTGGAGGGCTGCGTTTTTTCAAATGTGGAGCAAGAAGGGCGCTATTTTTTTGAATGAATGACAAGAGGGGCGCTAGTTTTTGGACGAAGGGCAAGAGGGGCGCTATTTTTCAAACTAAAGGGCAAGAGGGACGGAGCGCCCCCCTGAAACCCTCTGGGGAAAACTCTGCATGAGAAGAGTAAGACTTTTCTTAACTAAGAATATACACCTATATTTAAATCATTAATATCGGGGATCAGTAATTCCAACACAAATTAATATCATAAAACGATTGCCACTATCATTAACAAATGAAGTTTTAACGAGAATTTCCGTTAAAGCTGCAAGTCGCTGAGTTTCCGAATTCCCTTCGGTAATGTTAAGTCTATAAGCGTTTGATGCATTCTTATATTCCAAATATCTACTCGGGAAATAAATATTTTTAGCTTCTTTTTTCAATGTTCTCTTCTTAAAGAATGTATTTTTTTTTTTTTTTCAAAATATTTTTTAAAATCTACGCTTAATTTTATATGAAGTGTTAAGATTTTACTCCCAGTTCGTCAGTTTTTAAAACATAAAAAAATAAATTAAACATAAATTTTAGAAAATTTCGAAAACTAAGAAAAAATTTTACATAGTTTAAAGCGAGAACACTAAAAAAAAGGGAATTTAAAATATTAATTTTCTGAGGAGATATTTTGAATATAAAAAAAAAACATCAAATGCCCAGAGACTTAACATTACCGAAGATAATTCGGAAGTTGAGTTACTAGCTGCCTTAACTCTTAATTTTACTGCTAGGAGGGTTTAACAGTTTTGCCGAAGAGTGTTCTAAATCAAGTCACTTTACTTTACCTAGACAAAAATTTGATCATTTTAGCTGTCGCCATTCAAAATTTAAAGACACAATAATAGTAATAATACTTTCCTTAACACGTTGAATGCCACAGTGACTGACACTGAACTCGCCGTTTAGGCCGCCGGTGACTGACAGAGTAAAATATGATACAATACTAAAAGAAATACATTGTTTTAAGCAATTATTAAAAAAATATAATCCTAAAAGTAAATTTTAAGTAAATTTTCAGCAATTACTTAACCTTTTATCTACCGATGGTACTTATAATTACCATTAAAATAACTTATTATAAAATTCTTTTAATACGTCAGTTAGTTGTAATACTGTTTAGAATGAGTTACAGATGCATTACTTTATCTTTTTCCAAAAGCATTATTGGTTATACAAAACAAAAATATTTTTAAAAGGATGATTTCTTTTGTCTTTGCATCTTTTCAGCTTTCTTGGCGCTGAAGGAGGGTGATTTGGATTTTTCAATGCGGAAATATTTCTATATTTATGTTGTAAGAACATCAAAATAAAATACTAAGAAAATAATTAAAAATAAAAGATTTGAGTGGGGTTATAAAAATTGCACAAAATCCCTGTAAATTCCAATTTAATTATTCCTTCTCAATCCTTCAAATATTTATTAAATGATTATGTAAACCTTTTAATTTAGTTTAAACAATTTGTGTAAAATGCTTTAGAATGTAAAATTTCCATGAATTCATAATGCGGTAGATAAAGGGTTAAAACAATATAATTTTTTAGCTTTATATCATATGTTATACTGTCAGTCATCGGTGACTAAAGCAGCCCAAATGTAAAGTTTAGTGTCAGTCACCGGTAACTGGCGTGGCACTCAACGTGTTCACTAAAATATGCATCTACTGGTACATGTTTAAATCATTCATATCGAGGATAGGTGATTTCAGTCCAACTAAAAATCGTAAAGCGATCGCTATTATCAATAGCTAATAAAATATTTATGAGAATTGCCGTTAACTTCTAATTTTACTGCTAGGAGTACTTTGAGTAGTATATAGTCACTTTAATATACCTAGACAAAAATTCTCATCATTTAAATTATCGCCCTACAAACGTCAAAGACGCAAGAATAGTAAGACTTTCCTTAACTAGAATATGTATCTATGTTTAAACCATTCATATAGGAAATTTAATAATTCCAGCGCAATTAAATATCTTTAAACTTAAAGGACTCGACGATAAATATTCTAAGTGTGATAATGAAAAATATATTTACTACAATTCTATGAAAAAATGTATGGCAAAAGAAAGAAAACTTTCACACAGGATTTCCATTAAAAAAAATCTTGGTAAAACTATGCTTGTTTTGACACGCATTTTAAAGTAGCTTCCAGGAGAAAATTCTCCAAATTTAGATATCTGAACGATTTTTAAAAAATATTTTCCAAATATTAGGTAAAATTTCCAAAAAGTATTTTTCGAATTTTACCTAACGCATTATAAAAGGCAAACATTAAATTATCAATTGATTTTTTCTTTACTTTCTCAGATTCAATCAAGATTCAGTTGATTTAAAAATCATGAGTTTATTAATGCAATAACATGCTTGCTCTAAAAGATACAAAACAAAAACCAAGCGCTTCTTTAAAATTTGCAGTTGAAATGCAGTTGAAAATAACCGTGCACTCACTCACCTTAGAAGGATTATTTAAAAGAAACATCGAAAAAAATTGCAAAAAATAAGCATTTTTTTTTTTTTTTTTTTTTTTTTTTTGCTTCTATTTTGTGTTAGGGAAAAAAAGGGGTTTTTTTTATTGTATTATATTTTTGCGAAAATAAAGTTTTGTAAAGAAAGGTCAAATCCCTGTTGCTCAAATTCAAATCAAGCATTTATTAAAAGGAGATAAACCTAGGCTTTTCGGGTTACAGAATATGGAAGAAAGCTATTTTTTAATTTAAAACTTTTTTTAATTGAATTAAGGTTTTTTTGTTGTTAATTTTATTATATTTTTCAGAAAAAAACCTGAAAGATCAAATTCTAATACCTATTAAAACTCAAATCAAGCATTTATTTAAAACAAAGGGAAACCCCTTGGCACTATGGCATACAGAATATAGAGGAAAGCTTTTTTCTAATTAAACTTTTTTTTTTTTTTTTTTAATTGCGTAAAATTTTTTGTTCTCGTTAATTTTATTACATTTCTGTAAAAATAAAGTTTTGTTGTGAAAGACCAAATATCTATTACTCAAATTTATCTAAAGCATTTATTAAAAACAATGGATAAATCCGATCTTTCCGGGTACTGAACATAGAGGAAAACAATTTATTTATTTATTTATTTTATTGGAACATTTTCTAATTGAAAAATGTTTGTTTATTGCTCAGCCTCGTATTATTTTGAATGAATTATAGAATATCTCATTAATTTTACCACCAAATATCTCTACATACTATTTTATAGACTTGATCCACTTTCATTCTGAATGCTTCAATTAAATGGTGACGGAAGCGATGATAGTATCTTTTAAAGCATTAACAAGCGATCTCTTTAACGCCACACCGCAGTCGAGAGCGATTTTTATTTAGATCCATTAGCCTGTAATTGGACTAGTTGGCCTTTCACCTTGTTGCCTCTTTTGAATAAGGCTCACTTCACAAGTTGAACTATAAAAACATTTTCTATTTATTCATTCCTGCACAATGCATTTGAAAATGAAAATGTATAATAAATTACATAACTTTTAAGTTCTCTCAAAATTAGTGGTGTACCGAGTAGTACTTTGGCCGAGTACCGAGTAGTTGTGAAATAAGAAAGTAAAAAATTGATGTGCACATAATGTGAGCTTAGGTGTACATATATATATATATAAATATACCTGTGTGCATATATCTATACCTGTGTCTACATATAATATATATATAACATACATATATAGTACAAATAAATTAACTCATTGAATTGGAAATTTATTTGGGCACCTTTTAAAGATAGTTTTGACAGTTCAAAATTAATAAAAAAGGAGAATTGATACGTAACAAGTACAATTATTAACCAATATAAAATTAAAACATTCTTTAACCCTCCAATTTATTCCGACCATTGAAATCTGTATATCAAAAATAAAAATGTTTAATGGTTACTGTAACAATTCATTGAATAATGCAAAACATTTCATATTTATTTTGCAACTGTCTGTACCCTTTTTTTTTTTTTTTTTTTTTTTTTTAATGTATTGGCTTTTTCTTTTCATTTTTCATGTGTACAGATTAAATTATGTTATTTTAAATTTATCATTTTTTAAATATCTCAATAAAAAATTAATCTTTTTCAATGAAAATTATAAATGTGTGAATTAAGAATGCCTTAAAAAGCCAGCTCTAGAATTGATGAGTGCAGATGATCTAGAACTTGAAAATCCACCGAAGAAACAAAAAATACATCATAAGAATGCTAATGTAGACGAACCAAAAGAGAAAATACCAGCAAAAAGTTCATCTATTTTTTGAGAAAATTGCGAATGAGCAAAAAGATTGTGGCTCTAGTACTAGTTTAAATTCTTTGTAGGAACAATTGGTACAAAAAGAGATACAGGCTTTCTTAACAGAAGACTTATGTAAAACTGACTCTCCATTTGCACGGTGGAAAAAAAAAAAAAAAAAAAAAAAAAACTTTTCGATTATGTGCACCTTCAACAACTGTTTATTCGGAACGTATATTTTCAGAGTCAGGCCAAATTTATAGTAGTAAAAGAAATGTTTTGTCTACTAATAATGTAGAACGTTTGGTGTTTTTGCACCATAATTTGAAATATAATAAATTTAATTACTAATTTTTTATTGCTTTTATTGTATTTTCACTTTCTTTATCCAAAATAATAATCTTTTCTGTTTTCCTACATCAAAAAAGTATTTTTATTTGTATAATTGTGAAATTTTATGAGGGTTTTTGTTCTTAACTTTTTCTATATTTTGCAGACATATTGTTAAATACAGAGTAAATAGTTTTATGAATTACAATATATATTATGCATTGATATTCGAATAACTTTTTACAGATCAATTATAAATTCATATGCTTAAAAAATGAAATTCTTACAACTACTCGGTATTGGCCGAGTACCAAGTACTCGGCAAATTCGCTGAGTACCGAGTATTTACCGAGTACTCGGTACGGCTCTACTCAAAATACTTTTAATTGTAATGCTTTTTAGCAATTCTCTAATGTTTCTGACGAATCGAACCGTAAGAAGCTCTTTAGAAATAACACTGTATTTTCATGCATTTTACAAAACAAAATATCGAAGTGACACCAAATACATTAAAAGGACCACAAGATGTGCTTAAAGCTTTACGGGATTTTTATAATTCGTAAATATTTTTTTCTATGTTCAATTAACTTACTAATTTAATACATAAAGTGATCATTGCAAATTCTCAAACACAAAAATAAACACATTTCAGAACACCATTTGTCCCCAAATTCACAAAACATTAACGTGTTGTGAAACATCTTTTGTGTTGTGATTGTGTTCTTATTATGCTGTAAAAGTGTTGCTCTTTAGAAATGTGTTCTTAATATGTTGCAAGTGTATTGTTATCTAGAAATATGTTCTAAAAATAGTGCTGTTAAATGTGTTGAAATAGTGTTGATGAAAATAGTTTGTTAAAATAGTGTTGTACTGCATAAGACTTTGTCCCCAAATTAACCACACATTTTAGAGCACTATAAGACAATATATGTAAAATACTTAGAATGCTTTGAAAATATGTTTCGAAAACATATTTTCCCCTCTTGTAATTTTTAACAACACTTTTGCACATAATATTTTTATTTCATGCAACACATTCACAACACAACTGAAAACGATTTTAGTTGATTTTTATGTCCAGTTAGCGTAGCAAAAATGTTTCACGCGTTTACAGTGATTGCAATTTTAATTTAAAAGAATTTAACTAAAAGATTTACTACATTTCATGCATTTTTTTCACTATGAATACATGAAACACATTACTACTCTACGATCTCAGAATATTCAAAAACGCAATGAAAATAATTTGAAGCAACCTTGTAATTTCTCGAATGTTTATTAAAAAAAATCCAATTACACGATTCTGAAAGTATCTTATCCAGGAGAAAGCGTATAAAAATTTTCTAAATAATGACAATATAAATGATTATTTTAAACACTAAAAGTCTTATAGAAAACTAAAAGCTATTCCATACGTACAAAAATTATTATGCTTACTAAACAATTAAATTAGCAAGCATTTAAACATGTCAAATTAACAAACATACAAGTGCAACATTGCATCGAATTTGTAAAAACGTATTGAAATCCGAAAAAACCAGACTATAGAAATATTGGCATATTTTAACATTTTGAAGTTCCCTGATTTTGTTTTCGCGATTTTTAAATATATTCCATATATATATACATGTGTATGTGCATGCAAATTAGAATTTTCACAAAAGATTTAGCTCGCTGGAGCTCATTCTTAGAAATGAAACTGGGTTTATCTCTAATTTTGATTTAGTTTTTGTTACTGAAATTTATACTTAACTTCGAAATTTACCTCCGTCTGCAGGCCGAGTCGGGAGAGATTAAATTAGCAATGAATGACAATACAAATGATTATGATTATTTTAAACACTAAAAGTCTTATAGAAAATTAAAAGCTATTCCATACGTACAAAAAATCATTACGCTCACTAAACAATTAAATTAGCAAACATGTTAAACATGTCAAATTAACAAACATTCAAGTAGAACAATATAAGAAAGTGCAACATTGCATCGAATTTGTATTATAATGGTGTTATCTTTTTTTATTCGGATAACTTTATCGCACAAGAGAAGACTCTTCCTCCCATCATGAAAATGTGGTGAATATCGTGATGACAGCAGATGCAGAAGATGCTTACTGATCACGAAAAGCTGACAGCGAGCGGTGAGTCATTCAAAAGAGTGTAATATTAGATAATGGCGCGAGTAAAAGATGTCTCTCGTTTTTATAGATGTTTTTGGTTTTCTTTCCGTTTTTTATTTTTTATTATCTTTTAGATACATTAAGTTAAAAGTGTTGGATTCATGAAAAATTGCCAACTTCCGTTTTTTCATCCATTTATGATTTTTGGGAAATCCTGAATGTGATAATTTTTTGGAAAATGTATGTTTGTATGTGTATTTTTCTGTCTGTTTGTGATACAAATTTTCTGCCCTTTTTCAAATCAAGATCTAAAGCATAGATTTTTAAAATTAATAATTTTGTTCTTCACATAAATTGGTGCTGATTATAATTTCATGTATATCACTCATTTAATGACGCTGTTTTTCAGTAGCTTTCAGATTTCCATAACTGCTATATTTCAAAAATAAATGCACGGAATTTCATCAAACTTCGTATTTAATTAGACGTTGATATAAATTGAAGCACAATAATTTTTGGTGTATACTTTTCAACAGGTGGCGCTGTTGTGTATGTTTTCTTAATACAATAAGAAATAAATGCATCAAATTAAACGTTCAATGTTATTAATTAAAAATGTATATTCTGATCGAGTTGTGAATTTGAAAACGAAACAGGAAATATTGTTCAACTGTGCTTTTTATTGTTTATCGATCGTTGTAGCTTCGAGTTATAATTAAAGAAATGCGCTATATGTTACACTCTTAAAACGAAAGAGCTGATTTGGCTTCTCATGACAGAGCTGTAATTTTTTCGATCATAAAAGAGTTGTTTTTCAAACGATTAAATCTCCTTGATCTAAATTGGTTATTTAAATAGCTCAACTTCATTTAAATTGGTTAAAACTCGAGTTATTTCAACTCTTTTTTGAGAAGCTGCCTTTCAACATTGAGATGAGTGGATTTTAGCTCAACTTGAGCTATTTTGTGGCTGACTTTTTAAGAGAGTATATTCATAATTCTTGGTGCATAATTGAGCTGTTTAATATAATTCATTAGGTAATATATCAAAGAAACTTTGTAACTACTGCAGCAATATTAGTTTTTATTTTTATTTTTATTTATTTATTTATTTATTTATTTATTTATTTGGCAGAGTACCTATTTCTGTTTCTTGAAAAGTGTTGTTATGTACAGGGGTTGGACAAAAAATATGGAAACACCTTTAAAAGAAACACGTTTCCTTGCCTAATATGGTGTAGGGTACCCGTTGTTATTCAAAACAGCTTGCAGTCTTCTCGGAATAAATAAATACAGTTTTTGTATGTTTGCCAAGTGAATATTGTACCATTCTTCCTGCAAAACGGTGGCAAGTTCATGTAACGATGTTGGCGGTGGATAGCGAGAACGCACTTTCCGCTAAAATTTAGACAACAAAGGTTCGATAATATTCAGGTCTGGTAACTGTGGTGGCCAGGGGAGATGCAACAATCCATCCTCGTGCTCAGAAAACCAGTCCTGGACAATGTGAGCTGTGTGAACGGTGGCGTTGTCGTCTTGAAAGAGACCATCACCATTGGGGAACAAAATTTGTACCATTGGATGGACTTGATCAGCCAAAATGTTCACATAAGATGAGCAGTAATACGCCCTGACAGAGTTATCATGGGGCCAGAAGAGAACCACTATATAGCTGCCCAAACCATCTCCGAACCCCCGCCATGTTTCACTCTTGGCAACAAGCAGTCTGTATTATAGGCTTGAGAAGGCGTTCTCTAAACGTAAACTCGGCCAGAAGTGGGAAACAATGTGAAAGAAGACTCATCAGACCATATTACTCTCTTCCACTGCTCTATAGTCCAGGCTTTGTGACTGAGGCTTTGTGACTTAAACACCACTTTTTCTTGTTACGGGCATTAGTATCACTGATGAATGGCCTTTCAATTGCAGCACGGCCAGCAATTGCCTGTTTATGAAGCTCCCTTCTCATTGTTTTGGTACTCACAGGGTTTGGTAACACGACATTCATTTCAGCAGTAATTTTTTCAGCTGTGGTCTTCTTAATTTTCGTGATAATCCTCCTTAATGATCGTCTGTCACGATCACTCAGCACACAATTTCGTCCGTGCTGTGATTTAGCAAATGATGTTTTTCCGAAATTTCAAATATGCGGAATAAAACTTCGACTCAATACCTCTTGAAACACTAAAAACCTTGGCTACCTTGCTTACGGAAGCACCCACCATACGTGCCCCAGCAATTTGGCCACGTTCGAAGTCTGTTTATTCTGATAGAATGCAATGACAACCTCACATATCAGTGCTCCAACAATAACTGAACGGTGCAGCGATTTTATAAAGTTGTATAGGTGGCATCAGTGAGCAAAAACGCCAGCCTCATCTACATAGTGCATTAAAATCAATCTTTCTTTTCAAACATGCATTTCAGAAGGTGTTTCCATATTTTTGTCCAACCCCTGTATATGTAAACTATAACACACTCCGATTATAGAATATTCTTATTTAGTGACAGAATTGGCAGAGCTATTATCTTCATTTGTTGACAAGGCGTCATAATACATATATTTTAGATAAGTTGTAAGCAATGTAAATATATTTTATGAAATGCATTTGTTATGTGCATTTACGCATGTTTCATGAACTGTAAGATGTTCGTAAGTATGTAAAATCAATGTCTGTTTGTATGTATATTATACATGCTTTGTAAGATGCACATAAGTATGTATGTCTTTATGAAAGCTGCATGCATCGCAATTTATGTGTAAGTATGTAAAATGTTTGTATATTCGAATGTATGTTGTCCGCATTGTGAGATTTACATTTGTATTTAAGATGTATATGTATGTATGTTTCATGCATTTCAAGATATTGTATGTATATTAGTATGTATGTAAAATTTTGATTACCTAAATAATGTACAGAGTATGGAGGTAAAAAATAAATAAAACATGGGAGTAACTTTAAATGTTTAAATGTATTCATTATTGTTTGCTGCATTAGAAAAATCTGTAATAATGTTTTGAAATAAAATGACAACAGGGTGGCAGCACACATACTGATCCCAGTGTTGTTAAAAAATATATACACTAATTGCTACATCTTCATTTTAAATTTCTAATTACTTAATAAAAATTAAAATTTTAGATTTTTTTGTAAGTAGATTGGCAAAATATATCATTTAAATAAAATGTAAAATATATTTATTAATTTTAGCCAAATTCTTGCGTTTAGGTAAAATCAGATAATACAAGTTTGATGTATCCTTGTTTGATAATTTATTAACTTTTTTCTGGGAAAAACTATTTGAAAAAATTACTCATAAATAAAAATCAAGAATCGATGAATTTTTAAAAATTAATCGGGAAAATATAAATAGTTGTTTTGAAGGACATGCTCAAAAAGCAGAGGGACAAAGGATACAGTTGTAGTGAGTCTACACTGAAAAAGGGCCCATGAGGAGTCTATTTTGTATCAAGTACATGCATATACATGACATGCAGTGGTCCATAAACATACTCTCTAGAAGAGGATGATAATTTTATATAAACGGTTCTATTCGGCCTCGAGGGTCGACTATGCGTCAATGGAAAAACAATTGTGTTGCTGGATTTGGTAATAGTATTGTCAATTCTATCCTTGCAAAACAAACAAGAAATTTACATTTTTAATTACGCTAAATTAAAGATTGTGATTCTTGAATTTCGAACGCAACATTCCTAATTTTGTCAAAAGACACATTCACAGGTTAATCTATTTTAGAAATTTTATAAAAGTGACATTATAATGCATTTGAGATTCCGTGTAAATATATTAACCGTGCATAATGTAATTAATAAAACATTTTAAAATTTCATAAGCATTTTTTATCATTTTGTTATAATTAGAGAATAGAAAAGTAGTGCGGGTCGATAAATCGAAGAAAAGCTCCTGATGAGGGTCAAAGCTCAAAAACGTTTTTCGATACTTTAGCTTTGGTGTAGTAAAAAAAAAAAAAAAAAAAATCTAAAAATTTTGTTTTGCTAATTATTTTACAAAAAATAAAAATAAAATGATTTTTCTTTTTTTTTTTTTGTAATTAGCACTGCTGACTTTGTGATTTACTTTGTCATAAGAATTTGAATTCCAAAATTTAACTCCACTCCCTTTGAACTTGAACATCTAAAGTACCTAAGACACGCACATATGCTTAAGACATCTATTAAATAAACAATAGATTTGCCTTCCAAGTAAACTGACTGCAATTTAATTTCATTGCGAATATCTCGATAAAAAAACACTCTATACAACAGGAAGGACAAAGAGTTAATAATATCGAAAATCACACTATCACCAATAAAATATTTCACCTATCAAAAGCGATGAAGAATGAACAAAATTTACATAAACTAGGTCAATGCCAAGCAGAATTATTTACACCCAAAGCAAATGATTGCATAAGAAAATCAACACAGAAAAATCGTCAAAATAAGTAGCTCTTTTATTTATTGACCTCGAAATAATACAGTAAAACCTCTAAATAACGGACACCTCGGGAGCGCAGAAATTGTCCGCTATTCGGAGGTGTCCGCTATTGGGAAAACCTCAGAGATTCATAAATCGCTAAGAAATGCTTGATGTTTCATTAATTTACTTTTATATGTTCTAAAATCTCTATTATATAATTAAACAGAAATTTAAAAAAAAATTCATCAATAAAATTGAAATAAATTTGTGCACACGTTTATCCACTGTTTATTATATCCTCGTGAAATAATCGGTTACAAAAGTTTACTTTTGCTTGCGATTACATGTAATTTGTTTTTCTATGTGATGTTATTGGACATTGTAGAGTTCCGGGAGAAAAGGGAAGGATTGCACTTTTTTACCTTTAAAAGCATAAAATCTCAAAATATTCTTGGGTGACATTTCAATGCTCTGGGAGATATTCCTCCCGGGCAACACCCTGAATTTAGCACTGAACGTGGGGGGGGGGGGAGTTTTTCCCCAGCTTTTTATCTGTCAAAATTTGTTACACGTTGTCCTGATAAATTCAGAAGCCTTTTTGCTTTTTTTTTTCATTTTTTTTTCTCTTTAAAACATACTTTTTCATCCTTTATCGCGGAATAAAGTGTCCGCTATTCTGAATGTCCGTTATTCAGAGGTTAAACATACAAAAATTTAGGTTTTGGGAGTGGGAATCGGAAAACTGTCCGTTAAACAGAAGTGTCCGCTTTTCAGGAGTTCCGTTATGGAGGTTTTACTGTAGTAGTATAATTTCACGAATTTAATTTTTTTTATTCATATTCTTTTACTGAATGAAATACTTATTACATTTTCAAAAATCAAAAATTGAATTTCATAAAGTATTTAAATAAATATTAGTTAGATATTTTAAATTATTCTAATAATGAACACTTGCGAAAATAGCTATAAAGTTAAATTTTAATCAATTTATAGAAGAATAAAACTAATAAACATGTTTTTCTAACATTTTTATGAAAAACTGTAACAAAATATAAAATAAATGTTCTATGAAATTTATACACTCCAAGAAATATACAAAAAATAAGTTTAATTTAGAAACACGTACCATAACTTAAAACACACTTCGAGCAATTATTGCTCTTAGCATTGTAATCGAATTACTATTCTGTGTAGCCCTATAAATAACGATGAATGCTATGCTCACCATATTCTAAAGTAAGTTTTTTCCCATTCCTCTTAGCGGTGCACATCAATTCAATTTAAATATATTTTAAAAGCATCATTAAAATACACCGCAAAAGATTTCCTCCGTAGACTAATGTAATTCTTTGCAATGTAATGTAAACGGAAATTTTTTGAGTGTTCTTGTAAATGAACTATAAATGACATACTTTATTTTCAATACTGAACATCTCATATTAAACCTCATTCACACATATCAGCTGCATGGCAATTCGAGAATATTTACGAGAGTTAGAACAGGGACAGACAGTAGTCATAAACACTTTTAAACAAAGTTATAACATGTTTTTAAAAAAAAAACTATAGTCCAAGAACCGACAGCACAAAAACCTAAAGTATTCTAGCAGAAAAAAAACCTTTATTTTATCGAACAATAGAAATGGGGAAATCTAATTATCTATGTCTACCGGAAATGAAGTGGTGCATAAGCCAAAAATTAATACCACTAATGGTTTACTCGTAATCTTATCATTGATCTTTCCCGCAAGAAAAAAAAAAGCTTTCAAGAAACAAATGTCATACAAATTTTATAGGTTTTAACCACTTACATGGAAGTGCATTTTATCCTTACCTAAAACATGCTCTATCAGGGTTGTAAAATGCAAAAGAATCTTTTACCTTCTTGCTAAAAATATTTTAGAAAAACAAAAGTAAAATATCCTTTTTTGAATCGCCACTTGACCCATATCAAGTAAAGAAGAATGTCTTCTTTTTTATTGTTTATTGATAATTAATATATTACATAATAAATATTGTGAAAACACAAGCAATCTATAGCAAAATCCTTTCTCAAACGAAAAAATTTCAGAAGCTGACGAAAGGAGCATCATGTAATGTTACTTGCCAAGACGGAAATGTGTCTAAAGCGAAAATTTTCAGGTTTCTTACGATTTCGTCCATCAGATGTCACAACTAATTTTTAATATTTAGTTCCAAATGAAAATTAAACATATCAAGACATCGAGAAAAATGAGGAAGTGTATATTTAAATTTTAGTTATTTTGATAACTTTTTCTTTGATTTTATCTTTTTTCATAAAGATATTTCAAACTCAATATTAGGTCATTAGGTAACATCATCTACAACTTAAATAGCATAATCTACTAAAGACGTTTTAGTATACAATTGTTGGGGGGGGGGGGGGGGGTTAATACCCTCTACTAACTTATCAGCAAATTGTCGTAGAGGAAAGTTACTGGTACCGAACGATTGGAAATAAAATCTATTTTTTAAATGATGCATATAAAATTTGTTTAGGGAGCCATCTAAATAATAAAAAGAATCAAAACTTTTTTTTTTTTTTTTTTTTTTGCAATAACAATACCCAATTTTAACAGGATATTTGAAATCTGCGATTCAAATTATGCCTAGACACCAAATTTCAAGTCAACTGAATGATTCGTTTTCGAATTATAAACATTCAAAATTTAGAGCTTCTAATATTAAATTACTTTTTCATATTTTTATTATTGTCTCTAGAAATTATACTTCTAATGTGCTAAATTACTTATGTAGCAATAATAGTAAAATACCCAAACGTAAATACATTGAATTTCCAATTTTAAAAATTTTGTTATATGAATTATGTAATTAATATTCGAAAAAAAATATATTAATTGACACCTACATTTTCTTTTATGGATTTACATTTATTAAGTACTGCTTTATGGAAATCCAAAATTTCAAGTTTTTGTTCCAAGTAGTTTTTAAATTATGCTTAAAAATGGCAAAATGATGGTATGAGGGACCACCTAAGATAGAAGTGACACTATTTTGAAACTTCTTATGCTATTCTGTAATCTAACTCTTCAATGACATCTTGAGTGGTGCCTAAAATGCCTTTATCAAGAAGAAGCTTTCTCGATCATTAATCGAACTTCAATTTGGATACAGCCCCTAATATATGCTCGTTTTAAAATAATTAATTTTGGGAAAACATCGTACGAATAGCATGAAAATTTGTTTTTAGGCTAATTGAAGGGTGTAGAGTTAATTTTAATACATAGCATCGGGTACTGCTATTTTGAAAAAAAAAAAAGTTAAGATTCATTTTAATATGCAGATGCCCCCCACCCCCCTAAGCAAATTTTATATACATCATTTCAAAGTAAACTCTATTTCCAATTGTTCGGTACTAGTAACTTTTTTCTACGATATTTGTTTGCAGAATTAGCTAGGGTATTTTAATTTTTTTTTCAAGACTGTATATTAGACTTCCTCAAATCCTCATAACTTTAGACCAGAGGTTGTAAAGGTTTTTAGAATTTTGCGAATTTCTTATCACTGTTTAAACAGATTTTTAACAAGTAAGTTAAATGTAATAATATATTTTAAATTATAATAAATGCTTACAATAAAGTAAAAATAATAATAATAAATTTTAACACATTAAAAATAAATATTAAGTATATAATTATTAATTCATAACTAAATATACGGAATAATGAGGAAATAACTAACTTTTTCTTGAATTATTCAATGAAACTTACTTGCAACTTAAGTAACATCATTTGCAAGATATTTTAATTTATAAAAATGAGACAAAGTAAAACCATGCAGCTTTATATAGCAGTTTGATTTTTCAGTAGTGTACTTTGATAATTTCCATGTAATTTACAATTTACATAAAATTGTAAAATCACGAAGTTTTATTTCATGTTTAGCCAGACAACTACAAAACTTTATTAATAAAAATACTGTGATTTCTACTTATATCAGAATTATCGTGAATGCCTTCAGGGGAAAAAAAAATTATACTTTCATAATAAGAAAACATAGTAAGTCATATTAAACCGAATGACAGATTAAACTGTATAAAAAATTATATTAAAATAAAAATATCTTGGATTTTTCTGCTTTATAAAGGGGTTTTAATTTGTTTAACATTGAAAATAGTTTCTATAGAATTTGATAAATGATTTATGGTACTTAGTTTGTTGTTTTTTGCTTTATTGTACACTAGCTAACCCGCCCGGCGTTGCCCGGGTCCGTATTAACAATATTAAACGAACTTGAAATTTGTATTATTTTATCATTAACTCGAAACTTGCAGAAATGCATTGTCAGAAATACGTGGCCACTGACTGTTGTTTTTTAAAAAGAACTAATCTATCGCTTCACCGGTAAAAAATATTAATTATTTTATCATATGTGTTTTAAATATCAATATAGAAAATTATTTTAACGTTTTGCTTGAAAATATAACATTCTTTTGTTAATATCTTAAAATCGTCTGCAGTCAGAAATCTATATTTTAGATTAATATTTACGAGTTGGCGCATTGCCAAGATTTGCTTCCTGTGGACCGAGTTGGCGCATTGCCAAGATTTGCTCCCCTGTGCCTCAATTATCCTCAGAATTCCTTTTATATATATAGATTCTTTTACTGAATGAAATACTTATTACATTTTCAAAAATCAAAAATTGAATTTCATAAAGTATTTAAATAAATATTAGTTAGATATTTTAAATTATTCTAATAATGAACACTTGCGAAAATAGCTATAAAGTTAAATTTTAATCAATTTATAGAAGAATAAAACTAATAAACATGTTTTTCTAACATTTTTATGAAAAACTGTAACAAAATATAAAATAAATGTTCTATGAAATTTATACACTCCAAGAAATATACAAAAAATAAGTTTAATTTAGAAACACGTACCATAACTTAAAACACACTTCGAGCAATTATTGCTCTTAGCATTGTAATCGAATTACTATTCTGTGTAGCCCTATAAATAACGATGAATGCTATGCTCACCATATTCTAAAGTAAGTTTTTTCCCATTCCTCTTAGCGGTGCACATCAATTCAATTTAAATATATTTTAAAAGCATCATTAAAATACACCGCAAAAGATTTCCTCCGTAGACTAATGTAATTCTTTGCAATGTAATGTAAACGGAAATTTTTTGAGTGTTCTTGTAAATGAACTATAAATGACATACTTTATTTTCAATACTGAACATCTCATATTAAACCTCATTCACACATATCAGCTGCATGGCAATTCGAGAATATTTACGAGAGTTAGAACAGGGACAGACAGTAGTCATAAACACTTTTAAACAAAGTTATAACATGTTTTTAAAAAAAAAACTATAGTCCAAGAACCGACAGCACAAAAACCTAAAGTATTCTAGCAGAAAAAAAACCTTTATTTTATCGAACAATAGAAATGGGGAAATCTAATTATCTATGTCTACCGGAAATGAAGTGGTGCATAAGCCAAAAATTAATACCACTAATGGTTTACTCGTAATCTTATCATTGATCTTTCCCGCAAGAAAAAAAAAAGCTTTCAAGAAACAAATGTCATACAAATTTTATAGGTTTTAACCACTTACATGGAAGTGCATTTTATCCTTACCTAAAACATGCTCTATCAGGGTTGTAAAATGCAAAAGAATCTTTTACCTTCTTGCTAAAAATATTTTAGAAAAACAAAAGTAAAATATCCTTTTTTGAATCGCCACTTGACCCATATCAAGTAAAGAAGAATGTCTTCTTTTTTATTGTTTATTGATAATTAATATATTACATAATAAATATTGTGAAAACACAAGCAATCTATAGCAAAATCCTTTCTCAAACGAAAAAATTTCAGAAGCTGACGAAAGGAGCATCATGTAATGTTACTTGCCAAGACGGAAATGTGTCTAAAGCGAAAATTTTCAGGTTTCTTACGATTTCGTCCATCAGATGTCACAACTAATTTTTAATATTTAGTTCCAAATGAAAATTAAACATATCAAGACATCGAGAAAAATGAGGAAGTGTATATTTAAATTTTAGTTATTTTGATAACTTTTTCTTTGATTTTATCTTTTTTCATAAAGATATTTCAAACTCAATATTAGGTCATTAGGTAACATCATCTACAACTTAAATAGCATAATCTACTAAAGACGTTTTAGTATACAATTGTTGGGGGGGGGGGGGGGGTTAATACCCTCTACTAACTTATCAGCAAATTGTCGTAGAGGAAAGTTACTGGTACCGAACGATTGGAAATAAAATCTATTTTTTAAATGATGCATATAAAATTTGTTTAGGGAGCCATCTAAATAATAAAAAGAATCAAAACTTTTTTTTTTTTTTTTTTTTTGCAATAACAATACCCAATTTTAACAGGATATTTGAAATCTGCGATTCAAATTATGCCTAGACACCAAATTTCAAGTCAACTGAATGATTCGTTTTCGAATTATAAACATTCAAAATTTAGAGCTTCTAATATTAAATTACTTTTTCATATTTTTATTATTGTCTCTAGAAATTATACTTCTAATGTGCTAAATTACTTATGTAGCAATAATAGTAAAATACCCAAACGTAAATACATTGAATTTCCAATTTTAAAAATTTTGTTATATGAATTATGTAATTAATATTCGAAAAAAAATATATTAATTGACACCTACATTTTCTTTTATGGATTTACATTTATTAAGTACTGCTTTATGGAAATCCAAAATTTCAAGTTTTTGTTCCAAGTAGTTTTTAAATTATGCTTAAAAATGGCAAAATGATGGTATGAGGGACCACCTAAGATAGAAGTGACACTATTTTGAAACTTCTTATGCTATTCTGTAATCTAACTCTTCAATGACATCTTGAGTGGTGCCTAAAATGCCTTTATCAAGAAGAAGCTTTCTCGATCATTAATCGAACTTCAATTTGGATACAGCCCCTAATATATGCTCGTTTTAAAATAATTAATTTTGGGAAAACATCGTACGAATAGCATGAAAATTTGTTTTTAGGCTAATTGAAGGGTGTAGAGTTAATTTTAATACATAGCATCGGGTACTGCTATTTTGAAAAAAAAAAAAGTTAAGATTCATTTTAATATGCAGATGCCCCCCACCCCCCTAAGCAAATTTTATATACATCATTTCAAAGTAAACTCTATTTCCAATTGTTCGGTACTAGTAACTTTTTTCTACGATATTTGTTTGCAGAATTAGCTAGGGTATTTTAATTTTTTTTTCAAGACTGTATATTAGACTTCCTCAAATCCTCATAACTTTAGACCAGAGGTTGTAAAGGTTTTTAGAATTTTGCGAATTTCTTATCACTGTTTAAACAGATTTTTAACAAGTAAGTTAAATGTAATAATATATTTTAAATTATAATAAATGCTTACAATAAAGTAAAAATAATAATAATAAATTTTAACACATTAAAAATAAATATTAAGTATATAATTATTAATTCATAACTAAATATACGGAATAATGAGGAAATAACTAACTTTTTCTTGAATTATTCAATGAAACTTACTTGCAACTTAAGTAACATCATTTGCAAGATATTTTAATTTATAAAAATGAGACAAAGTAAAACCATGCAGCTTTATATAGCAGTTTGATTTTTCAGTAGTGTACTTTGATAATTTCCATGTAATTTACAATTTACATAAAATTGTAAAATCACGAAGTTTTATTTCATGTTTAGCCAGACAACTACAAAACTTTATTAATAAAAATACTGTGATTTCTACTTATATCAGAATTATCGTGAATGCCTTCAGGGGAAAAAAAAATTATACTTTCATAATAAGAAAACATAGTAAGTCATATTAAACCGAATGACAGATTAAACTGTATAAAAAATTATATTAAAATAAAAATATCTTGGATTTTTCTGCTTTATAAAGGGGTTTTAATTTGTTTAACATTGAAAATAGTTTCTATAGAATTTGATAAATGATTTATGGTACTTAGTTTGTTGTTTTTTGCTTTATTGTACACTAGCTAACCCGCCCGGCGTTGCCCGGGTCCGTATTAACAATATTAAACGAACTTGAAATTTGTATTATTTTATCATTAACTCGAAACTTGCAGAAATGCATTGTCAGAAATACGTGGCCACTGACTGTTGTTTTTTAAAAAGAACTAATCTATCGCTTCACCGGTAAAAAATATTAATTATTTTATCATATGTGTTTTAAATATCAATATAGAAAATTATTTTAACGTTTTGCTTGAAAATATAACATTCTTTTGTTAATATCTTAAAATCGTCTGCAGTCAGAAATCTATATTTTAGATTAATATTTACGAGTTGGCGCATTGCCAAGATTTGCTTCCTGTGGACCGAGTTGGCGCATTGCCAAGATTTGCTCCCCTGTGCCTCAATTATCCTCAGAATTCCTTTTATATATATAGATTTTACAAGAAGAAAAAGGAAACTGTGGCATTAGCTTGAAAACAAAATCCATAAGTTTATCCCACGCTATCATCAGGCAAACAGAAGAAAATAAGTCAAACTAGAGGATAATACGTTTCAACGGCAGAAAAGAAGTCTTATTGAAGGATAATACGTTTCAACACCACGAAACATCGAAATTTTTTCACTGGAAGTCAATCAATGTTAGACAAGCTTTTATTGGCTGTAACGTAATCCCATTGTCTTCATCCGTTACCCACTTTCACCACCGGAAACCGCTTTCTTTCGAACGATTTCAGAAAGAATTTAAAACAATCCAACACTTTTATCACCCTTTCACATCTGTGCATTGGATGTGCAGCATCACTTTTCTCATACTTGCTCTCTATACCTCACTGACCCGCATTTGATGTCCTAGTTAATGCTCCACCTGCCTAAAAGTATTATTTAGAGTAATGAATGAATTGTTTAGCACGGTTTGTTTTGTATCATGGGGGACGGCAACAGAGGGGGGGGATTGCTCTTCCCTTGAATTTTATATTTAATTAACTAAATTTTCCTTTTCTTGTGATGTAAATATATAAAACTTATTCTTTTCAAATGATTTTATAATTAAAAACTAAAATAAAAAATATTAAGAATTTTTCGTCTTAGGAGTCATAGGAACACTCAGTGGAAGACAATATATAATTATATTTTTATTTGTACGTCCGTGTGTCAAAAATTATCCTAAATTTGAAGTTAAGAGAGGCGGAACCCCTGACAAAAATAGAACAAACTGTTTCAATTGTTCATTTTGAAAAAAGCAAGTAGAAGATTATTTTTGGATTTAAATATTTCTTGACAAATTTTATGTTGATATGCAAAGAAAAAAAAAAGAAAGAAAGAAAAAGTAAGAAAGAAAACATGCATGTGGGTTTCTGACAGAATTTACTTAGCTTAGATTAATTTTTGTATACATTCTCCATTACAAAAGAAAAAAAAAAAATTAATATCGGCTTGAAAGCTGCCTGCCTGTCCCAAAATCCTGCCCATCACTGAATTTTGTTCTACAGATACCCATGTCTCTAAACCTCACTGACCCGCATTTGATGTCCCAGTTAACGCTCTACCTGCCTAAAAGTATTATTCAAAGCGTAATGACTGAGTAAGCGCAGTTTGTTTAGAATGGTAATTGTTGTTTATGATCGGAAATATTTGTTTCCTGATTGCCAAACTGTTGCACGACAAACAGGAAAAGCTAATAATACGTTTCATTAAACACGACTTTTTTCCCCCATTTTGTAAAACACGACTTCTGGAGGGCAGCGGAAATAACATGTAATATTCTTTTTCTGGAAGACGATCGGAATATGATGTAATAGGTTTCCAAACTTGTAACCCAAGAATTTTATTCAATGCCAAGAAAACTTGGTATTTTTGTGTTCTTTATGGATTTAACGGTTCGGTAAGCTTGGTTTTCTTTCTTTCTTTCTTCTTAAAAGTGGTAGCGTAACAGTCGCATAATTCATAAACTTGAAGAATAATTTGAATATTATTAATAAAAAGTTTTTTAATTCATTTTCTCACGCTTCTGAAGGATTAAAACTTCATTAAAATTTTACCTTTTAATTTGATTTTTTAATGTATTGCACAGTAGATCTCAATTCTGATTATGTAATTAAATAATCATATCTTGGATCTATGCAACATAAGAGGGGGGGGGGGCGATTTCAACTCTTTTTAGAGACCTATCATTTCCCAAACACATTTTTATTATTATTATTATTTAATTAATATAAAATTATAATCTTAAATTAATCAAAATATCATATATAATTATAATCTTAAATAATTGTATAACGGTATCATGGGAAATATACCTTAATAAGAGAAATACTGCCAAATATCTACTTTTTAGGTGCGTTCGTAATTATGTAAAGTAGCACCTATAATCCTCGTTCAGTCCGTCCGTGCGTCTGTCCGCCGTTCTGTCCGCATATAACAGAGCAAAAACTACCCAACCGAATTGTTTGAAAATTAAAATATATAATTGTTGCATAATTGTATCAAGTTTTTTCGAATTTTATTGAAATCGATGGATAGTTTAATAACATGGACAATCAAAAGTATTCAGTTGCATTACGCCCAATGGGGAAAAAAAATAGTTTTAAATGGTTTTTAATGATGTGACACTCTTTCGAACATAAAATTAATATGATTCTATAAAGTATATACTAAAATATACATTCTGTACAATCTGTGGTGCAAATAATATCTCTATTCATATTCTACTTTTTGTTGGTGAAATGAGAACTTAACTCCGAAATCTACCTGCGCCTGTAAGCAGAGCCAACAGGGATTTTTGCTTTAAAACCAGGCAAATTGGGCAGTATAGACCCTCATTTCTTCATAAAATAAGTATTATTTTCAACAGAGTTTGTAAAATATCTTCAAAACAGATTGGTCAAGAATGTAAATGATTTTCGTAATTATTTAATTTAATTACTTTAAAAAAAAATCTTTGAAGATTTGTAGATCATTCACTTGCTTAAAGCCCTTTAATTGATTATTGCATGAATTTAGGTTATTGGTAATTAAATTGATATTTTAAAGGGTCTAATAATTTTAGATCCATATTTGTGAAAATAACCTAAATTACAAATCTCCTAACGTATCAATTTCAGAAAAGGGCTTATCACCAATGATATCACTTTGTTAATGCAAAAACAATTATTAAATATTGGCGGTATTATTTTAACGTCAGATTTCAAGTGTTTGCTACATGAAAATCTACTCGGAAACGTTGCCTAAAATCGGTGGCAGCAAAATAAACTTTAATTTTTATAAATGTTACCTTAAATGTCGAAAATGTATGTCACCGAAGATTCTAAAGAACGCTTTTCGGAATGGTTACATTTTCATTCTATTAAGAAACATTTGTTGTTATTACAGAGCATGTCCGGCCATAAAAATGCAAAATTAAAAACATGCAGATAATCTTACGGACTGAAATTTCTTATTTAATAAACATTCTATTTATTTACAAAAAAAAAGAAAAATTTAAATGTTTGCATAAAAAATAACAGATTGGATTAATTTTTTGAAATCTTCACTTTGGAAAAATCTCCTTTTTTTTTTTTTTTTTTTTTTTTTTTTTTTTTTTTTTTTTTTCTATAAGAATATCAGTAATTCCGAAAAATAATTTTCGTGATAGATTGGTACTACATTTGCGATAAAAATAGACTTCGGGATAGGTTTCTACAATTTTGCAAGGAAAAATAAAAGGAAATTAGCATTGGAAGAAAGTAGTATACGAAAAACAGATCTTTGAGGAATACAAAAATGAGCCACGTTAAAAAGCAGCAAATATATTACATAAGCAGCAGACCGGTTTCGGTAGTATTTAGCGTACCGTCGTCAGTGATAGAAGCCGTAGAAATTTGCTCATATATATAGTAGAGACGGGGGATTGGAGGCAACCAATAGGATGGCAGAGGACTGCAAGTAATAGCCAATAGGAGCACGCACGTGGAAAGGGTCCGAAGGATAGAGAAAAAGGTCAAAAGGAGCGAAAAAAAATGCTACAGAAACCGGTCTGGTGTTTATATACAATATTTGGTGCTTTTTAACGTTACTCATTTTTGTATTCCATTGCATTGCACCTAGCGCTATCTGAATATTAATAGATCTTTGTGGAACCTACTATTATGAGTAACAATTCTCTTTTTTATTATTATCAATAAATAAAAATAATAGTGATTAAAGATGAATTTTTAATATTCTTAATCCACAACGCAACAATCGCTACACCAATGCTTTTTCCCTCAACTGCGGTCCTTTATCATAAATGGCAGAATACTTTTTCGGCAATTATTAGAGAGTAATAAACAACTCTATTGTTTAAAGGAGTTAATGAAAGAATTTATGTAATGATTAAAGCCAGTCTTGCGGTGTATGTGTGGATAAAACAGATTAACAGAAATGAAGGCGCAAATGGAAATAATTAAAAAACAAAAGAAGAAATAAATTATACTCGTGTTAATTAAATGTCATTTATAGAGCCGCGGGAAAACAGACTTTCATCTGACGGTTAATTAATATATATGTGCCATTTAACCCCTTTATATTTTTAAACGGCATTAACTCTCGTGTCACAATTATTACTAATTAGACCGGGCGGCGGTGACACGAATGACTACGTCATCGAGTTACGGGATGAAATCATGATGTAGGACAAGATTATTAGGTGTAGATTAAGGAATGACTGGTCAACCTCGTCATTTCTTGTCTAAGTAACAGCGGGCGCCAACTCGCCATTTTCGCATCACTTTCACGTCATCGAGTTACGGGATGAAATTGGTGCCAAATTACAGCTAAAATAGAGTATTTTAAGAATATTTTGGTCTGCCTGCGCATATCCTGGTACAAACCCTCGGCAGACTGAAATTTATAACAAAAAATGACGTTATAATGTAAAATTCAATATGACTAGTTCATCAAGTTACGGGATGAAATCATAATGTAGGACAAGATTATTGGGTGTAGATTAAGGAATGACTGGTCTGCCTCATCATTTCTTGGTACGATATGAGTAACAGCGGGCGCCAACTTGCCATTTTGGCGTTAGTTTCCCATCATCGAGTTACGGGATGAAATTGGTGCCAAATTAAAGCTAAAATAAAGTATTTTAAGAATATTTCGGTCTGCCTGCACATATCCTGGGTTTCAATATCTTTAATTTGTCTAATTTTTCTGTTAAATTTGTCCGGTTTCAATTCCACTTATTTTTTTCCTTTTTATTAAGAGTGCAAGGCTATTCGGGTCGTAAATAAAGGATTTTGGCGCTATCCGTGGTCGCCTGCCAGCGACAGCACTGTCGCACAAGAGACTAGGTCTGTTTGGGTTGTAGGTAGGGGTCGTCGACGAAAATTGGTCGCTCAAGTGACGGTTGACCCACTCATCCACCCCCAAACGCCGTCCGAGACATATATATTTGGGATGAAGACAAGAGAAATCGCTAGCTTCAGAGCCCCGTCCACCCATTAACCGAGTTTCAATATCTTTAATTTGTCTAATTTTTCTGTTAAATTTGTCCGGTTTCAATTCTACTTTTTTTTCTTTTTTATTAAGAGTGCAAGGCTATTCGGGTCGTAAGTAAAGGATTTTGGAGCTATCAGTGGTCGCCTGAATGCGACAGAACTGTCGCGCAAGAGACTAGTTCTGTTTGGGTCGTAGGTAGGGGTCGTCGACGAAAATTGTTCGCTCAACGCGACGTTTGACCCTTTCTCCCACCCCCAACCGCCGCCCGAGACATACATATTTGGGATGAAGGCAAGAAAAATCGCTAGTTTCAGAGCCCCGCCCACCCACTAATCGAGTTTCAATATCTTTCATTTGTCTAATTTTTCTGGAATGACGAGGCAGACCAGTCATTCCTTAATCTACACCAAATAATCTTGTCCTACATCATGACTTCACCCCGTAACTCGATGACGTAGTCATATTGAATTTTACATTATAACGTCATTTTTTGTTATAAATTTTAGTTTGTCGAGGTTTTGTACCAGGATATGCGCAGACAGACCGAAATATTCTTAAAATACTCTATTTTAGCTGTAATTTGGCACCAATTTCATCCCGTAACTCGATGACGTGAAAGTGACGCCAAAATGGCGAGTTGGCGCCCGCTGTTTCTCATATCGTACCAAGAAATGACGAGGCAGACCAGTCATTCCTTAATCTACACCCAATAATCTTGTCCTACATCATGATTTCATCCCGTAACTCGATGAACTAGTCATGTTGGTTTTTACATTATACCGTCTTTTTTTTGTTATAAATTTCAGTCTGCCGAGGGTTTGTACCAGGATATGCGCAGGCAGACCGAAATATTCTTAAAATACTCTATCTTAGCTTTAATTTGGCACCAGTTTCATCCCGTAACTCGATGACGTGAAAGTGACGCCAAAATGGCGAGTTGGCGCCCGCTGTTACTCATATCGTACCAAGAAATGACGAGGCAGACCAGTCATTCCTTAATCTACACCCAATAATATTGTCCTACATCATGATTTCATCCCGTAACTCGATGACGTAGTCATTAGTGTCGCCGCCGCCCGCTCTAAATAATTTGCATTATTTTTAATGTCTTTTGCGAAGAATTGTTTACAATCTATTCAAAATTCAACTTTTAAAATGTTGCAATCCTGTTAAATCATATGTGGAAATTCTTGCAGAGATTACAAGAATCAGAAAGAATGAAAATTTCAATCTGTAGGAATTCATAGTAATTAACTAGATTAAATTTAAATTATCCAGTGCGCCCTAGAAAATGGTATTTTTCTAATAACGAAATAATATTATAATATTTACATCTTAATAATGTATAATATTTTTGTATTTACATTCTTATCTTAAGCTTATTAATTTTTTTTTTTTTTTTTTTTTTTTTTTTTTGGATTCTGTAATTTGCTTTTTTTATCATTAAGAATATGGCAAAGCAATGGCATGGAATATAACATGACACCATTGCTAGTAACCCATATCAGATTCTTTGTGCTCTTTTTTTTTAGGTAGATTTCGTTATATATATATATATATATATATATATATATATATATATATATATATATAATCACTTTTTTACGGACACCATAACTTCTATAATTCTTCACCAATCTCCACCAAACTGGTACATAAAATCTGGGCTAAGTTCGTTAATGGTCAAAATCGGACCAAGGGGGTCGGAATAGGGGGCGTTTTTGTGAAAACAGAAAAAACGCCATAACTTTTTTATTAAAGTAGATATCGAATAGGTTTAAAGTTTATATTACTTCTTAAAAATGGGCCAAAAGTTTATGCATGACAGATTTTTGATAAATTTAGAAGTGGGCTCAAGGGGCGAAAAAAACAGGAGTTTTGAGAGAGAAAAATTCATAACTTCATCAGTTTTCAAGATATCAAGTCCAACTAAATTTTTTGTAAATGTTCTTAAAATTATCTAAAACTTTTGTACTTACAAGTTTTTGATAGGATCAACTTTTACCCATGAAAAAAATTAAAAACGAAAAGAAAAAGGGCGGTGAAAAAAGAGAAAAATCCATAACTTCGTCAATTTTTACGGTATCAAATCTGATTAAATTTATTTTACATCTTCTCAACAATATCTACAACTTTTATATTAACAACTTTTTGATAGGACCAATTCTTATATCAAAAAGAAATTAAACAAAAGTAGGAGTTGGAGAAAAAACCTCAAATCCAAACGGCTTATATTCTGACTCATTTTTAAATTCATTTTTGATTTTAAAAGCATCCAAATGGTAGATCCTCTTATTTAGAAACTGTATAAAGTGACGCACTGGTCAATTTTCTGATAAAGACAGAATACATTTCAAAAAAGGCTACCAAAAAAGGGTTCAAAAGGGTATTTTGAACAGAACTTCCCAAAGTCATCGGGACTGAAAATTGAAGGAAGTATTCAAATAAGAAATTGCGTTTTTTTCTGACTCGTTTTTAAATCCATTTTTGTTCTCAAACGCATCCAATTTACAGATCCTCTTATTTAGGAACTATATAATGTGATGCGTTGGTCAGTTTTTTGATAAAAACGGAATATATTTCAAAAAAGGCTACCAAAAAGGGTATTTTGAACAGAATTTTCCGAAATCATCGTGATTGAAAATTTAAGGAAGTGTTCAAATAAGAAATTGCGTTTTTTTCTGACTCGTTTTAATATCCATTTTTGCTCAACGCATCCAGTTTACAGAACCTCTTATTTAGTAACTATATAATGTGATGCATTGATCGGTTTTTTGATAAAGACAGACTATATTTCGAAAAAGGCTACCAAAAAGGGTGTTTTGAACAGAATTTCCCGAAGTCTTCGTGATTTGAAAATTTAAGGAAGTTTTCACATAGCAAATTGCATTTTTTATAATTCGTTTTAAAATCCATTTTCACTCTCAAACGCTTCCAATTTACAGATCCTCTTATTTAGGAACTATATACTGTGACGCATTGGCCAGTTTTTTGATAAAGATAGAATATATTTTTCAAAATGCTGTCAAAGTGAGTATTTCGCACAAAATTTTCCGAAGCAATCACGATTAAAAAATTAAGGATGTATTCAAACAACAAATCGGTTGTTTTATGACTCATTTTTTAATTCAATTTTTTTCTCAAATGCATTCAACTGACAGTTTCTTGTTATTTAGGAACTGTATAATGTACTGTTTTGGTCGATTTTTTTAAATAAATTCAGAATTTATTTCAAAATATGTTGTCAAAATGGGCATTTGAGCTAAATTTTTCTTAAGATGATTCTGATAAAACCAGTTTTTGCAGAAAAATGAAATTAAAAATATTTCATAAACGGCCAAATGAAGTTATTAAACTGGGTTTATCTCTAATCATATATATATATATTTTTTGTTTGTTTGTTTTTGTTGAAATGAGCATTCTTTGAAATCTACCTCCGCCTATAGGCCCAGCCGACAGGGATTTTTTAAAAGTTTCTTCGTACGTATGCTGTGATATGAACAATAACAATGTACTATAGACTTTTATGTTTAAAAAAATATATTAGCTGCAATTTTGTTAACGTACCAGTATAATGCGTATTCACAGTAAGGCTTTTTACAGAATAGGAAATAATCATTGTTAAAAATAGAGAGCCGAATTTGTCACTATTATTATCAATCCCAATACAGTCGACTCTCGTTAATTCGAAATCGGATAATTCGAATCTTCGCATAATTCGAACTAAACATGAAGTTCCGAAATTTTCATTGGCAGAATAACGTTAAAATTTTTCATTAATTGAACTCATTTTCTCTTGACTTCGTTTAAGTCGAACTAACTAGAATTCCAATTTTTCATTTTTCTTTTCTTTCTCACGGATTTCATATCATTTGAAAAACTTTCTTTCTTTGATTTTTGTGAAAATTGTTCCAAACGAGTATGCATATAATCTAATGCATTTGATATCCATTTTTTTTTTTTTTTTTTTTTTTTTTGTGTGTGTGTGTGTGTGTGTGTGTGTGTGTGTGTGTGTGTCCCGTCTGTCCATCTTTGACGTTTTAAAATTTTCTTCCATTGTGCTTGTTTCTAATCTTTTAATTAGTTTCTAATTTAATATTAAATCATATTCTAATGATGACCGACGAAATAAATTAAAAACACTATAACATTAATTCCTTTGTAATAGTACCATATTAAGCATGTTTTCATTTCATATTTTCCATAATTCAAACTTTGGATAATTCGAACATTTCTTGTGGTCCCGACGAGTTCGAATTAACACGAACCGACTGTATTATTATCTGAAATATATTTTCAGTGTAGTTTTGACAGAAATCTTGGTATTCAAAGATACTAAAGACCTATTACTTGGACCTTCCTATGTAAGCACCGAAAATTGCGATTTTTCATTAACACATATTCTTTTGATATTAGAATAAGTTTTTTTAGCGTGGAATATCTATGACAAACTGATTATTTAAACAATAAGAGATGCCAATAAGATTAATATTTGGATGCAGATGGAGCAATCCTAATCGCACTGTGTTATTTAAATTCCATATCACAACTGAGTTAGATCAAAATAGTATTAGTAATTTCCAGAAAAATTTCATATGAGAAACAGATCATGTTTTTATTGAGTTGTCACGGCCACATTAATATGGTTAAAATAAAGCCGTTCAATTTCATTTCTTAATATTTACTAACTTATATCTATTGGTAATCATCTTTTTAAAGAGCGCTATATTTAATAAATTTCCTTTTGCACTAATATAGATTGCTTTATCCGCAGAAATTTAAATTTATTAAATATAATTGTACTGTGTTTCTAAACTGTAAATGAGAGGTGATCATCTAATTTATTTGTTACTTTCTTCTATCTTTACAAGAATAAAATAATAGATTCGTGAAGTTTTTCAACTGATTAACACGTTTTAGGGTTAAGAGATACCAAAAAACGTGTTTTTACAAAATGTCTGTCTGTGAGTCTGTCAGTCGCTCTATCTCAAGAACGGAATTTCACAAAACTTTAGATGCAGTTAGACCTTTATATAAGCTAAATCTGATTAGATTTTGGTGTGTATCGCTCAAAAGGTGGCGCTTCTATAATGCCTTTTCACGATTTCCATAATAGCCATATATCAAAAAATAATTAACGGATTTTCATAAAACTTTAGGTTTAGTTAGTCCTCGATATTATATGATTCTGATTACATTTTGGTGTAAATCGCACAACAAATGACATTTCTATGCAAGATTATTCATGATTATCGCAATAGCTCTATCTCAGGAACTAATGTACGGATTTTCATCAAACTTCAAATTCAGTTAGTCCCTGATATAAGTTAGTATCTTTTAGTTCCTAAAGTAAATCGCTCAACAAGTGGCGCTTCTATCCAGTTTTTTGAATGATTTCTGCGATAATTGTATCTCAAATACTAATAAACAGATTTTCATGAAATTTCAGATTCAATTAGAACTTAAAATAAGTTTTTGCAGATTAGATTTTTGCGTAAATTACTTAATCGATGATGTTGCTACGTTTGTTTTTTCTGGAAGTAATAACGGGTATGAGATAGAAGAAAGTTTTGGAATTGCCACAACCGACTAGTTTTTAATCGCATTATCCTATCAATTTGTTTATTTAAATCTGATAAATTTAGTTTAAAAAAAAAATAAAAACTAGCCAATTATAGTTTAATGCACAAAACCTTAAATAAAATTCTTCTAGCAGCATATGCTACTATTATGGACAACTCTATTTATAACTTACATTTACATATTTTACTATGCAACTCAGTCGGCAGACTGAGAGGTTTAGTTAACTAACTCAAAGAAAGAGGAACTTTATATTTAACTCAAAGAAAAAATATCATTTTGAGACAATGAACATGTAAAAGAAATTATCTTGTAAGTAACTGCTTCTGGCAAGAAACCAGAGCGGGCGGAAACAAAACAATTGCAGTTACGTTGCTGCAAAAGAACTAAAGTATTTCCAAATTTCCATCATCACTTAGAAGGTCTTATTACTGATTAGATAGGTAGCCACGTGTAGAAAAAAAAAAAAAAAAAAAAAAAAAAAAAGCTGATTAAAGAAAACATCTCTTCTAAATGAAATTTAAATGCTCTCTGAATAAATCACCTAAAAGAAAGCGCTGCACGGAATTCTTTGCATAGTTAATATTCATCCGGATACTTTTAATATTAAAAATTGCGTAGCTAACAAACAACACACATTCTCCCCTGCAATGCAGAAATTTGTTAATGAAAGTAATCAAGTCTCTTTACGATCATGTGGTTAATGGTCTTTTATTGCTTTCATTATAACTTTAAGAAAAATGTTAAGAATGTCGCAGGAATTTCAAAATGTCACTGAAATAAATACTATGAATGTTTTCCATGTGAACATAAATGATATAATCAAATATTTTATTCTATATCGATCCAGACAAAAACTGGGGTATATTTAGTGTTCTAGAATTGGCTAGTTTCCGACGGATTTACACGTTTTAGGGGTCAGATATTCCAAAAAAGATGTCTTTACAAAATATCTGTCTATCCGTGTGTGTGTGCGAGTGTATCAGTATGTCGGCATATCGCAATTTTACAACCGAAAAGTGCATGTTAATATTGTACTACCGAAAAGTGTATAAAGTTATGCATAGAATTGAACCAATTTTTTTGTGTAAGTGTTTGGCTATGGTTAGTAGAACCTCCCTAAATTTGAAAAAAAAAAAAAAATCCTTAGGAAGGGGCCGCTGTAATAAAAAAATTTTGTGTCATTTTTAATATCGTACAACCCAAAAGTGGAAGTTACACATAGAACTGAACCAAAAATTTTTGTATAAATGTTTGGCTATAGTCAGCAGGCCCTCCCTGAATTTGAAATAAATCCGCTGGAAAGGGACACAATAATCGCGATTTCTGTGTCATTTTCATTGATGTACCATCAAAAAGAGTATATGCATCAAACTAAACTAGTTTTTTTGTATATAATTATTTTTGGGTATAGCCAGCAGATCCTCCCTGAATTTGAAAAACATCTGCATATCGTTCTATTCCATCGGCTCATGCAGAGACGGGATTTCGCGTCATTCAATCCGAATATTTGTAAACAGCTGATGATAACAGAATAATGGAAAACTATTGATTTTAATAAATATCATGATCCATATTAACTCGTTTTTACTCCGATTAATTGATTGAAGCACAAATTTAAGATGGAAATAAAGTTGGCATAGTATTGAATTAATTATATTAAAGTATTAGCATGTGTAACTAACTTTTGAAATATTAGAATGTACGCATGAGATAGAATAAAGTTTTGAAATTGGCACATCCAACTAATTTCGGTTTAAAAATGTGTAATTTGCAAACAAAACAATTTCATCGGAAAGGAAAACTTTTAGGGAAGCAATTTTTAATGATTATTAAATGCTGCGTTCGAACTTGAGTAACTGGATTTCATGTTTTCCCACAAAATGTTATTTTTCAAGAAAATATAACACGTTTCACAAAAATAACTTTTATTTTTCCAAAAATGGGTCCCAAGAAAAATTTTTTGGATCGCCCCTGTTCCTATGATTTTATAATTTATTTCTTATCCTTATCATGGAATAAAATATTTTATGATTTAATGACTTTAAGCGAAGGTTACAAACACTGAAAAAAAAAAAAATCATTTTGTTCTAGGGGATTTCAAAAGTTTACAAATAACATGGAAATGCATAGATGCTGACGACTTTAAATGAAACAAAATCTAAAAACATCTGTTTAACATATGCCATATTTAATTATCCATCAGAATACAAAAATCAAAAGTTCAAAATGCATCATTGGCATCAAAATAAATCGTACCAATAAGCACTGAAACGCTCGCAATATCGTGTTAACAATCGGTGATAATAGATATTAAACCGAAAACTGGGATTGCAACATTAATAATAGTTGGAATGACAAGTGTAATCGGCATTTCACAAATCGTTAAGGATAGAACACAATTTGCGAAAGCATTTATGTAAATGGGAAACTTCTGTTTTATTATATCACAGACATTTATCACACATATTAGCAGAAAACAATGCGCTTTGTTTTCCTAGATACTCAGACTGAAGGATACGTGAAACAGGAATGTGATTTAACAAGGAAATGAAAAGAAAACATTATTTATAGTTTCTCCGTTCATTACATTGTTTTCTCTGACTTATGTTTGAAAAAAAAATAATAAAAACATAAAATATGAAAAATAAATGTTAAATACAGTTTAAGATAAACATTACTTTTTTTTTCTGGTTTTTAAGGGAAAAAAAGTATCTTTTAGAAATACGGAATTTCAATTCAAATTCAAAAACGATGAAACTTCGAAAAGGAATCAGAGATAAATTAGATGTATAAAGTTTGTAACGCTTTTGCTGCAGTCTGGTCTAATCTGAATCAAATTGATCACTGAGCTTAGGATGTACGCTGCTGCGTCATTAAAACTGCAACACCAGGTCGGAACCTCGGAACGATCGGACGAATGTCAAAATCACGTAAAAGGAAGAAGCTGGAATATGCAAATGATTAGTAATTCATCGCATTTAGGTGACGCTTGCGGTAGAAACGAACTCTGAAGCATTGCATAAAAAAAAAGTTACGTTGTGGATTTCGCATTCGGAAAGCGGAAGGTCGGCGTTTGCTCAGAACATCGTGTTATGCCTTGAATAATAATAATAAAAAATGCTTACGAGCAAGTGCCGGAATTCAATAGAGACAGGAACGTTGCTTGTCGAGAATGGGGATTATCGATTCCTGATATTACCCGTCGCTTTGGTCGAAACCCAAACACTGTCATGCGAATACAGAATCAATGGGTTCCTGAGAGTCACACTAAAAGACATGCAGGATCTCTACGCCCTCCCATGAGTAATGCCCGAGAATATATATTGTGAAGTCGGCCGTGCAAAAATGTACAACAAAATCACGGAAAATTAGGATGGACTGTCAGCACGGCAACCATTATTTGCGCTTCTCTTGACAACGCAGCATAAAGAGAGACAGCGACTCGAACAACAAAGGTGGATTCAGACGTCCCGGTTTTACGTGCCATATCCTGATGGCCGTATACATGTCTGAAAGCTCCGAGGAGAATTATCATCACCTGCTCGCATTCGATTTCGACATAGAATTTATCAACCTAGTATAATGATATTGACAGCCATTATTGACAGGTACCCGACACATCCCTAGTTTGGATCGACGGTAATTTGAGCTCAGATCGGTACATTTCTGACATCTTTCGCCCAATGGTTGTTCTTCTTTTCGAGCCCTGCCAAACGCGATCTTCCAACAAGATGACGCAAGATCAGATGTTGCACGTCTGTTCTGACTTTCCTCGATACACAAGGTTTACGATTGCTGCCCTGGCCTGCACGGATTCTGGATCTGTCACTTATTGAAAACATCTGGTCATGGATTGCTGAGAGACTAGCCTGCCACTCCTTTCCAGCAAATACGATTGATGAAGTGTAACATAGATTTGAAGCAACATGGTATGAGTTGCCCGTTTCTGTTATCTCAGTGCAGTTCGACTGCATGTCTAACCGGATAAGAGCCGTTTTAGCTGCCAGAGAGGGGGGGGGGGGGGGCACTGCCTCTATTAATTTTGCACCCCTGTAAACCTCCAAACTGCTTAGAAATAAAATAATTTTGTTTTCATGCCATACCGTTTACATACAATAAATATCTTTATTGTATATGCTTTCCTTCATGGTGTTGTAAATTTAATGACCAGCAGTGTACGTCCTAAATTTTGTCCGCACGATAAAAGTCGCAATTATGCACGGATCGCTCTCAAATTCGCCAAAAACATAGAGATCATTAATAATATTTCCACGTCCACGTGAAAACTGAAAAAGAAATAAATATTTTGACGAATTTAAAAAAGAAGTGAATATTACTTCACATTGGATATAATGGATGTCACCAGGTGAACACTTTGAGTTTCTCTAAATTCGTTTTCGCCATTTTTAAATCTATCCTATATACATGCATGTATATTGGAATTTTCCCAAAAAGTTTAGGTTCTTAAAGCTTATTCGTAATGAAGAAACTGGGATAATCTCTAATCTTAATTTAGTTTTTATTGGTGAAATTAGTACTTAACTTCGAAATCCATCTCCGATTGTAAGCCGAGCCGGTAGATTTATTTATTTATTTTTGCTTTATACTAGCTTTATACACATAGTACGTTATAATTTTAAAGCATTTAAGAGTGAGTATATGAGGTAATTATTTTTTTTAATTTATCTATTAATTTTATTGCAAAAAATTCTAAAGGTCTAACGGCACAAAAATGCAATTAATATTTCAAACAATTTACAATTATTTCAATACCATATTAGTATTACATAGGCTTCTCCATCAAAATAAAGGACGCATATTCGCTAAATTTTCCTACAAGAATTCTATTTTCTCACTTTTTTAGGTAGCTTTCATTATAAAAAGTAATTGGTATGCATTTAAAATTAATAATAAATCATCCCCAATTTGAGATATTTTACTTCCTGTGGTCAGAACACCTCCTCTTATACCATTTAAGCTTTCCTCAACATTTCTAAAGGTTGAAATAAGGCTATAATAAGGTTTTGAATTACTTAGGGACACGGTTTTTTAAATCATGTTTCAAAACTAATTTTGAATAATATAAATTACTGGTTTAGGGTATCACAAGTTGAAATTTAGAGAACAGCTCTTATGAAATCTCAGTCAATAATAAAAGGAAGAAAAGTCCTTGTAAATAATTGGAAAATTTAAGAAAAAGAAAATTCTTAAGATGCAAAAAAATGATCTAGCGATATATTTCATACAATTTCGAAAAGAGAGAGAAAAAAAAATCTAAACATACAATGTCGTCAACTTTCCAGCCTCTATGATAAACAAAGTAATATCTGTTTAGTTTTGTATATGCACGATAATTTTGATGTGCGTAGATATTTAAAAATAATACCATATAATTCTCACAAAGAAAAAAAAATGTTATTTTTAATATATTCCGGGTTTTTTTTATTTTATTTTATTTTTTTTTTAACATGATGTTTAAAAATTAAGTTTCACTAATGTCACAGTCAGCCACCCACGTTTTTTCTTGCAGATCCAGACAAAGAGCTCTAGGAAATGCGAGCCAAGAATAGGAAGCGAAAACGACCGCACCTTGCACCCAATTTCCTAAAATAAAGTAGCTCTGGCACATAGAGAAGTGACTTTGTGAAAATACCTTCTTTTGAATTTTCATTCAGCTTTGAAAAAAAAAATTCTTGCGCTTTGGCGACGAACTTGAGAAAATATGCTCAAGAGTAAAACTAATAGTTTTGACACGAGAAGAAAAACACGAGTTTATAGCCTGAAAAGTTTTTGTTTAAACAATGCTTTCAAATTTGACAGAGAAAAAAGTATAATGACTCTTAAGCGTGCGTATATTTTTAAAAAAATAATCCTGTTTGTGAGTAGATTTGTTTTAAAGTTCATTTTCCCTAATAGATTTCTTTTACTATTCTTATTATTATTTAACTTTTCCGGGTCCTTTTTTTTTAATTTTTGGAGAAATTAAATTTTTTGTTAATGATATTAAATGCAGCTACCGAGTTCGCAGAAGTTAAACTTTAACGAATATGCATTTTTCTCGAATCTAAACTATATACATACATACATATACATACAAACAAACATACATATATATATATATATTCTATTTCACTTCAAACTTCAACTGTTTTCAATAAGTTGATTGTAAAAATACTGGTTTCATTGGTGCATTGAATGGTAATATCTGAATTACTTTGGTTATATTTATAAAAGTATTATACACTATCTACCAAAAAGTATTTGTACACTTTCAGTTTTTGACATTTTGTCAAATATTTAAAAATATACTGGTCGGATTCTTCTGGAACTTCAGAAATATAAAGATTATGATTCACTTTATATTTATTTACATTCATTTGTTAAGCGGGTTATTAGGGGGCCGGCAAAAAAACAATGAATAATAGAAATATTTGGGATCGCCCTGTACATGAAAATGCACGAAACGACTTATCGCTTTAGAATACAAATATATGAATACAGTAGAATATGTACACTAATTTTTGTGAGAATAGCATGTATATTTATGGCGATAGAGCGATTTTTTTGAAAAATTCAAAAAATTCTGGTATGTTTTTTGTTTATATCATGCTGGGTTTTTGACCAAATTTAACGCAAATTTCAGAAAAATTGGCAAAATGCAGTAGAAAAAATGTAGCGCAATTGGAATATAAATATATTAAATATTTTATGAAATATGAGTAGTTTTATGAAATAATTTTTATCTGCGCATGCGCGAACGATAAAAACAATTCTTTTACATCATTTAATAGTCAATTCTATGGAGTAACTTATAAAAAAAATCCAATGAAATATCGTGAAAATTCAAAAAGATATCATTATTATAAGTAAGCTGTTTTTACATTGCTCTCTAAAAACGGCTGAATGATAAGGGATTCTCCACAAATTGACATTTTTTATTGACAGACTTTTAGGAAAAAATTAGTATTTAATGTATACAATATCTAATACAATATTTCTGTTAATAAGTATCTTGACATCTGTGATGGAAAAGAATAAAAGCCCTTTTCCTTTTCTATCACAGGTGTCAAGATACTTATTAGCAGCAATATTGTATTCATTAAATAGTACTAATTTTTTCCTAAAAGTCAGTTAATAAAAAATGTCAATTTGTGGAGAATCCCTTATCATTCAGCCGTTTTTAGAGAGCAATGTAAAAACAGCTTACTTATAATAATGATATCTTTTTGAATTTTCACGATATTTCATTGGATTTTTTTTTATAAGTTACTCCATAGAATTGACTATTAAATGATGTAAAAGAATTGTTTTTATCGTTCGCGCATGCGCAGATAAAAATTATTTCATAAAACTACTCATATTTCATAAAGTATTAAATATATTTATATTCCAATTGCGCTATATTTTTTTTAATAGATTTTGCCAATTTTTCTGAAATTTGCGTTAAATTTGGTCAAAAACCCTCTATGATGTAAACAAAAAACATACCAGAATTTTTTGAATTTTTCAAAAAAATCGCTCTATCGCCATAAATATACATGCTATTCTCACAAAAATTAGTGTACATATTCTACTGTATTCATATATTTGTATTCTAAAGCGATAAGTCGTTTCGTGCATTTTCATGTACAGGGCGATCCCAAATATTTCTATTATTCTTTGTTTTTTTGCCGGCCCCCTAATTACCCGCTTAACAAATGAATGTAAATAAATATAAAGTGAATCATAATCTTTATATTTCTGAAGTTCCAGAAGAATCCGACCAGTATATTTTTAAATATTTGACAAAATGTCAAAAACTGAAAGTGTACAAATACTTTTTGGTAGATAGTGTATAAAGATATTTAACTACAATAAATTTTCTAAATTTTTAACCAGTAATACTAATTATCCATGTTATTGTAATGATCCCTGTTATAGTAATTTCGTAAATCAAGATCATGGTCACATTATTACTGGGGATATTAATATCGTTGAAAATGATTCTTTACGCAATTTAATGGCTAATGGTACTAAATATCGTGTTCCTTCATGTACTAATATCAAATCAATCATAAAACAGTTTAATTTAGATTTAGATCTTTTTATTTATAAAATTTCGATAGACTACAATAAGCCTCTGGAATACTTCACTGAATGGAAACTTAATGTTTTAGATAAATTAAATATTGAACTTTATAGGAATATCGATACCTTCAATTTAAATTTTAAACAATTAAATGATGAAATAAAACACTTACAAAATAAATTTACCATAACATATGCTGATAAATCTCCTAACAACTATGCTTTCATATGTAAACATTATTACCCTACATTATTAAATCAAGCAATAAATTCTAGTTCAAATTTCATTAAAACAGATATTGATACTATTATTAAAAATAGACATATAGCTCAATATTATAAATTACTAAAATTAAAAAATCATAATTATAACTATCCTTACATTGTGGTTATTCCAAAATTCCATAAAATTCCTATAAAGTTTCGTACTATAACTATTGGGTGTAATACTTATAACAATAATGCAGGTAAAGAATTATTAACAATACTTACAAAAATGCTAGATATTGCAAAAACTAATAATTCTATAGTATAAAAAATAGTTTACATCTTGTAAATAATATCAAAAATTTACAAAACATTACGTACATCAAAACATATGACTTTAATGATTTATTTAATACAATTGATATTGCAGATATGTTCAGGATCATAAATTTATTATTCAAGGAATATAGGAATTTTCTTAATATACATGTATCTTTATCTTACTTCAAATCTTTAACCATATAGTCGGTCTTCCACAAGGTGGGATTGTATCATCCATCTGTGCTGATCTCTACTTACATTATTATGAACGTAATACTTCTATTGTTAATTGTTTTCTATACAGGTATCTTGATGATATAATAATTTTATATTCTAAAAAGTCATCTAACTATTCGCTACCAATCAAATACCACAAAAATTTAAAATACAGTTATAATGATATGCATAATAATACAATTAACTTTCTTGATCTTAATATTACGCTTTCTGATAATAAAATTCTATTTGATATTTATGACAAACGTAATGACTTTCCTTTTAAAGTAAACCTCTTTACTCATTATAATTCTTGCCTACATAAATCTGTCTATGTCAATATATTACTTAATTTTGCCCATAGAATTAAAAATATTTGTTCACATAATTTTAAAATGCATAATTTAAAAACTGTACAAGAAACTGCTATAAGATATGGTTATCTTTTACATTTGGTTAAAAAAATATTATCTGTATAAACATTTATTTAGTATTAACTGTCTATTTTCTCTTCAACCAATATTGCAAAAATTAACAAGCTATTTATGCAGCACCATATGATGTTATTGATAAGAACTCCTATAGTTTTTAATATATAATAAGTTATTACATGATCTTAAAAATAATTAACACATTGCGTAAAAAAAATGTTTAAAAAAAATTATAAAAATAAAAATAATGCAAAAAAATAAAAAATACAAAAAAATAAAAAAATATGAATAATAGGATGGTTGGGTAGGTTAGATGTTAGATTACGGGGGAGGGCGGTGTTGTCTGGATAATACGCAATGGTTGATTATTATATATTTAATAATAATAATAAAAAAATAACTTTACACATAGTATTAAAGTTTAAGTTTACCTAAAAACTAATATGCATAACTTAAAAATGATTAAGCTATTGAGATAAGATATGGTTGTCTATTGTATTTGTCTTAAAGAAATTATTTGTAAAATATTAGAATAGAAATTATTCTTAGAAATTCTTAGCTAATAAATAATTTATTTTTTTCCTATAATAGAGGGCAGCACCATAAGCATATAATTTAATTAATATATTAATCCTATAGATGGCAGCACTAAAATAATTTTCTGCTAGAAGTTGTAGAAATATATTCTAGTTAAATAATTAATATAGTAATATTAATAACTGATTAAAAATAAAAATATAATATTTCTAATAGTAGCATCTATTTTTTTCTAAATATATTATGAATTATATAGTATAATATATGTTTTACTAATTTTTATAATTATTGTTACAACTTTATTTTATTATCTATGTGATTTATACTATGACCATAACCTTGACTGTTAGTAAGTCACATGTAGTTTGTATCTGATTGCACTACAAATCTTGCTAGGATTTGGGTAATGGTAAATATTTTAGTATATATATCCTTTTTTTTATGGAATATTATATTATTGTTATTTTGTCATATTGATTTTATTTTCTTCTATGTGTATCTTTCTACTAATTTGTCATCTGAATAGCTTCCAGCACGACTCATAACAGAAACTGGTTGGATGTTTTTGCTTTTTTGTTAAACTATACACCCCTGAACAAGTAGTTTAATAGAAAAGCCTTCTACTGCCTTTTTATCCATTTATCTTTCATTATTTTGGTAATCTGCCTTCTATATCACTTCAAACTTCAACTGTTTTCAATAAGATGATTGTAAAAATACTGGTTTCATTGGTTTATTGTATAGTAATATATGAATTACTCTGGTTATATAATGTCCATTTATCCATATATTTCTTAGTAATTTGGTAATCTGCCTTCTATTTCTCTTCAAACTTCAACTGTTTTTAATAATATGATTGTAAAAATACTGGTTTCATTGGTTCTTTTATTGGTATTGTCTGAATAACTTTGGATGTATTTATAAAAGTATTTATATATATATATATATATATATATATATATATATATATATATATATATATATATATATAAAAGTATTTATATATATATATATATAATTCAATTCTATTCAGATTCTTCGTTTTGGTTTATTGTTTTATTGATAAAATTTACTGGTGAATTTTGTCTACTTTTAATGGTATTATATATATATATATATAGAGAGAGAGAGAGAGAGAGTTGCAAATCGTTTCATCATGAATATTATATGTGGTATTTTTTGCTATTATGTTTAATTCATTGTCTTGATATATGGTATATTAAATGTCATAATCAATATTCATTATTTATTATTTTTTAATATTAAAGTAATACATTGAAATTATCATTATTTATTATTTTTTTATATTAAATAAATACATTGAAATTATGATCAGTTAAGCCTATGTGAAATGTAGTAACAATGTGAGCATTGTGCTGAGATGTTAATTGGATAAGTTTGTGGATTATTATGTACGGTGATTTTTTCATTTTTAAATGAGTCGATTTTGTGATTTTGCATTTATTGTACTGTGAGTACTATGTTTCTTTTTATATGTGGTGTGGGTTGGTAGTATTATGGTCGTGTATTGTTTCCTTTTGGAGGTTTGAGTATTGCTTTAAAGCTTTGTACATATTGTATCTATTTTCATTTTATAGTTGTATTATTCGAGATCCTTTTCTTTAGTAAATTATATTAGTCAAGATACTCGATTATTTAACTGTAATTTTTCTATTTTTATCTTTTTATTATATTTGTATTTTCTCTTATATTATGGCAGTACTTAGTAAAAATCTCGATCCTGGCAAGATACACAATGCTTCTTTGCTGTGTAGTGCCCGGTACAGGAGCAATAATAGGGTTACTCCTGGACCGTCATCCAGTTTCCATATACATGCTCCTCCTCCTCAATTATATTTTCAGAAATGTTCTGATATCCGATGTAAAACTTGTCCATCTGCTTCTCAGTCACAAATCGTATCAGATCCTCATATTTCTATTTTTTGTAAGGCTTTTAATGTAATTTATAGTATAAAGTGTAACATATTGGTGAAACTTCTGGTCCTCTTCATATTCGCATGAATCAACATCGGTCAGATTCTGATAAAAATTTAGCAAAAAATATACAGTCTACAGCTGAAATACAGCATTTTCATAAACATAAATTTAAAAATACTACTATTGAAATAACACAAATTCAGAAAAATAAATCTGAGCGTCTCTATTTAGAGTCTTCATATATGAAATATTATAATACAATTTATCCTTATGGTCTTAATAGTGAGGTTTTTAAAAGATCTGTTAAAGTTTTTTCATCTATAAATGATACTACAGATTTTTCTCCCATTTATCATAGTTTAAATCATCTTATAAATCCTAAAACTACACGTAACAAAAGAGGTAAAGGTTCATCTTCTAGTATTACTCCTAAAAACATTATAATTCAACAAATTAATAATCTGCATCGTAATTATTTAAAAAATTACAATTGGTTTCTAATACGTAAATATATTTTTGGAATAAAAAAGAAACATATAGTACAATATTTAAATATTTTTCTCAGTAAAACTTACTCTAAACATTTTTCAGATGTTTTTTATGATCTCATTATGACTCGTGTCAACCTTTACAATATAAATTTACTAAAAAAACCTAAAAATCTACAAACTAATACTCAAATGGTAATTACTTTTTCTAATCCAATATTTAATAAAATCAATATTAATTCCATATTAAATGATAAAAACTGTCATTTTCCTATTAATAATATTCATATTTCTAAAACCTTTAAGTATCCCATATCTATCGGCAGAACGATTTTTAACTATAATTCTTTCGCTAAATCTTCTTTTGATGCTAGTACTTTACCCTGTAAATGCAATGACCCCTCTCTACAAAAATATATAAATAAAGATCATGGACATATTATTACTGGTAATCTTAATCTTGTAGATGATTTACAATTCAGAAGAATTATGGGTTATGGGACCAAGTACAGAATTCCATCCAAATTAAACATTAAATCTATCATAAAACAATTTACTTATGATATAGATATATTTATTTATAAACTTGCAATTTATTATAATAAACCCATTGAATATTTTAATCAATGGAAAATATTAGTTATCGATAAATTAACTAGGTCCTTAAAATATAATATTTCACACCTAGAATATGTAAATACACAGCATCTGTTTAAGCAAATCAATAAATTACAACAAAACTTTGTAATAACTTATGTTGATAAATCTCCTAATAATTATGCCATTATTTGTAAATCTTATTATCATCAACTGCTTAAATCTAGTATATCTAATAATAACACATTCCAAAAAATTAATGATAACTTACTTGCCAATAATCGTAAAATTAAAGGATTCTATAAATTATTAGACATTAACCCTACTAACTTTAAATATCCTTATCTAGTCCTTATACCCAAATTTCATAAGCATCCTGTTAAATTTAGAACTGTTACAATTGGTTGCAATACTTATAATAATGCTGCTAACAAACTTCTATTAGTAATTCTTAATCAAATATATAATTTTACAAAAAAAAGTGATAATACACATTGCATAAAAAATAGTTATGAACTGGTCCATATTATGAAAAATCTTAAATGTATAAAAAGTATCACTACCTATGATTTTAAAGATTTATTTAATAATATCGATTTATCGGATTTACATAATATCATAAATGAGCTTTTTAAAAACTATCAACACGAGTTGGATATATCACATAATATTGATTCTGATTACTTTCATACCTTAACTAATTTCATTATCTATAATAATTTTATCATGCATGATAACAATATATATATTCAAAATGTTGGTATACCACAAGGTGGTAGTACATCTAGTGTATTATCTGACTTATACTTATATTACTATGAACGTCATTATTTAAATAATACAATACATTTATATCGATATATAGATGATGTAATTTTAATTGATACTGATAACACCTGTTTATCTCAATTCCCTGTTGATTATCCTTCTAATCTAGAACTTTCAAAAAACCTACTTTTTAATAATACAATCAATTTCTTAGATATTAAAATTATATTAAAAGAGAACAAATTTATAACTGATATTTATGACAAAAGGAAAGAATTTAATTTTAAAGTTAATACCTTTACTAATTTTAAATCATGTCTTCATAATTCTGTATATCGTAATATAATACTTAACCATTTATATAGAATAAAATGTCTATGTTCTTCCCATTTAATTAATACTAATATTAAAAAGCTTGTATATGATGCTATAAATAATGGTTATCCTAAAAAATTCATATATTCTTTAATTTATAATTAGATATTACATGATCTTATAATTAATTCTTTGCGTAAAAAATGTATAAAAAAATTATAAAACATAAAAATAATAATAAAAAATTAAAAATGTTAAAAAGTAATAAAAAAATATATATATAGGTTGGTTGGGTGGGTAGATGTTAGAGTACGGAGGAAGGTGATGTTGTCTGGATAAAAACGCAAAGGTTAATTATTTATTTATTTTAAAAAAAAATTGAGAGTGGGTTATTTATTTTAACATAATTTTAAAACTGTTTAATTTACACCAATATATGGATATTTGTCTAGTTATATCTATAATTAAATAGCTATATTTTAATTATCAAATTATTTTTAATGTTATTGATATAATTTTTGGTATTATTATTAATATTATTACTATTATTATTTTTATTTTTAATTTTTATTATCCTATATTAAGATAATGAGTTTTTACCATGTAAAGTCACAATAAATGTTACTGATTAAAGTAACAATAATGTATTTTAAGTTATATGTTAATATGAATGTTATCTCTTAATTTTAATCATTTTATTAATTTAATTTTATGTTAATATCGATTATTAAATATTTTTCCGGTTCAATTATATTTCCATTCTGCTTTATCTTTTTGTTTGTTATGGAAAACTATTATTTTTACTTACTTTCAACTCCTTTTTGTAAAATATCTTTGTTCCTTGTTTAATAATTTGGTTTTTGTGTGATGGTAGTCCCAAATTCGTATTGTTTTGCTTTTTCATGGCAAATACGAAGATGAAACCACACACTCCATTTGTAGTTCCAAAGTATTTGGGACCTGAAGATTCTGCTTTGGTTCTACAAATTTCATTTGTATTCATATTATTATTTTTTCCTTCCATGTTCAATTTACTATAAGTTATTAAATTCAATGGTTAATTTCAAATGGTTAATATTGTTTACTATAATTCAATTTAATTCTTTTATTGATAAAATCCATTGGTGAATCTTGTCTACTTTTAATGGTATTATATATATATATATATATATATATATATATATATATATATATATATATATATACTTTTTATAAATAAATACATTATATACATTTTTTTCTTGCATATTATTTATCGGACAACACGCTAAGGAAGATTTTTGAAGATGTTTGAAAAGAGATTCAGAGATGTAGAAAAGGTAAATAACGGGCTTGTTTATATTCTCATAACACACCCGAGTATTTATCTTTACCTTGGTACCAAAAATGTCATGCATTTTTAATGTTAATTAAAATATATATATATATATATATATATATATATATATATATATATATATATATATATATATATATATATTGAAAGAATTCCTTTTAATAATAGATAACAAAGCTGCAAATATCACAGCAGTTTTACATTAGTTAAAGAGAAGTATCCGAACATTGTTCCATTGCGTAGGTTTGCTCATCGTTTACGTTTACCACGTCCTGATTCAGGGTTGGGTTTCTGACGTCAGAAACTGGTTTTTGACATGACAAATGTCAAAAACTGGTTTAAATTGTCAAAAACTGGTTTAAACCGTCAAAAACTGGCTTAAACCGTCAAAAACGTGTAAAGCGCTTTAAACATTTTAAGAACAAGAGAGAAACATTGAGTAATTTTTTATTTAAAAATAATTATACTGTAATTTAATAATTACAAAAAAAATTAAATTACTTTAAATGCAATAAAACATTGTTTTTTAGAATGTTCAAAAACAGTAGAAAATGATTTTGTACAGTAAATAATCTGGATCAATTTTACCCCACAGCATCCTATAGCACTTAACCAATTTAGCACATTTATTTACTCCCAAATGGTTTATGAGTTTAGAGTGTATGAAGCCAAAGTTACAAAATACTCTCTCAATTGGTGCTAAGCTAGCAGGGCTTGATAGCAGAAGCATTGCTAGTTGAGCAAGTTTGGAGGCAGGCCAAATTTTCAGAGTTATGAAATTTTTTTTCCTTTTTTTTTCCGGAAATGATAATATACAATACAGTAAAAGTGAATTTTTAATATTACATCTAATATTGTATTTTTGTGACAGATTTTTAATGTGAAATTTTACAGATCAATGTAGTATTTGAGGTTTCTGACGAGGTTTTTGAGAAGAGGTTTTAGCCATGACGGTTTAAACCACGGTTTTAACGGGATAAAACCGTACACTGTCAAAAACTTGCCAACCCTGTCTTGATTGCTTAGAACGCAAACAAACAGGTTTTTTTTAACAAATATTGTTACGTTTTTTTTTGTTTGTTTGTTTGTTTTTTTTTTTTTTACAAATTTTATTGATATAAAAAAAAACATCAAATGAAATAACTGTTTACATGCTATAGGCAATTAAATTTAAAATGAAGAAAAAAAAAAAAAAAAAAAACAAGAAAAGTGATTTTTTGAAAATAACAGGAAATCTACTAAGGGTTAAGGAAAGTTATTTATATTGTCTTGAAAATAATAATAATAATAATAATATTACAAATTATCACAGTTAGAAAAAAAGCTAGTTGTCTTCTCAAATATCGAAAGAACTTTTAGATGATGATAGGTTTTGGATTCGTGCTGGGAAAAGTAGTTTTCACTTTTAACGTTCTTATGCAGGTACCGTTTTTAAATGAAAATAAAAAATATTTTGAATTTAAAATGAATTATCAAGAGCAAACGATGTTTAAATTTAAATTTATAAAAAAATTTCAAGACGACCCTCATACAATGTCTCCAAAATAAAAAAAATATATATATATTATTAATAGCTTTTAATTTTCTTTTTATCATAGCATAAATTTTAGATGCTTATGAAAAAAAAAAAAAAAAAGCAAAGAAGCATTTTTGATCATATTTTGTTTAAATCCCGAAATTCTTTGAAATTTTTTTCGAGCGCTGAACACTCACACATAAAAATCAGACGAAAGCCAGTTTTTCAATAAAATAGAAAAAAATAGAAAAAGAAAAGTTTTTATTATCTTTTGCGGTATTTCATAAACATTGTTTCATTTTACTTAAAGTTTATATCTAACACACAAATAAAAATAGCTTAAGCAAAGTTCGTTGGGTGTTTTTCAACGTTATTCATATGATATTTCCATGCTTGAAGAGAATTAAACAAATTGTAGAACTAATTGAATCTTTTAATGAAATGAACCTAACATCATATTATTATATTATAATAGCTCATGTTGGAATAAATTTTATAGTGGGGAGATTTGTGTCTTTATCAATAAACAAAATTTTTAGGAATTATTCTGTTGTGAAACCACTTTACAGTCATAAATTACTTTGTATAACTTAAATTGTGATTTAAATACATATTTAACAAAACCTTTGATAATTGAATAACACAGAAAATCTTACATCTTACTCTTCATGTATTAAATATACTTACAATACCAAAATAAAACAACATGACTAATCATATTAAATTTACTGCAATATTTTGTATTAAATGTATTTAATGATTGAAAAATGAGAATCCCTCTGATGCATTCAAAGATCTATTTTATGTGTACATGAAACTTGCATGCACTAATATCTAAGTAAGGCATCCTGAATGGATAATAACGCCAAGTATCAATATTACACGTAATTATGAAGAAATCTGAGAGTATCACTACCGGTTCTAGCGTAGAAGGACTCTGAGTCATCTGAATCACAAACAGTCGCTAAAAGTTGACTCATTCCATTTGTAGACCTTATCTGGGAAGAAGTACTTAAGAGTCAACACCCGATCTAAAAAATGCGATGTAGGCTCTTTGATCTGAAAACTATATATTTTTTAGGAAATATTTTGCTTATTACATAAATCTGCAGTACATTTCATGCACATTCAAAATGTTGAGGAAGATTTTGGATGCGTTCGCGAGGTAGTTTATAGTTTGAAATATACTGCGCAACAAATATACAGGGATAATAACGCCATCCACTGGCGTTATTATTCTGGTTGATCCTTTTGAGTGCCGAAACTACATCCGAAGAGGGTTTATTTTTTGTTTTATGCAGAAAATGGCATTATTGACATTGTTGAAAACCAAAAAGGAAAAAGAGAAATTTGTATGTCCTAAGTTCTGCTAATTTTTTTCATGTCAGAAAAATAAAATATCAAATAATTATTACTGCATCCTGATATCGTAATTAATAAAAGAAAGTGAAATTTGTCAACTAGTAGGGCTGTGGAGTTTGTATCTTCAGAAATGGACAATGCCATTATTCCACCTTATTTTATAATTTAGTTTGCATGGTGTTGTTATCCACATAGATGGGTAATAACGCTAAATAGCATTGGTCAAGAAATCACGCCATTAGGTTTTATATGATTCATATCCACTAAAATATTATTTCTTGTATACATAGAAAATAAGTTGCTGTATTAAATCCTACACTTGTTTGAAAATAAAATCTAAAACTAAGTCGTGAAAATTAATAGAACCTTAACGTAGAGTTATTATACCAGGACACATTACTTTAAAATCGAATAGCGTTTTTCATTTTTCTATAAATGCATTATATCTTGAGTTGTAGTTGATTGTTATTCAATGAAGCCTTTTCCCTAACAATTGTCTGTAAAATTGGCTAAAATCTCAAACTTTTGATTTATTTACTAAAAATAATCAAAATAAGTAAATCCACTCTATAAAAAATTTCATTTCATTTTTAGTATATTATGAAGAATAGTTGTAAATATAGTGCAAATTTTTATTTGGCTAATTATCTAACAATAACTAACCATATATATTCAGTCCAAGCATTCGATCAACTGAATGTTGGACAAAGGGGGCGAACATTCGTTAAGTATCTATTCTATATCTAAATATACATATGCTAACAATACTCTACAATTGTACTCTATAAAAGTCTCTAAAAAGTAATTTTCACAGAACTTTAAATATAGCGAATACCAGACTGAGCATACTTAAATTAACGAAAATGCTTTTCATGAATATTTTTACAAAAGCAAAGCCCATTATTTGCCCATTCAATAATTATCTCAAAGACTAATTTTTACTGCCATTAAAAAACATTGCATAATAAATTGCCATTTTAAACCACTCATGTATGGAAAAATATTTTGCATTTAAAATACAATAAAAGGTATAAAAACAAATAAATTTGAAATAAAAAAAACCTTATTTTTATTGGAAAATTACTCAAAAAAAGAAGAAGAAGAAACTTTGATGGTTTAGATGCATTAAGAAACTATATCACAAAATCAATTTAATATATCTTAGTTAATTTAAACTTTGAACACTTTAGAACAAAGTAATTTTGCTTAGATTTAAGTACAGAAATATCTTGAGAAAATCTTCTCTCGTACAGAACAACAACAAAAAAATGAAAAGCGAATTTTCTAAGTGAATATTTGAAAAGATATCTACAGCTGTATTTCACAATCATTATTGATATTTACTATGGTATATATGTGATAAAGAGGTAAAAATAAAATATGCTCAGTTTACTAGAGGCTTGTTCTTTAACATAAGCTCATATGTAAATTTGGCACTTTTTATTTTCATGTTAGCTGGATGCAGTGGCGCAGTCAGAATTCAGTTCTAGGGAGGGTTTTGAGTTTCTGATAAAGGTGTTTACCGGTTATTTGAATCGCCGGTTAATAGAATCATTACTAATTAAAATATTCATTGTATAATACTTAAACTGAAAGAGCATCTGTGTGGCAGGAAATCATCATTCTTTTAGCATAATACGTCTCAGAAAAGTGATTTAATTCAAATAACCAATTTTTACTTAACTGATCCATGTAATATGCACGTTCACAGTTTTAAGTAGATTTTTTGCCATTTAATTGAATCACTTTATTAAATGAGATTTGATTCAATAAGGCGGCGGATTCCGAAGTACGCCAAAATGTTTAAATATTAAGTTTGGTTTTGATTCCTATAAGCGGCAATTATAGAGATCTTTCTTAGCTCTGGGAGGGGTTTTAAGCCCAAAACCACCCCCTTGGCTGCGCCACTGGCTGGATGCAGGTGATAAGCCATCTCATATATTGTTATCCTCTCCATAATTCGTATTCATTTCATTTAAAAAATACACTTTTTACTCATTAATTTTAAATAACAAGCCTTTCACTCACTTTATTTAAAAAAAAAAAATAAACCTCTCGTTGATTTCATTTAAAATACAAAATTTTTATTCAAAATATATGTATACATGACTTTCACTGAAAAAATGCCTTAGTAATAGGAATATTTTTCGGTATTTAGATTCACAGCCAATATCCTATCAATAATTAGTTTCAAATGAATGATAATTACAACACTTTTTTTTCAGTATATTTTGCAAAAGTATTTCGTTTGATTTATTTTTTTATTTATTTTTTGTAGATTTTTTTTTCCTTCAACAATTTAATACAAAAATTTATATACATTTTTATTTATTAAATCATATGAAGTTCTGGTAAAACCAAATGTGATGTCACAATAGGAGAGTTGGGGAGGGGGAATTCACAGGGATGACACATAGCGAGATAGACGGGTCAAAATACGACAAAATTTGTGTGCCATAATTAAATAACGATCCTTAACTACACATTATATGAAAATTTAGAAAAAGCCTTATTCATTTATTTGCATTAGTTTTTTTAACCATTTGCAATTTTATCTGAGCTTTTTAAATTTTTACCAATCTTCTATTCCAAAATTATTACATTATAAAATCTGAAATGGTAACTGCAATTACTTTATATGAAAATACAGACAGCCCATGTTTGAAAACTAATAATACAATTAATAAACGAACTAAAATGTTACAAATATTACGATTAGTGCTTTCGATAAAGAATTTTCGATATCTCAAATATTTTTTTCAGTTCACTGCAAGTTTTGACTGTGATTTTTATTTATTTATTTAACTGTGAAATTTTAATTATGAACCATAAATTACAACTGTTTGCCTGAGAAATAATTTTGAAATTTTATAATTTCTAAAGTTGTTTTCTAACGCAATTAAAGAAAAACATTTGTCTCTGATAAATTGAAACGATTTTAAATCTTAAGTTAGTAACTATGACTCATTGCATAGTAAACCCCTTGTGTACCGGGATTCAAAGGATTTTAAAGGTAAATATCCAAGCTCTTTTCCGCCATTTTGTTTCTTAGTTCATTAAGCAAATTCCATAATTCAATTTTAAAATAAGGATTTGGAAGGAGAGACGTCACAATAAAAAATGAAACATGCAAATTGAATGTATAGCATAAAACTATGTTCTTCTACAAAAAATAAATTCAACCGTTTTTTAAAGTATTGATAATTTTTTTAACAATTAAGTGCACATGTACGTTATGTTACATATGTTTATACAGCTATCACTCGTTTAAATTGCACATTTATATTCTTAAAATTTAATATGTAATTAAAGTAAAAATTTAAAAAGTTGAGATTATTTTTTAATATACCCCATATGATTAAATTATAAGAATCATATATACATTACTTTATTTGTTAAATATAGGATAACTTTCAAGGATTTTAAAGTAAAAAGTGCTTGTTTTGCACATCATAATACATGCGCATTTAAAATGACACTTAAATTACATCAGACATAAAGAAGAGTAAGCAGTAACTTGATATTTTTTTTTCTTTTGTTAAAAAGATGGCAAAATTATAGATTTCCTCTTTCATTATAAATTTCTACTTTAAAGTTTATTATACAGATTTTGAAATAAAAATATTAAAGTGTACAAAAAATTTTCATTTTGCTTTACTCACAACATTAATTAAGAAAGTTAATGATGTGGAGGTTTTTTTTCGAATGTGGTTATTTTTATAATGTATGACAAAAATTAGTTAAGTTGATTATTCATTTCGAGGCTGTCTTCCTAATAATAGAATACTCCTTTACATTTATTATTATTATTATTGTGTGTTTGCAATTAACTTTTTTATTATCTGCCTGTAGTAATAATATTATAAGCCTTTACATGTATTATTATTATGTGTTTGCAATTAATTAGCTTTGTTATTATCTGCCTGAAGTAATAATATTATCAGCCTTTACATTTATTATTATTGTGTGTTTGCAATTAATTAGCTTTGTTATTATCTGCCTGTAGTAATAATATTATAAGCCATTTATTTACATTTATTATTATTGTGTGTTTGCAATTAATTAGCTTTTTTATTATCTGTAGTAATAATATTATACGCCTTTACATTATTATTATTTTGTGTTCGCTTATTATTAGCTGCCTGTAGTAATAACGACATTTGCCTTTACATTTACCATTAATATTTCATGTATTTTTTTTACAGATTACCTATGTAGTAATAATAATACCTTTAAGCATATACATCGCTAATGACTTATATTTCAAACCTGTGTATCATTCATTAAATTTAAAAACATGGACTATTTGCCCGTAATAATAATTTATTTTGCGTCTTCTGCCATTTTCTACAGTCTGCTGTCATATTAACTATTTTCATAGTAACTATATTCGTTAGATTTTAATAAAACTTCGTTAAACTTCACTAGATTTTCATGTCTGACTTTTAGCTATAGCATCTGAATTTTCAAGCGTAAAAGTATTATTTATCTAAAATAAAATAATTTTTGAAAAATGCGATTCAAAATGATTAAAAATGTGTGAAGGAAATTCCACCTTACGAAATAAAACATCTGCGTTTAAAGTACATTGCATTTATTATTTACAATTCAGACGCGTTGCCGCTCGCGGCAAACAAAAAACTGCGTGGGATTGATTTTCCGGTTTCGTTATTTGGGTTTCGATTTTGCTCCGTCTTCAAATAGCACATGAAAAGCAGGGAAGCACTGTCTATCACGCAACTATGTGTTTCTCTAATCTTTTTTTAAATAACAGAAGTGTCTCTTTTTTAAATATTTTCACTTAGATTTCATTACTTTGAAATAAATTGGCAGAAATCTTTTTCCTCCATTCGAAATTAAGTGTTATTTATTAAAAGGTTTTATAAAAAATAATCATAGAATGAAAAAACTAAAATAAATGCTTTAAAATAAGAGCCTAGTGCAAATAAAAGGGGTTTAAATAACAATAATAAAAAATACATGTGACCTAGAGTAAATTTGTAAATATGACACCAACTCCAACGCATGTCCACTTAAAGGTTGCGCCTAGTACGCAGGTGCAAAAAATACTCATGCATATTACATAAAAATAAAATAGATATAAATTTCGATAGATAAATATTTCATATACATTTCAACATTGTTGATTAAAGTGAAATAAATATTCTCTTATGGGAGAATGAAAAGTACACACAGATAAATCAATAAATGTTAAACATACTAGTCCCGTTATTTTGTAAATGTGGCCAACGGCATAACAAATCAGGGGTTATACAGACGACCTCATTTTCGGCCCTTAAAATTCTAATTTAACTAAAAAAAATCATATATTCAGAAGATATCTTGAGCACAGAGCAAGAAAGATGACTTTGGAGCATCGGGACAGCTGATTTTTTGATGATCATAGATATCACAACAAACACTCACCTTGTTTACCGCTAATCCCTTTCGAACAGAAATTTCCATAACGTGAAAAGATGTGCACCGCAACTCCAAAAGAAGTGGAATATTCCTTAAAATTAATGTTCCCACAAGGCAAGATACTGCACCCAGATACAGACGCAGGTCGCCATCTTAGACGACTGCAACCAAAACTGCAGCGCGACCGCACGACAGAAAGGACCGCAAATTAGAGAGCGGACGGCGCCATCTGCTGGAGAGGCGGAGAAAGAATTTCAGCAAGTTTATTTCTGATTTAGGCGAGAGAGTTGTAAATGTATTATTGTATATTACTTGCAAATGCTTAATTATGTAGTATCAATTGCAAAGGCTTAAATATAAAATTATGTAACATAGTCGATCCATAGTTTATGTCGGTTTATTTATTTATTTTTTAATTTCCCCATAGAGAATATAAAAATGATAATAAGCTAATCTAAGAATTTTCGTCAGTATTTTCCTTGCAGGCAATTAGCAATTTTCAAATATATCGACATAAAAAGGAAAATACAAAAATTTTTTAACTTAATAAACATTAAATACTCAAAAACATGTTTTCATAAATATTTTTATCAATATTTTTCACGATACAAAATTAAAACAACTTTTTCTTCTATTGGGAGGGAGTCTTTCAAGCCCCCTCCCCCAACGTAAAAAGGAAAACGAAATTTTGAATTGTCGGCTGTTGAATATTCAATGGGGGCTCAACCTCCGAAGCGAAAATTTTTTTGTTCAATTTTTTCTTAGCATTTAATTAATTAGTTTGAAGAGTAAATTTTATAAAAAAAAATCAATACAAAAAGAAAAGTTGCAGATTATTAAATTTCATAATCCAAGGATTAGCAGTATCTCCCCACATCCCCACCGACATACATCCTTTACTCGCGCTTTTGTTATGCTGCATTGTTTGCTGTTTGAATTGCCAAAACGTAAATTTATATGCAGGTCCCGCTTATGACATAGAAGTACTGTAGGGGAAGCCCGACATCACACGTGGCACGGGCCACTCCCCTATTGACCAACCAATTGCAATTGCTTTTTAAATTATTAAATATATTTTTCATGTACTTAAATAATTTGAAATTTTATCATAAAAACTTCTATTAAATATAACACTATTAATATTAAATTAAAACTACCTATATACATATTAAAGACTGTTTTTTATATATAAAATTATACATAACCAATTAATTTTATTATTTATCAATTTGGAACTACAGTAGAGAACATTTGAACTTCAAAATATATTCTATGATTTACTAATTACAGTATAATAAGTGAGGAAATGCATTTTTTACCCAGATTGATTTTTTTTCTTATAAAAAATTAGCTTTGAAAAATAAATTTGGGGGCCCTTTTGTATTTTAGTGGTAAGCACTAACTTCATGGGCCTAGTCGGTAAGTAGGTCCTGTTGATATGTAAAAAGAGTAAAGGTAAAAAACAGTTTTCATAAATAATTAACAAAATTTTTCATAAATATATTTTAAAATTTAAATACTTGCTTTTTGCATGAATGTATAATTGTAATATAGAAAAGAAAAAAATCGATCCTATATTTATTTTTACTGATAAAATATTTTTTATCCTTTTGTTTCAATCAAAAATATTTAAAATAAATTGAAGATATGAGTAATAAAATTTAAAAAGAAAACATATGTTTGTTTATTGATTCATTCATCCATTTTAGATTGGAGAAAAAGTTAAATATTAATACATTTAATAAAATTCCCAATATTTTGTCAAATTTTTCAATATGAAGCAGATTTCTAAGTGCCAAACTTCGAATAAGTTTTGGAAAATATAATGGATTTTGAATAACTGAGTATTATACTAAAGCAATTCATGCAAGACCGGAACATATATATAGTTTTATATTCCTTAACCAAATAAGCTAAGAGAACCGTCGTCATAAAGAAATTGTGCAAAACTTTGAAATTTTCAATACAAACACTTAATTTTTTCGCTATATTTCGACACTTCTGTAATTTTTACTTCTCAAACAAAGCGGGAAGTCATTCGGTGAAGTAGCTGACGAATTACCCAGGCCTAAATTTTAACAAATTAATTAAATCTATTAATTACCTGTTAAATTTAATTTTAGTTGCTGAGAAATGTGGTAATGACGATATTTTTTTAGTATGATTCCAAAACTACTTGACAAAATTTTGGATTCGCATACTTAAAGCTTTTTTATATCTTTTTCTGTATTTTATAGGTTTTGTAAATATTTGTTCAAATATTTTTCGAACATTAATTGGAATGCTTTTCTATTAATTTTCAAAAAATATAAATGAATTTGATTTTTTTTTAATCATTTAGCAGGATTAAATTAGCCGTTGGGAGCCACTGTAACACTTACCCATCATGGATATGCATAATATTAAATATGAAAATAAAACATATGTAAACAATTAATAAAATGCATTGCGTCTCCAAAATGAAAATTAAACGTATATTTAAATATTTATAACATATACTGATGCTCTATTACGGAAACGCGGGTACTACTTGATTATCCCGTCGATCCATTTCAACAAATTATATAAATTGCCAAACTACTCGTAAATTTTACAAAATGGCATATTTTTTATTTTAAGTAACTAAAAAAGAAATAAATTAGTAAAAGATTAATAAAAATGCGAATTAAACGTCGAATTAAAAATCGCTTGATGGCGTAACAAACATGTGTAAAATGCTTAATGTTAAGTGGATACGACATTTACAATAAGCTATTACTGGCTTTTAATCTTATAGTTTGGCGATAGTTTTTTGGTCGCGGAATAATCAAGTAGTGAAAGAAATATCCTTATAACTCCAAAAATAATAATCATATTAATTAACAATTGATTGCGTCAGATTAAGCGTCTCATATCCAATTAAAATATATCTTTGAATTGAAATTTGAATGAAATACAGGGTCATGAAAAATCGAAGAGTGTGGAAAGTAGGACTACAAATATCTCGGCAACTAATCATCAGATCGGTTTTGTTATTTATTCAAAATTTATTTATTTTTTCATTATTATTTTCTCCTTAAATTTATTTACTCCTTAAAATTAAAAAAAAAAAAAACTCTAAAATTTTTATATACTTTTCATCAAAGTAAATATTTTGAGAGTCCGAAAAAGGAGTTCCCGATAATCGAGCTTACTGATATTAAATGTGTGATATTAAATGTGTGATATTAAATGTATTTAGTGTCTGAAACGTGTAATCCGTAAAAAAAAAAAAAAAAAAAAAAAAAAAAAAAAAAAAAAACTTTTCGATTTTTAAAACGAATGCAAGGCTTACCCTATACTACGTATGATGGGTAAGTACTAATAAGCGATTCAAAAATAACAGCTCCTTCCGCCAAGAATTTTTTGAGTTATGCTTAAAAAAATACCGCATTTCAATCGGTTTTGGAACAATTAAAAACACATTTAGGTGTTCGAAACCTTAAATCACTATACTTACCCAATTTTAGGTCGAAAACTGCCATTGTACAAAAGGAGATGTATTATATCAAGTAAAAGAATTATGTTAATTAAAAAATCCTTGAAAGCATGAATAAATAATTAATTAAATCGGGCTATAAAGAGTGTAAGTAAATCTCTGCAAAATAATTTGAGTATACATTATAATGATGCCTTAGTTTAATAACAACAACAATTATTATTATTATTATTATTATCAGGGCTCGAAATGAAACAATTCACGAACCGGGGTGCTATTTCAAAATTATTGATGATTAAAAGCTGTTTTGAATTGTAGAAAATTTTATATCGAACCACATAAAAACAATTTAAATTAAATGGATGTGCCAAACGCAAAACTGTCTTTTATCTCACACATCTTAATGCTTCGAAAAGTAGTTACACGTGTTAATACTTGAATATTATTAGTTCAATTTTCTATACTATAATAACTTTGATTTTCTTCTTATATTTCTGCTTCATTCAAGTGATCAGAATAAAGCGAGTTAATCTTGATCAGAATATTTATTGAAATAAAATTTTCATTTTTCTGTTATTCATATTCATCAACAGAAAACACAATGAGCTATATCCATAAAACTGTAATAATATTTTAAAAATTGCACGAAACTAAACTATATTTATCGCAATTTCGCGAACCCGAATAACATTGGTCGTAATTTCACGAAACGGAACATCAATGTATAAATTTTTGCGGTAGAATTATACATATTTAGAGTGTAAAATGTTAAAGAAAAACTATCTAATTTATTCGCTGCAATCTTAATATGTGTTATAATCTTTCAAATATAAATCAAAGATTTAAATTGAATATGTATTTAAAAACACTTACCCGAAACGAAATTATTCCAAACAAGTTATAGATTAATATAGATAATTCAAGATGTAAATTTATCCCTGGAACTGTTTTAAAGTATTAACAACATCTCTATAATTTTTCTATTGCAGTCTAAAAAAAAAATTCCAGTTGAAATCTGAGCCGAAACAGAGCAATAAAGATTATATATGCTTCCTCTAACATATACGTGCTGCAATACATATACACAGAATTATCGAAAAAAAGAGTTTTGATTTTCGAGTATTTGAAAGAAGTCCCTTTAAATATGCAATCACGCGAACATCATTTGCTGATTTAAATTCTTATACTGTGAGGGGGAAAGATTAAATTCAGTAAGAATACTAGGGAACAGAAGCCGCAAAAATTTAGAAAGGTCCTTCCTATTTGTTATGGTGGAGCCTAACTTCAAAAACCTTATTTCAGCATAACATGAGACAATTATATTGATTTAAAGATAAGAGACTCAATCAGAAAAGAGTCGAGTTACTTCGGCGAAAACTAATGCTTTCAATAATACATATATTAATATTTAAGTCTTATTATACGTGAAGTATTTCATCTGAAAGTATCAAGAGCGAAACTAAAGGGGTGGACTAATTCCCCTCCTTAGATTTTAAAATTTAATAAACCATTTTTTTTCTAACAGAAAAAAATAATTTTTAAATTAGATAAAATAATTAAAAATAATTGAAAAAAAATGAGATAAAGGATTTTTTACACGGGGAAGTGGGGAGAGCGGGCTTAAATTGTTTGTGGGATGCAATGTTTAGTTATATTTTCCTTGTATCTTTATCTGTTTGTAAGAATTAACGTTTTCAACAATGCATGGATTAATAGTTAAGTGTTAATATACACAAATATTTAATCTAAAATATCATGAGAGCAAGGAAAGAATAGGGTCAATTTTACTCGCAAGGTTTTGAAATTTAATAAATTTTTTCCCCTTCTAATAATTTTGAAAAAGTAATTTGTTTTAAGCTACATAAAATAATTAAAATATAAATTAAAAATAACTATTGGATTTTTCGCTCGGGGAAGTAAAGGTGGGTGTTTTAAGCTCCATATGTTTAGTTGTTTTTTCCTGATATTATTATATGTTAGGAAAAAAAAATGTTTTCTATAATTCATGTATCAATAAATATAAAAACTTTGTTAAATCACCATAAAAAGAAAAATTATACAGGACGCGTTTCGAGCTGCAAAATTACCGCTCGTCATCAGCTGGTCCAAACACGTGTCACAACGGACAGTTGTGACACGTATTTTCTACATAAATAATTCTATAATTCTACATAATGTTTACAAAAATAACGAAATCCTTGAGTCTATTGGAGTTTTAACAGTTTTTTCATATCAGATTCCAATTTCTTCAACATCAGTCACAAATTTTCAGGTTTAAAGATGCATGTTCCTTTTCTTAGACAGTAAATTAGACACTGCTTGGAACTCCCTTTCAGCCAAACCTGGTGAAAATAAAGTTTTTAAAATTTTATGTATTCTCCCTCACAATCCAGATTAGAGATCTATAGGTTTTTGAAGTTCGAAATCTCGGTATCCATTTCGGAATTTTACTTATAGTTCTCGTTTGCTGCGAATTCCATGATTTCCTCCTCCAAATATGATGATACTGCTGTAGATCTTGGAATCGCTTTGAGAAAACTTCATGAAGAACGTCCAAATGTTGAGAGTAAGTAAGTAAATATTCTAGTTTTAACAGACTGCGAATAATGTGGTAAATTGGCTGCAATCAATTCTACTTAGATTTCCTTTGAGTAAAAGAAGTTTACCCACAGAAGCAGCTATGGGGTTTTTGTTTTAATTAAATTCAACTCATCATCTTGCAATCATCTTATACCTTATTATAAGTATTTAAAATATTTAAAATTATTTAATTAAAGATTCTAAACTGGTCTGTCACATATTTGATGTCATTTTTCAATGCAATTAGGTTTTAGCGCATTTTTACACTTCTGTTTTTAGTTAAGTGTAATACTAAATCAAATATTTCGATCCGACAAATACCTTTTCAGGGACAATGAACTTCTGTATGCAACTGCAACCGATTAAATTCATTTGCAAGTCTGATGCAAAGTGATAGTGACAACTGCACTACAAAGTAAAACAATTGTTTCACTTTGTTGTGAAATGATTTTCACCATAAAGTTGGCAAAATATCCTATCATTCAATAAATTGCTTCTAACCCTATTGACTGCTCTAATTATAATGAAGCGTCGTATACAGGTGTTCATTCCAATTTTCTAAAACCCATTGCTGATGATGGGTAACGGAATGTACAGAAAGAACATTTAGTGCTGCTTGTTTAAAATGTGTTAATATGAAACCTTCCTGATGTCCCATCGTTGTTCGAGCAACATCAGTAGCAATTGACAAAATATTATGATAAAAATTTATTTCTCTTGGACAAACTTCGTAGCATTAAATATCGGTTCTCTCTTTGTAACAGTTTGCAAATATTTAACAAATAATAACTCTAGATTTTTTTTTCTTTTATGAGTTTTTGTTATTTGGTAACGCTGATCCATGGAGTTGGATGGAAAATTTGTAGGTCTTTAGGTAACAGCATAATGATATTTCAATGCTTCTAGCCATCTATTCCTCTTTGTAACAAATTATTACTCAGGATTTTTTCTGTTGATATCAGACAATTTTTTAAGAAGAACAGATTTAATTATCTTTCTGATTACAAGCAAGATTAATTTCTCTCCGTCCGTGTACAATTTTAACATTTTTGTTTCTAAATTTATAATCAGAAATGAGGCTCATAGTCCGTCATCTTCTTAAAAAGGTTTGATACACTCTAAAAAAAAATGTGTAAATTTACACATAAAAACATGTATATCGATGATACAAAAACGACATGTCTACGCGTGTAAATTGGTGTGTAAATTGCCAAAATACACGCCTAACGTGTAAATTTTAAAAAACACATTTAAGTGTGTAATCTGATGATAAGACTAAATGTGTAAAAGTTACCTTATCACTCTTAAATTACACACTTTAATGTGTAAATTTCACAAAAATACATATATGCCTGTGTAACATTTTTACACATATGACTGTGTAATGTTCTTCTCTTACACATATATTTGTGTAACATGTAAACAACACAGTATTTTGTGCTATTTACACAATACACAGATAATTGTGTAAAATTTTATTCTTACACCGATTTCTGTATAAAATGCGAAACACATATTTTTGTGTATAATATTCAATACACAGTTTTATTTTTATACTTTAGTATAAATAAACAGTGAGCTAATTATTTTTATGATCTCAAAACAGAATTTCATGGACGGATAACTCATGTGTTGGTGTGTTTGGTCTTTCTAGCTGGTTTGTTTTAAGTTGATTCTTAAATTCTCTCCTCAGCAACATAAAAGTTTTTGGATAATTTTTAAACGTTAAGTCTTGAAATTAGCAGATCTGGTTATTTAAGCAATTTGGAATAGAAAAACCTTTTATATTTTGTGAAAAATAAAAATATTATCAAGTTGCAAGAGGTTCTTGTCACGTGACGACAAATGTTTCCTCTTTCTCGTGCTTCCACTTAAAATATTCGGTTACTTTGACGGTATTTTCGGAAAGGTTTTGTGCTTTTATGTAAAAAGAAGGGAAACGTTGTACGATTACCTAGTTCCTGATTAAGAACTCATGCCAACTTAAAAATTTTTTGACAAAAATGAATTTTAAAAAAAAATGAGAGAATGTAAAGATCTTAAATTTGAGAACAGCCTCGACCACAAAGATGTATACTTACAATGTATTTTGGCCATTTACACTCCATTTTACACATGTAAACAAATAGTTTTAATATCATCAATATACCTGTTTAAGCTTTTTTTCATAATTTTATAAACAAATAAACACATATAGCCAATCTCCAAACCATAAAATCAGTAGAAAAATTATGGCTAATGCTCCTCTTCCATACTCCAAAAAAGTAAATAATAAATAAATAAAATGAAATTATAAATAATATAATGATTTTACTCTTACTATTAAAATAGAAATTTCGCTAAAGAATACATAAATTAAGGTTCAATATTAAGAAACATAATTCATAAGTAATGTGTGAATTTTTGAAAATTGCATGTAAAAATATAATCTAATTTTATTGCAATATTTTGCGAAATAATATTATATGTATATGCTAAAGAACATTTTTAGCTTTTTGAGATAAACAATGTGAAATTTTTTTTCAATCATTCCTTAGAATGAGAACGACGCATTTTTTAATCACATTTAGCTATTTTCCTTTTCATAGTCATAAATATAAATTTAAGTACCGTAATTTCCGGCGTATAATCCGCGGATCAAACAATTGCTTTTGAACCCAAAAATTTTATTTAGTTATTGAAACCAAATACTTACCGTGATTTAAAAAGTTACATTTTATTTTAAAAAATTTCTGGGTCAAAAATGATTGTTTGATCCGCGGATTATACGTCGAAAATTACGTTAAGTAGGTTTTAAATAATGCAGAAAATGTTGATCTTTCAGTCCAAATGTAAAGTTTGTAGCATCAAAAAATCGATTGTTTGTTTTTTAAATACTAAATGAAAGCCTGATTAACTGTGAACATTTTGAAGCCTCGTTTTTATCTATGCGACAATTATTTCTCTAGATTTTGTTAACACCTAGTGCAAACACCCGCACAAATTAATACTTTAAATGTCTTTTTCCCCATATTCCAATTTTTTTTCCCTTTCCTGTTTAAAAAATATATAAAGGTCTTTTTTTGTGTATTTGGGATTAGACATAACTTTTTTGCATATGTTCTACATTATATATGTGATAAATCTGCACATGAAATCAGTCTTCATGTTTTTTGTTATTTATTTATTTTTTTAATACAAGTAAGAAGATGTGTTACATTTTATCGTTTTACCCTATATAAGGTTGATGTGAAAGTAATGGACAGCATAAGAAATTTCTTTAATTTTTTTTTTTTTTTTTTTTTTTTTTTTTTATTATTAATAGCTATAATTGCTTTATATCAGATTTTTCAATATTATATTAGTATGTTAGTAGTTTTTAACTAAACCTCATTTCCGAATAAGAATAAAAATTTATAAAATATTTCAAAACACTCAAAAATCAATTATGTTCATTCTTTGTTCTAGTAGAGGGACATCTCATATAAATTAATACATATAAATTTTTACTCTATTTAGAACCAGAATTTATTAAAATGTATTAATGAAACAAAAAAGTACTTAAAAAAAATTGACAATTTGAATACCAATAATTATTCAAACATTTGCAAGAATTATTCATTGTTTAATTTTTGTAGATATCAAAAGATCAGTATTTCAAGATAGATATTTTGAAGAGATGATTTAACATATTAAATATCATGGAATTACAGCTATCAAAATACTAAGACAGTGAGATGTTTAGAAAATGGGGAAAAACTGATGAATGAAATATTAGGGCGTTTCCCACTAGTTTGCATTTTTACCAGTAAACTCCCCGAAACTAAGTGATATATTACCTATAGTAATTAGTTTTATAAACGTGAAAAAATGATATTGAGGGTTAAATGCATAAAATAATCTCAGAATTTGATATTTGAAACCACTGATCTACAGATGTACTACAATCAATGCTACTACAAATAACTACTATAAAGTATTAGAATACTTTTTTTGGTATATGATGAATTAACAAAATATAAGATATAGAAATTGTTAAAATCTAATATTTTCTAGCCTACATGTTTTTATTTAAAAAGGGGGGAACTGAGCCCTATGAGCTTTTTTTTTCTTCCTGTGATTAAACAATATTCTGTGCTTCCAGATTTGTTTTATTCATTGCCAGATTCTAAAATATGCAAGACAGAATAATAAAAAAGTAATTTCCTTAAAATATTGAACTGTTTTAACCAATCGAAATTAATTTCAATCCAGCTATTTACAAAAGTTTTGGTGTTATTGCATTCAGATAAGTACAGTTTTAAAATTAATATTTGATTATTAAGGTTCTCAGATAAATCAAAACATGTTATGCACTATGAACATTACAAAAATTGTATTTTTAGCAATGTCTACATGGGGTGTCCATTACTGGAGATAGACTAATTAAGTTTTCCAGTAATAGATACGGGTCTTAAAAACTTAAAAGTAAAAGAAATTTTGTAAATAATCATCGAAGTTTCCTATTACTATTTGTATAAAAGTATCCAAAACTTGCAAGAAAATATATGAATATATTAAATGCAGAATGAAGAAATCGGAGTTTATATTTGTTAATTTACTGTTTGAATATAATATATCATAAATACGTAAAATATTTTATTTAACCCTTTATGTATTGACGCCACTTTTAAACACTATTGAAAAAAGTGTAATATAAAAATCATTTACTCTGTCTATTAATGAATGTTTATTTATTGTTACACACAATGTGCTCTGCTCGATGAAATTCAGAATGTGTAGAGAAACAAACAGTATAAGCTAAATATTTTCAAAAAATGTTAATTGTCTTAAATATCTATTTAGATATAGATTTTTTTTTAAGTTAGAGAAACATTTTTAACTGCAAAAGCCTTTCAATTCACACAGAGGATCGTGATGCATTAAAATACATAGCTTTCATATGAATTGTGATATTTCTATAAGAGGAATTTTGTTTAAATAATAATATTATTTTTTAAATATTTTACAAAAAAGTTATAACCAGCGATTTATTAATCCATTTTAATAATATATATATATATATATATATATATATACATATTAATATAAATTTACCAATGTTATTATTTAAGAAATGCAGTACATCTTCAGATATTAAGAAAATAATTATTGGGGTGAAGCAATTTTTTTGTTGAATATTTTCGTAAATAAAGGGTTAACTTAATAGTGGCATAAATACAATGTAATTCTTAAATTTAATGACGTATAAAAGTATTTAAAAAGTAAATTGTTTCATATTAATTAATATTATCATAGTTAGTACGTACTTCAACTTAATAAGTAATCCATTTCTGCATATGATTCGTATGATCAATATAATCCAAGAATGTCACTTAAATCACTTATAACTAAGATCACGTATTGTTTGCACACAGATATTGAATATCATAAAGTCAGCTAGTGGCCTTGAAAACTATATTCAATAAATACAAATTTTAGTGTATTTCATCCTCGACACGCACAGCTTACGAATAATTTCGTGGAATAAAACTAAAATGTTCATGTTGAAGCAGACGATTAATTGAACAGATGAAAAAAAGGGCAGGTGATTGGTTTTGGACGGATGTGGTTCGAGCAAAAAAATAAACATTTGACTTGCTTCTCTGTTACAAAATTAGACCTTGTTGTTCATAAAGACACAGGAATAATTCTGTTTTTTTTTTTTTACTTCCCTAAAGGTATAAAATTTATTATTTTTATGTTAATATCATGCTTATTTTAGAATGCATTTTAAAAAATAGTTTATGGTAAAAATGTTTTTATTTGTTAAATAAATGTATAAATGATTAAACGAAATATACGTTAAAAAATACTTTCATAGCTCTTAAACTCTTATGAAAAAATGCATGAATACAAAATATGGTACGATTATGTATCTTAAATTCAGTAATACGAAAATAATAATACTTCATCTTAAATAGTATGCAATCAATATGGCAAAACTGGAATCATTACCTATTACAGGATATCATTGAATTGATTATAATCAGTACGTATGATAGGATTTAGTAGAATGGAGAAAGCTTTTATTATTACCTTTTTAAGTTCTGATCCGATTTTCTTAAAATTTGAAATAACAAAATTTCTAACAATTACGTAAATTCAATTTAAAACCATCTATTTGATGGATTACTGTACTGTGGCCCTGTAAATGAATAATAAACATTTTTTGCACCGCATATTGTAACACAGTGTATATTTTAATACACTTCTATAAATTCATTCTGTTTGAAAAGCTGTAACACCATTAAAATGCACTTAAAACATTTATCCCCATTGGCTGTAATGTAAAGGAAAACTTGAGCATCCCTGTAATTAAGCTATGCATTCCATTTTCACAAAATTTAAAATGATTCGAAAAAATTTTGCAATAATTATACATTTAAAATTTTAAAGCATTTGGGTAGTTTTTGCGTTGTTATATGCGGACAGACGGACGGATTGAACGACGACTATAGGTGCTTCTTATTTACAAAATTACGAACACACCTAAAAATGAAAAATGTCCTCTAAACTGATGACACTACGCTCACTGATTGTTCATACTATTTGTATATTATGCAGTTATTTCAGAGAGTAATGCCTCAAAAAGATTAAATTAAGGGGGATTAGCCCCTGTTTTCTCACTTTATATTTAACTAATGAACCTCGAAACCTAATCACGGACGCATCTCTTCGGAATAAACATGTATACCGAATTTGAAGTAAATCCAAAAATTCTGCATGAAAACGAATTTTTCTAAATTAAGGGTGGGATTAGCTACTTCAACCTCCCCCCTCTTTATACTTAACATACGAGCCTCCAAATTTAATCAGGAAATCTCTTTATCAGAATGAACCTGAAAAAAAATGAAGAATGAAAATCCCTTTATCTAAATTAATTTGGGGGGGGGACTTTTTCCCCTTTTCCGTTTTTATACATAACCAATGAAGCTCCAAATCTAATCAAAAAATTTCCTTAACATAATAAACTGGTATACCAAATTTGAAGGAAATCGAATAATTTACCGTGAAAAGCATATTTGTCAGAATTAAGGGGGAGGGACTTGACCCCCTTTACCCCTTTTATACTTCATCTATGAATCTCCAAATCTAATCACGAAAATTCCTTATCAGAATAAACAACTATAAAATTTGAAGCAAATCAAATATATCTTTACGAAAAAAAAATTATCTAAATTATAGTGGGGGGGGTAGTCCTTATTTCCCCCCCTTTATACTTAAAAAAACGAGCCCCCAAAACTTATCAGGGAAGCGCTTTATCTTAATGAACCTAGAATACAAATTTCAAGTATATCGGATATGTCTATCAAGAGTTATTGCGTTACTTATATACGTACGTACATACAGAATCGGTGGGCATATTAGCTCTCAGGCTTTTATAATCAGCCAGCTAAAAACTGTACCCCTGAATCGTATTATCTTTCCTCATCTCTTTTTTTAATTCCACACTTTAAGATTTACACATATACTTACATACATTACACTCCAATTCGTTTAAATCCAAATACTTTTCCTCATTTACACACTTGTCTGGGTTTATTAACCGATAATAACTCACAGACTTAATGCCAAAAATTAAATACACATAAAAACAGGTAAAGTTTCATACAAAATGTGTCATTTTTACGAAAAGTAGGTGATTGTAGAAATTTACACATTTATCTGTGTATACATAATTATGTGTAAATTATAATAACACACTTATTCGTGTAAATTTAGTCATTTTTCTACATTTACACATTTCTATGAGTTTTTCCAGTGATAAGATAGTACACACTTCGTTTCATCATCAAAAAAAACACATATAAATAGGTAAAATTTTGCAAGAAAATGTGTAAATCTTAAGAAAAATGTGTAATTTTTGAAATTTACACACATATGTAGGTAAAACTGACAAATTTACACATTTATTTTTTAGAGTGTATAGTTGACTGTTTATTATTTTTTTTACAGTCTGTGAACTAGTCAAATGTGGCAATCCCAAAACTTTCTTCTCATGCAGTTAATACTTCATCATTCGCTATCACAGTATCAAAATGAAATGGTAATTTATATCCATCGTAAGGATTCTAATGGTATGAAATTCCGTGCATTAGTTCTTGAAATAGGACTACTGTGACTATCGAGAAAAATGCAGAATAAAAGCGTCACCTGTAATGCAATTTGAACCGAAACATAATCAGCAGTAATATTTATCAAGGCAAAACTGGATCTGAAGTTTGATGAAAATCCTTGCATTAATTCTTTAGATACAGGTGTTACAGCAATCGTTAAACTCACAGCATAACAGCACCACCTGTGGATCGATTTTCAACAAAATATAAACAGTATCTATTCATGTCAAGGAATAATCAAATCAGAAGTTTGGTGGAAATCTGTGAAGTAGTTCTTGAGATAAAACCGTAGTAGTAGTCGTGAAAAAAACAGCATAGCAGCGCCATCTGTTGAGTTATTTACACCAATAACTAATCAGCGTCAATTTATAACAGTGAATTCCTGAATATAGATTTTTTATAAATTCCGTGCATTAGTTATTGAGATAGAGCACCTATAAAATTTATGTCAAATTACAGACAGATAGGCTAACGGACAGACTCACAAACACACATTTTGTAAAAACATTTTTGTGGAATCTCGGACTTCTAAAACGTCAAAAACCGGAACGCGAAATTTTTTCGAAACTAATACTTTCTTCTTGTAAAGATAGAATAAAGTAAAAATAGGGCATATCTTTGTATTTTCTACCAGCACGCATTTATTCAAATGCTCTTATAGCCTAGACGGCTTCATGGCTTCATTTGAAAAAAATTCTTGGCAAATTAAGCACATAGGTAACGATTGGTTTGTAGGAGAGTGCCTAGATCCATTTTCCAAATACTCAATATTGTACTGCTGGCATTTCTTCTTCGATTAAGATATTTTGAAACATAAAATTATTCCCTATATAAGTTTAAATAAATTTACTTTTGAACAAATGTATAGATATAAACAAATTTCTTAAACTGATTCAAATCACGTGTTCGTTTAAAAGTCTTTGTTCAGGCATACGTCATCATATTCAAAAAATTTTCGAAATGCAGATTAATAAAAAAATAACTACGTTTAAAACTTTTAGCCTGCCAATTATCGCGAATTTTTTACACCACAATTTTTGAATTCATAAAGATTTTTAATTCGAGTCATAGCCCTTCAAAATCCACGGCTTTTTTTTTTTTTTTTTTTTTTTTTGAAATTGGTAAAATAAATTCAACCTCCCCCCTCTCAGACTTAGGTTCGTCTGTATGGACTTCCTTTTAAAGGTGCAGTTAAGATTTTTGTCTCGGACTGGGCAAGGATAGGAGATCAAATATTTTCATTATATTAAATCCTAAATAAATAGGTATGCCATGACCACCCCCTCTACTGCCCTAACGCCCCCCATTTTTCTCTAGACTCGCTACCGCCCCCCTGGAAGGCTCCAGCGCCCACTGGGGGGGGTGGTACCGCCCCCGTTGGGAACCTATGATGTAGACAAATATGTAGAGCTAAGTACTTTACAATATTGAACAGAAAAAGACTGAAAGTAGGCAAGATGATAAGAAACGGAAATCCAATTAAAAAAGGTGACATCCCAAGAATCAATTTGCAGCTTGAATACTTTAAAAAAATATTTTTTGTCTCACGAGGTTAATGGTGTTGTTCTTACGGAGTTATAAAATATCGTCAAAAAACTTTGGAAAGTCAAAACAAAGCATACTATCAAGGATTTCTTTCCGAAGTGCGAATAAGTAAGTATGTATTAAGTATAAGCACGCCGAACTCTATCTTTCGTCAGGCGCTATAGTAAGATCGAGTGAAGCCTTGGTATAAGTTTAAAAAGCAAATAATATTAAAGAATTTAGATAATTAAAAAGTTGATTTCCTAATTTATAATTTTTAACCTTGTAGCAAACAATAATCAGTGGTGTTGTCGTAAAAAAACCAGAGGGTATACGCTTTCAGCAGATGGCATACGCTCAAAACAGAGTGTATACCCTGGAGTGTATATACTATAGCTTTTTTGAGAAAGAGAGGGTATACGGTGTCCCTTAAAAAATCCACAGTGTATACGGCGTATACCCCGTATATCCTCCACTACACCCCTAAAAATAATCATTCTTTTTTAAATCTATATATCTAATGGTATTTTTATTGAACACCATACTCTTTACAAAAATTGATATTCGATTTAACGAATTGCTGTGATTTAACGAACGGATTTATGGGTACCAATCAATTCGTTAAATCAAAGTTCGACTGTATATTAAATGTTTTAAATGTTTGTAAGTATTTTTTTTATTTGCTTAAAATGATCTATTATAAAATCTGAATAAATATTTTTCATGTCGTAGTTCTTGAGTTACAAAGGGTTACGAGTAAAGTAAAACCAACATCACCCATGAATCAACATGACAGCATCTTCAGAGTGGCATCTTGGGGGTATATTGTTTATCTAACACATTCCGCTGAATGAAATGGTATTTGGTGCAGATCAGGGCCGAAAATAGGGTTGTGGGATAGTAGATAGATGAAACAAAGTGATTACAATTTAAAAAAAAAGAAAGAAAAGAAATAAATAAATAAATAAATATAAATAAAAAGATACACATGCTTTCATTAAAATTCCCAAAAATGTAGAAAATATATATGTTTCTTTTAATGAACTAAAATGTAGAAAATTCTTGAAAAACAACCTCAAATGCACGGAGTTTAATTTAATTTGTGGTAAGCTGGATTACGGAAGATAAATGAATTTAAATGAGAATGTTGCCAAATTAATCAGTTATCGCAAAGTTGGCTTCATATATGGCAAATTACTTTTGTCGCCAAGTTGACCAAAATTTGACGATGTTTTCTCAAGTTGGCTAGTATTTGACGCTGATGTGGTAAACCTCTCATTAGTATTTTCCAACAAATACTCATTTGAAGCAGATGCTGATTTGTCTGTAGGAAATCAAACGTATGCATTACGTAAATTAGCCCTCCACTCCCCCTTAGGGATCGAATTTTAAAACTTCAATGTCCACTTCATGTATTTCCCTCAGGAATACATAAATATTAGTTCCTGATTCAGGGATTAAAATATCTCTTGCCGGTTCCACTGGAAAGATCATCAATTTATAAGTTTTATATTGTAAAAATATAGATAACCATTTTTTTCTTCAAATGATTTTAATTGGGGCAAAAATAATCTAAATTAAAAAAACGTATGTATGCAAAGGAAAAAAAAAAGACTTTAAAAATAAGATTTAAGTAAATAAAATTTGAAGAAAATATTTATTAAAACAAACTTAAAATAAAAGCAAAAATTTATTAACTTTTTTTACATACACTTGTTTACAGATAACTCATAAAATTCTTTGATACTGTTTGATAAATAAGGTATTTCAAATGAAAATAAAACTATAATATTTATGAGATATAAGTTGATTAATCATTTTGAGCAGGATATAAATTATCTCTGAAATATGAAGATTTATATATAACTTCAATGTAAGTTATGCATTCAAAAAGAAGAAAAGAAAAATGTAATTGTATTACAAATTTAATTTTTTTTCGCCAAAATTAACCTTATTCTATATTAATTTCTTTTTAACATTATTCTGTATTTATTTCAACTTATTAAATTAAACTTCTGATACCAGATCTAATCTACTAATCTTTATAGAAAAGATATAAATTCTTAATTCGCCTTAAAAAACATTTATTCCAATATGCGTAATTTTAAAAAATGGCTCTAAATTAAAAATATTCTTAATTAAACTTTATCGCTTAAATTCCCAATAAAACTCATTTTTTCCCTGTTTTTATCAACCTTTTTTTTAAGAGAGTCTTATTAAATATATTCCAAAACCACGCCTTTCAAAAGTATTTTTTTCCTTCGCGTTTGATTTTTCTTGCGTATCAATAAATTCATTTCTTTTCTTTTTGTTTTAAAATTAATCGTTTGTAATTGAATATCGTCTGCACAATATTCGAATTCTGATTTCGATTATAAATTAGTTAAATAATAATCTTTTAAAATAAAATTTATCGTCTGAAAAGATTCTAGAATGATATGTTTAATCTCAACGCTGGACATGCAATCCTGTTTACATGGGAAAATCTGGTTAGAGACTATAGAATGTTCTGGAAGCTTTTGGTTTTAGATTTAAGGGAGGAAGCCGAGAGATGGTGGTAGATATTCTTTCCTTTTTCTTCCGATGATTCGACGACTTGCGGAAATAATGTTTTTATGATGGAATATTCCTTTTTTTTGCGATGATTCGATTCAAAAAGACTTGCGAAGAGAGCATTTCCCGCTCTAATATGACTGCTTTTTAATAAACTAGTTTGCAGCAGCCAATGCGTAGTTCAATAAATGCGTAGTTCAATGATTTTTTTTTTCTTGCTTGCCATGACTTTTGTGCTGTAAAAAGGGGAAACCGGCGATGATGCTTCTGGCTTCTAACTTCAAAATGTCACACCACAAACACACACACACACACACACACACATATATATATATATATATGGTTAGTACTGATAATACAATTTCCGAAAAAAATATTTATTTTCTTCATTTGTTTTCAGTTTAGGTGAAGAAATATTTTTAGATCTTGAAAATGTCAAAATGCCGGGTAAAAAAGTAACTATTGTTTTCTTCTACAAAACTTCATGAAGGAACATTTAAATAATTATAAGTTGTATATATTTAAATATTTATTTCTGCTTCTAGAAGTTTTACTCAACTTAGGAGTGAAATGATATAGTGAAGTTATTTTACAAACGTAAACTTCATTGTGAGTGACTTTGATTGTCAGTATAGATGATTTTGGTTGGATTTTCGATATATGTGAGTCGATGAGGAAATTGTAAAATGAAAATTCCCAGAGTAATGTACCTAGATATCCCGACGAGAAAAGTGTAAAATGCAAATTGCGAAATCAGATTTACTGATTAAAGAGCGATAAAAAATACTAGAAATTATGACATGTTAAGCTCCCTGCGCTCGTTTGAGTGAGGATAAGACAAAGGGGTTGCGGCTTGTGCACTTACATAGGTAAAACTTTTTAATTTATATGCATTCTAGGTAGGGTTAAAATCAGTAGATATTTTTATAAAAAATTTCTTTTTCACTAGAATTTTGATTTGCAATTAAATCATACTTTCTCTAAATATTCTCAAATGTCTCAAATAAACCATTATTATTATTATTATTATTATTATTTATTTAAGATCGTATCACACTGAGCATTTTCCCTTATATTAAGGGAGAGTAAAGTACCTTGGGACGCTTGCACCTCGGGATATCGAAAATTCTAATAAACTATTGGCAACAATGATCTTTTGTTTCTTTCTAATAGTGACCTATAACCAACTGATTGGGCCTCTGTGGCTGAGTAGTTAAGACACCACCCCGCGAATCACTTGCGAGCGTAGAAGTTTGTGAGTTCGAATCCCACTGGCTCCATTGCACACACTCTTTGTGTGGAACTCCTGGGTATTCCCCTTGTGATGTAAAATTTCCTTGTGCTTATTGCGTCCCTGAATATTGACGATGACTTATAAGCAGGCTTTCATGTCGAGCACACAAGTCAGATGTATGTTGTTTGATCAACTGATCTCATTATAGTAACAGACAACATCAAAAGCATTGCATTAATTACTTGGCGAGAAAAAGAAAATTTCACTACTCCAAAGTAAACACTTTTCCCTATTCTAATTTCATTTTTTAACTACACACTTTTACCAGAAATCAAGAGCATTTCATTTTTTCTTATAAAAGAGAACATTTTTTAAATGTTTTAATTATCAGAAAATAATGATTCTGCTTCTAGATTTATTGCCGTTTTGATTTTATTTAAACCGTGTGGTGATTGTAACTTGAAGTAAAAAATGCTGTTCCTTGAGACATGTCCAATGGTACAACAAATGCATGGCTTGTAATAACTTGCATAAATAAAAGTAATTTTGTTACTTATTCTCCAGAAAATTCCACAAAACATGTGAAATACAGTAAAGAAAGCAACTCAACTTTATTTTGAATATATTTTATAATGACTGAAATGAAATATGAATTGCAAACAAAAAAAAAAATCACATTTTTATTTATTTATTTTTTTAATTTACTTTAATTTGATATTATCCATGTTACAAAATTAATTCTAATAAACAATGAAGTGATTTCCTCTCATGTAATATCCAAAACATCTATGGCAACTTTATTTGCCTGAATTTTTTAGCTCGTTCTTTAAAAAAAAAATTCTTGGATTTTTTAGCAGGTGAAGAATAGAAATTTCAGAAATACAGTCTTGTTTCTCTAAAGCAGATATTAATTATCCAATCAGATTTATAGGTTTTTCCAGCGATGCATTTTCTACTGCCGTTTCTTTGTCCTCTTTTCTCTGATTTGCTACTAGAATTATCACGGTTCTATTTAGTACAGCGTCAACGATCTCGCTGTCCAATTAGAGATGTACATTTTCCGAAAAAATTTAAGTGGTGGAAAAAACCGGCCCCCCCCCCCTTTTTTTCTGAAAAAATAAAGTATATTTTCTTTGAAAATATGAAATAATATATATTTTTTATCCTTTATTTGTATTAAAAGAAAATTATTTTCACTTTATATGATTAAATTACAAAATAAAAATAAAAAGAATCAAAGCCTGCTTTTTATAGTTCTTTTTTTCCCATCCCCAAAAATTTTACAGTACATTCAGAAATTAACTATGCATCACATTTACATAAATATTGTCTTTACGTAAATGATATTAGTTTAAAGAAACAAATAATTGAAGTTTTGTCATTATTATGAATATCAGTATTCAAATCTTCCATTGTTAAAAAATTTATATTTTTACAACATTACATTTTTTTTAACAGTTATAATTTTATTTCCTTTAAAAAAATGTTTAGTTTTGGTATAGCTTTCCAATCTCAACTCAAAAAAGTTTTGATTTAGTTTTATAATCTAAATTCAAACAAAACTAAGTTTTAGTTTGGCTTACTCAGGTTTGGAACTAAAAAGCAGCATAGGATTTATTCACTGTTAGATTTTTACTCACTGAAACCAGGAAAATATTTGAAAAAAGGTTTAATTAAACATAAAATTTCTCTTTTTATCCTAAAATCTGATATCCCTTTCTTGAATAAGAAACCATATTCAATAATTACTTCAATATGGTTAATTTCATATTTCTAAGAGTAGAACTCAAAAGTTATGAAAACAGAACACTACCAGTAGAATATGCGAAGAATTTTAGGAATGGACAAAAACTGTTGCACACAGAGATAAACTTCTACTATGCTTCAGACAGCTACTAAAATTCAAAGTTTAATCAAAGGGGAAAGTATAATTTGGAACATAGTTACTTTTAATAAAATATGAATTTTTTTTTTTACTGTAGTTGTACTTTTCTAATGCAAACTGCCCATGTTTTGCAACATTACTGTATGTTATGGAAGGAAATGGAGGGAAATTTTAGATTCAAAACACTCTGAAAAAACATGTAATTATTCAGCTATAGCGAAATCATGAAAAATTCTGCATAGCAGTTTCACCTATAGGGCAATTTAAACCAAAAATTAACAGCAATAATGCATATCAGAAACTAACTGAATCTGTAGTTTGATGAAAAACCTCCTTTATTTCTTGAGATAGAGCTATTGCGATAATCATGAATAATGCATGCAGCAATATATATGCACGCAGCATAGCAGCGTCATCTGTTGAACGATATACACCAATAACTAAACATCTCGCGTTTATATCAAGGTGTAACTGAATCTAAAGTTTGTGAAATTATGTGCAACAGTTCTTGAGATAGAGCGCCCGTAAAATTTTTGTCACATACAGAGTCACACAGTGACAGATATTTTCCAGAAACCACCAAATCGTGTTCTGGACCTTCTGAAACATATAAATTCACCAAAAACTGCAAGTCAAATTTTTCACGAATTTAATGCTTACATCTTGTAAAGATAGAAGAGAGTAATAAATGCATGCTTTAACTTTTACTATTTCCAGGCATATTATTGAAATAATTTTGCGCATGAATTCATTTTTAACAAGAGAAGTTGCATTTAATTATCTATCTTTTTTTTTTTTTTTTTTTTTTTTTTTTTTTTCCTTGTAATCCTGTTTTTTTTTTTTTTTTTTTTTTTTTTTGTGTGTGTGTGTGTGAAAATGTGAACTTTTTTTATATACTTGTAAAAAATATAATCGGAATTTGTAAATTAGAAATTATTACTATATTTAGGTTCCTATTTAGATATTTTTAATAAGGTTATTCATATATATATATATATATATATATATATATATACAACTTGGTAAGGTTCAGCTGCTATATGGCATGAGATTTTTTTTTCTTCAAACATTGCATTTGTGAAAAATTCAATTTGATGATTAAACTTTTTTCTGAAATGTCTATTTTCAAGGGAAATTTTGTAAAGGGTCTTGTGTTTCAAAGTAGAAAAAAATATAAAGGATCCTCTTAAGTCTTCTCAAACAGATTTCTCCTGAGAGATCAGATTACCCACATTAATGTTTTCATGTGGGACACTCAACATAAAAATAAATAAAATAAAAAATATGAGAATTTAGCTATTAAAAAATTTTCAATATATCATTTTACAAATGAAATTTCAATTTGTCCAGTTTGGAAAAATTGAAAAATAAGACTTCGGAAAAAAAAAGGAAAAAACCGTTTTTTTCCCCCAACTTTTCCGGGTTTTTTCCAAGCATTCCCATCTCTATGTCCAATAATCCATCACTCTATATCTCTAAGTTTTAATTCGTAAATAATTATTCTTTTTCTTTCTCTCGTGTGTTTAGGTGTAAAAAAAAAAGAGAAGGAGGAATAAGATAACATAGATGCCGGATTTTTGAAGTTACCAAGATTCTACTTAGCACAGTGCCAACGATCGCTATCTGTTAATTCATTGCTCTGTATCTCGAAATTTTTAATTCGTAAATATTCTGTTTTTGTATCTCGTGATTTTATGTGTAAAATTAATCAGGAGTGGCAATCCCAAATCTTTCTTCTATCTTATGCATGTTAATAATTCTTGAAAAAATGCAGCATAGCTCCACCGGTTAGGTGGTTTAAACAAAAGTCTAGTCAAAAATAACTTATGTCAACTTATAACTGAATCTGAAGTTTGATGAAAATCCGTGCATTAGTTTTTTAGATACAGCTATTGCAAAGTCTTTAAAAAAAATGAAAAAATTCTGCATAACAGCGCCATATGTTGGGTAATGTACACCAAAAACTAAACAGGATCAATTTTTTATCAGTTACTAACTGAATCTACAATTTAATAAAAATCTATGCATTAGTTCTTGAGAAACATTTAAAAAAAGCAGCATAGTAACGCCATCTGTTTTACGATCTACTTCAAAAATTAAACAATACTAATCTATATCAGGGATCAACTGAATCTGAAATTTTAGAAAATTCCGTTAGTCCTTGAGGTAGAACTATTGCGATAATCACGAATAATGCAGTATGGCAGCGCCACCTGTTGAGAAATTTGCACCAAAATGTCATCAGCACCATGTCATATCAAGTACTAACCAAATCTAAAGTTTTATGACAATCCATACTCTAGTTCTTGAGCTATGACTATTGTGGAAATTATGGATAATGCAGCATTGCAGCTCCATCTATTGAGCGACGTACACTAAAAGCTAATCTGATCTAGTTTCTATCAAAGTCTAACAGAATATAAGACTTTGGAAAATTTCCTTGTCACATACAAATAGACTGACAGACTCACAAACAGAAAATTTGTAAAAACGTATTTTTAGGTTTCTCTGACTCCTAAAAGATATAAATCCATCGAAAACTGGATTTCGGAAATTTTCATGAATCCAATACTTTTTTCTTGTAAAGATAGAAGAAAGTAAAAGAAAGAGAGTTAGCGTGGGGGAAAGACGATAACTTAAATGTCAGGTTTCTGAAGTTACTGAAATTCCAATTGGCGGATTTTCCAGGTTACACTGTCATTCTTTTACATGTCATTATAACGATCTAATAGTTCAGTTTGTTACATTTTAAGTTAACTCTATACAAACGAATAAAATAACGTGAACGAATTCAATCTATCTTCTAATTTATTCAATCTATATTTCTTCATGTCGTAAATTCCTTTTTCGTACGCCGCAAGATTCTTTTTATTCAATCTATGATATTATCCAGAAACACATTTTTTTATTATTTACTTTACTTTTTTTATTATTTACACAGAATGATTTTTCTTTATTTTGTCTTGCGCCATAAGTAAATTACTTATTTCATAATTTTTTCCTTTGATTTTTGTGAAAAATGTTCCGAACAAGTATACATATAATCCCTTGCATTTGATACCCACTTTCTTAGTGCCCCGTCTATCCATCATAGTCCAAGAGCCGACAGCACAAAACCCCATGTCATTTAGCATAAGAAAAAATCCTTTTTTTTACGGAAGAGTAGTAAAACAAGAATCTAATGATCTGTGTCAGCCGGAAGCGAAGTAGTGCTTAAGTTAAAAATTGATATCACTAGTGGTTGACTCGTAGGTTTGGCATTGTGTGTTGTCCTACAATCAAAAGTATGAAAACATGGAAAACTGGGTGCAGGAAAATATATTGCTAAGCCTACAAATCAACCACTAGTGGTATTAATTTTTGGCCTATGCACCACTTCGTTTCCGGCAGACAAGAATCATTTGATTCCCCTATTACTATTTTTCCATAAAATAAACAAATTTTTTTCTTGTGCTCGAGAACATAGGGTTTTGTGCTGTCGGCTCTTGGATTACCAGTAACACTTCAAATTTTTCTTCCATTGTTCCTGTTTCTAATCCTTTAATTAGTTTATGTATTTATATATTTTAATTTGATATTAAGTCATATTTTAATGATAACAGACGAACTAAATTTAAAAAAAAAACAGTATAACGTTGATTCCTTTGTAATAGTACTATATTAAGAATGTTTTCATTTTATACTTTCCATAATTCGAACTTCGGATAGTTCGAACATTTCGATGTGGTCCCGACTAGTTCGAATTAACGAGAGTCGACTGTATGTGTGTGTGTGAGGGTTTATACATATCTTCAAAAACATTATTCATAAACAAAACATTATAGTACGGTATAACCTCGAAATTCCGGCATCGTCGAAACCGAGACTAAGGCGGAATTCCGGATTTCTGACAGAAGATTAGAATTACTTCCGATTTTCTTACTGGTATCTTTGTTCATAATTTAATTCATAGGAAAGTAATATTCGTGTAAAAACAAAGAGAAAAAATCAAATATTTATTTTTAAAAAATTTTCTTTAATTGACATTTTTTATGTTACAAAAATAATTCTAGTAAACAATGAAGTAATTTCCTCTCATTTAATATCTAAAACAGGCATGTCAAACACGTGGCCCGCTAGGAACTTCTCTGTGGCCCGCCAAACCTTTAGCATTTTCCTATGTTTGATTGAGTTCTTAGTTGATGTAGAAAATACACTTTGCATTGCAAATACTGCAGCGTTGTAAAATTGAAGAATGATTTTATTCAAAATATCTACCATTATTTCAGAATATTAATTCTAATTAATAGTCTCTAAAAAATCAAAAGAAATAAATCGCTTTAAAAGAGAAAGTGACCGATTTCTCGTCTCGTAAAATAATAATAATAATAGTAAAAAATAATAATAATAACACAAAAATGTTACCTGTTTTTGTTGGCTGCATGCATAGTTGAAAGTGAGCATTTTGGACATAAACTCATTAATTAATTTCTTAAAGGTTAGTAAACATATCATTGTAAACTATCCCTGTGTGGTCTTTATATTTCTTGATGATGAAAATATAAAATCACAGATTCATAAAAGTGAATTTGAAATAATTTTTTATACTTAAACAAAAACTGAAAAATTGTGTTTGATATGTGGAAACTTCGTTGAAGTTTGCTAAGAATTTACTCACAAATATTTCGAAAAAACACAAATATCTAGAAATAATTTGGAAAAATAAATAGATTTTAAATTGAAACTTAGTTGAAAAAAGTGTGTTCTTGAAACATGTTAAAAGTAATCCATCTTTTTCTTAAAAATAACGATTGGATGCACTTGCATACAACTCGAAATCTCTCAACTTAGAATAAAGGATGTCCAGAATAGTTAAAATATGCAGGAACATTTCTTTAAATATTCATGATGCAACCAAAAATTTCAATAATCGCATGGAATCTACAATTTGAATATGTTTTGATATTACTGAAAATTTTCATTAAACCAACAAATTTTCATTAATAGACAGTGGCCATCAGTAGCCATCGACAATTTTTAATCGGCACTTTTTCTCATTTAGTGACCCCGTTGACGGTGGCTAGCGTTAATTTTGCCCTTTAACTTTATAATTCTTGAAAATATAAGTGCAAATTTAATAACACATTTTTGTATCATTTTGATTGCGATTTAAATTTTGAAAAGTTCAATATGTGTTTAAGCATATTTGTATTTGTATTTTTATTTTAACTTGTCTTTCATTGCATTTAATAGTGCACTCTCTTAAGATAACTTTTGCTACAGATTTGTTTCTACTTAATAAATACTTTTAAACATTTTCTGGTACGTGGTTCTAATTTTTCCAATAAATAGTTTTAAAATTTGTGTATGCATGTTTGTTTACTTGTGTGTAGTTTTTTTTTTTTTTTTTTTTTTTTTTTTTTAAATGCTGAATTTTTAATATGCAGTTTTCATTTTGTGCGTTAGTCATCAGATTAATCCGCTTCTTTATTTTCGATAATGTGGCCCGCGGCTTTCCGTATTATGCTAAATCTGTCCCGCAGTGTAGGCGAGTTTGACATGCCTGATCTAAAACATCTACATCAATTTCATTTGTCTCAATTTTTTCGGTCGTTCTCTAACAATTTTTTTTAATTATTATTTTACACAAGTGAAGAATGTCAATTTCAGAAATATAGTCTTGTTTCTCTGAAGCATACATTAGTTTTCCAATCAGATTTATCTGTTTTTCCAGTGACACTTTAAATAATGATAAAATAGCGTAATTTAGTAACATAAGGATAAAATAACGTAAACGAATTTAATCTATCTTCTCTTTATCCAATTTATATTTCTTCATATAATAAATTCGTTTTTCTTACACCGAAAGATTATTTTTATTCAACCTATGATATTATCCAGAAACACCTTTTTTATTATTTACTTTGTTACATTTAGTTATAGTTTCGTTTTCACTTAACTATTTTCCCTAAACTATGAATGCTGCCTACGCAGAATGATTTTTCTTTATTTTATCGTGCGCCATGAGTAAGTAAGTTACTTATTTCATCATCCGCTTTGAAATACTTTTAGGAAATCGATGTTCTTACGGTGGATATCTACTTTTTCTCTAAGAAATTAAAATTAAAAAAATATTAGGTATATACAGGGTGTAAAGCAAATAACACCCTGATTTCAAAATTAAATTTCTCAAAAACAAAGGTCAATAGAATTATGCAGTAAACGGTTTGTTTATCAGGTAAGATGTAAAAATCTTATACAAAAGTTTCTGACGGTAAATATTTTGAAAAGATTATGTTCTGATTGCAAAGAATGCTTTGATTTGACATTTTTCTTGCTTTAGATTGCTGCCAGAGAATGTGTTTTTCGGCTTAAAGTGCCATATTTCATAGTTTTTTTTAATTAAATTTTTGAAATTTCGAAATTCTAAAAATTTACTTCGAAAAATCTTTAAAATATTGCACTGTAAGCTGAAAAATTATTTCTCTGCAGGCAATCTAAAACAAGAAAAATGTCAAATCAAAGCATTCTATGCAATCAGAACGCAATTTTTTCAAAATATTTACTGTTTAAAATTTCTGTATAAGATTTTTACAGCTTACCTAATGAAAAAAATCCCTGTCGGCTTGGCCTATAGGCGGAGGTAGATTTCGAAGAGTGCTCATTTCAACAACAAAAAAATAAATTTGATTACAGATAAACCCAGTTTAACAACTTTATTTGTTTTCTTTTGAAAAAATTTTAATTTCATTTTTCTGTAACGACTGGTTTTATCAGAATCATCTTAAGCTAAATTCGGATCAAATGCCCATTTTGACAACCTATTTTGAAATAATTCTGACTTTATTTAAAAAAATCAACTAATACGGCACATTATATAGTTCCTAAATACCAAAAGACTGTCGATTGAATGCATTTGAGAGCAAAATTGAATTTAAAAATGAGTTATAAAATAATCAATTTAGAATATAACCTCAATTCTTAATCATGATAGCTTCGGGAAATTTTGTGCGAAGTGCCCAATTCGACAGCATTTTTAAAAATATATTCAGCCTGTATCAAAAAACTGACAAATACGGGACATTATACAGCTCTTATATAAGACAACCTGTCAATTGGATGCGTTTGAGAGCAAAACTGAATTTTAAAAAATGAGTCAGAAAAAACGCAATTTGTTTTTTCAATGCTTCCTTAAATTTTCAATCACAACTTCTTGAAATTCTGTTCAAAATACCCTTTTTGGCAGCCTTTTTTTAAAATATATTCTGTCTTTATCAAAAAATTGACCAACGCGTCACATTATACAGTTCCAAAATAAGAGGACTTGTAAATTGAATGCGTTTGAGAGTAAAAATGGATTTAAAAATGAGTCAAGAAAAACGCAATTTGTTATTTGAATACTTCTTCAAATTTCCTATCATTGTCACTTCGGGAAATTCTGTTCAAAATACCCTTTTTGGCAGCCTTTTTTGAAATATATTCTGTCTTTATCAAAAAATTGACCAATGCGTCATATTATACATTTCCTAAATAAGAGGACTTGTAAACTGGATGCGTTTGAGAGTAAAAATGGAATTAAAAATGAGTCAGGAAAAACGCACTTTGTTATTTGAATACTTCTTCAAATTTCCTATCACTGTCACTTCGGGAAATTCTGTTCAAAATACTCTTTTTGGCAGCCTTTTTTGAAATATATTCTGTCTTTATCAAAAAATTGACCAATGCGTCATATTATACATTTCCTAAATAAGAGGACTTGTAAACTGGATGCGTTTGAGAGTAAAAATGGAATTAAAAATGAGTCAGGAAAAACGCACTTTGTTATTTGAATACTTCTTCAAATTTCCTATCACTGTCACTTCGGGAAATTCTGTTCAAAATACTCTTTTTGGCAGCCTTTTTTGAAATATATTCTGTCTTTATCAAAACTCTGGCCAATGTTTCACATAATATAGTTTCTAAATAAGAGGATCTGCCATTTGGGTGCGTTTAAAATAAAAAATGAATTTATAAAACGATTCAGAATGTAAGCAGTTTGGATTAGAGGTATTGAGAAGATGTAAAATAAATTTAATTGGATTTGATAGTTTAAGAATTGACAAAGTTGTGGATTTTTTTCTTTTTCGAAAGCCTTTTTTATTTTCGTTTTTAATTTTTTTTATCGGTAAGAGTTAGTCCTATCAAAAACTTGCAAATACAAAAGTTTTAGATACTTTTGAGAATATTTATAAAAAATTTAGATGGATTGGATATCTTGAGAATTGACAATGTTATGATTTTTTTCTCCCCAAAACCCTATTTTTTTCGCTCCTTGAGCCCATTTTTAACTTTATCAAAAATCTGTCATGCATAAACTTTTGGCCCGTTATTTAGAAGTAATATAAACTTTAAACTGATTTGATATCTATTTTCATTAAGAAGTTATGGGCTTTTTTCTGTTTTCACAAAAACGCCCCCTATTTCGATCCCCTTGGTCCAATTTTGCCCATTAACGAACTTAGCCGAGATTTTATCCCCTTTGATTTTATGTACGAGTTTGGTGGAGATTGGTGGAGAATTATAGAAGTTATCGTGTCCATAAAAAAGTGATATATATATATATAGATAGATAGATAGATAGATAGATAGATAAACTGGTGCGATTGCAATAGGTAGTATTTGTTACGAAATCTACCTAAAACCGTTTACCGCATATTATTATCGATCTTTGTTTTTGAGAAATTTAATTTTTAAATCAGGGTGTTATTTGCTGGACACCCTGTATGTGTGTGTGTGTGAGGGTTTATACATATCTTCAAAAACATCATTCACACACGAAACAATATGTTACGGTATAACCTCGAAATTCCGGCATCATCGAAACCGAAACTAAGCCGGAGATTCGAAAATTCCGGATTTTTGGAAGAACATTAGAATTACTTCCAATATTCTAAATGATGTATTTGATCATAATTTAATTCATAGGAAAGTATAATATTCGTGTGAAAAAAAGGAGAAAATCAAATACTTACAAAAAAATTTACTTTAATTGATATTTTCTATGTTACAAAAACAATCCTAATAAACAATGTAGTAATTTCCTCTCATATGATTTCCGAAACACCTATGCCAATTTTATTTGCCTCGATTTTTTCGGTCGTTTAAAAAAAAAAAAAAAAAAAAAAAAAAATCTTGGATTTTATGTGAGTGAAGAATATTAATTTCAGAAATACAAGCCTGTATCTCTAAAGCTTATATTAATTTTCCAATCAGATTTGTATGTTTTTTCAGTGATACTTTTTCTTCTGCCGTTCTTCGTCCTCGCTCCTCTGATCTGCTACCATTATCGCAGTTCTGTTTGGCACAGCGTCAACGATCTCGCTCTAATTTAATTCATCTTTCTATATCTCGAAGTTTTTAATTCATAAATAATTATTCTTCTTCTTTTGCACGAGAGTTTAAGCGTGAAAAGGACTTAGATGCCGGTCATTTGAAGTTGCCGAATATTCAAGGATACCGTGTAATTCTTTTTCATGAGATTGTAACAGATTAATAATTAAAAGTGTTGCATTTTAAGTTAACCATAAATAAGCGGACAAAATAACATAAACGAATTTAATCTATCTTTTCTTTATTCAATTTTATTTCTTCATATAATAAATTTCTTTTTCATACCCTGAAAGATTTTTTTTATTCAACCTATGATATAATCCAAAAACACCTTTTTTTATTATTTACTTTGTTATATTTAGTAAGTTTCGCTTTCACTTAACTATTTTCCTGAACTATGAATGCTGCCTACGCAGAATGATTTTTCTTTATTTTTGTCATGCGCCATGAGTAAGTTACTTATTTCATCATCCGCTTTGAAATGCTTTTAGGAAATCGGTGATCATGCAGCGAAGTCATGCAGAATAAAAAAAATGTAAATGTGATCAACTGTGAAATTTGCATGAGTAGATTACCAAATATTATTAGGTTGCGACAGGCAAAAAATTCATAAAATTCTTTGTTTCTTTGTTCGTGAATTGTTGCGGATTGAATCGGATCTATCTAAAAACCGCAAGTAGCATTAAAATTATAAAAATGTTTCTTTATTAGTTACCAATCATACGTAGTACAAGGTAAATCTTGGAATCGTTTTGAAACTCGAAAAAAAATGGTGGATTTACACGTTTGAGACACTGAAGATTACGGAAAACAAATTTTCAGAAAAAAAAATTTCGTCCGTCTGTTTGTCTGTTTGTATGTAAGCGCTCTATCTCCCGAACAAATTGAGATAGAGACTTGAAATTTGGAATTTATTTAGTGTGTGATAATGTGAAGAAGCCTATTTAATATCAGTAATCAGTAATCTTGATTATCCGAAAATATTTTTTTCGGACTCTCGAAATATTCATTCTAATGAAAGGTACATAAAAATTTTCGAATTTTTTTTATTTTAAAAAGTGGATATAAAAGAAAAGAAAATTACGGAAATTTTTCATAAAGAACCAAGGCGATTGGATAATTAGTTGCCGAGATATTTGTAATCCTATTTTCAACACTGTTCAATTTTTCATAACCCTGTATTTCATTCAAATTTCTATTCAAAGATATATTTTAACTGGATAAGAGAAGTTTAATTTAACATAATATGCTTTAGCTAATAGGATTACTTTTTTTTGGAGTTTTAAGAATGTTTCTTTTACGCAATTCGGTACTACTTGAGTAGTTTGGCGCTTTATATAATTTTTCGAAACTAGCTCATCAGAAATTCATTAATAGAGCATTACTATGTGTTAAAAATATTTAAATAGACATTTAAATTTTATTTTGGAATTGCGATGCATTTTATAAATAGTTGAAACATGTTTTATTTTCACATATTATACTATGCATATCTATTATGGGTAAGTATTACGGCTCCCCCCCCCCCCCTCCCAAAGACTTGTTTCATTATTTACTTTGTTACATTTAGTTAGTTTCGCTTTCACTTAACTATTTTCCTGAGCTGTGAATGCTACCTACGCAGAATGATTTTTCTTTATTTTGTCGTGCGCCATGTGTAAGTAAGTTACTTATCTCATCATCCGCTTTGAAATGCTTTTAGGAAATCGGTGATCTTACAACGAAGTCATGCAGAAAAAAAAAAAAAAAATGTAAATGTGATCAACTGTGAAATTTGCATGAGTAGATTACCAAATATTATTAGGTTGCAACAGGCAAAAAATGCATAAAATTCTTTGTTTCTTTATTCGTGAATTGTTGCGGATTGAATCGGATCTATCTAAAAGCCGCAAGTAGTGTTAAAATTAGTAAAGTGTTTCCTTATTTCTATTAAGGGGTTTACAATTAAATTATTAAATTAATTAAATCATTAAATTAAATTATTAAATTAATGAAGTCTTACATTTTACCTGTAGTACAATTTAGAGGCATGTCATATTTAATTTTTTTTTCTTAGTCGCTATAAAACATAAAGGCATAAAATTTTTAATACAGACAACTTAACATCGCTTCTATTTAAAATATTTTTTTAATGTTCTATATGGGAATTTTATTGTATTTTTTTATGTTTGATTTTGATTTAAAAATTTTAAATTGTTCTTTGACTTTCTCAAAAACCAATGAAGTACAATAAAAAATAATAAAAATAACAACATTTCGGGGGGGGGGGGGATTTTGAACCAATAGTTTTGCTTCAGTCTTGCGCGCAGTGGACGCAAATCAAAAAATAACTTTTTTTTTTTTTTTTTTTTTTTTAACCAAAGTTAAACATTAAAAAAGTAATTAAAATTTGAATGTAGAGTATTAAAAAAATATTTTAAATAGAAGATATATTAAGTTCTGTATATTAAAAATATTATGTACTCATGTTTTATAGGTACTCAGAAAAAAAAATTAAATGTGATATGTTGCAAAATTGCACTACCAGATAAAAAGTAAGACTCCTGAGACCCCTAAAGGGGGTCCTGGTCAGAAAACTCTTCACATTTTCTAAAATAATTTTATTGCACTAAAAAGTCTCTGTTTTTTTTCTGTTTAAAATGACAGTTAAATCATGTTTCTATCTTACCTGAAACAGAAAATATAAATTTTTTCGCTTTAGTTTGTTTTCCAAATCTAGCTTACAAGCAGTGACTGTCATGGAAACGATTTCTTTTGAAAATGCGTTTTCCTTCCTGATGGATTTTTTCACCATTTCTCCTATTCAAATTGTTATAAGTCAAGAACCACTAAAAATATATGGTTCAAATTTGGAACATGACTTTTTCAATAGTTTTACTTTCATTTTGATTTAGCAAATTTGAAAAAAAAAATGTATTTATTTTTTAAAATATGATTTTAAAAAAATGTTAGATTGTTTTTAATTTTCAAATATTTTTAATTTTTATTTAAATTAATATTTTTAAAAATGCTGAACAAAAATTACAGCTTATATATATATTTTTTACTTAAATAAAAAAAAATAATAATAATGTTTTAAGTTATAATGATATTATTTTACGCCACTTTTTAAACAAATTTTAAGTCTAAAAATTTCTTTTAAAAAATATTAAAAGTTCTATCATATGATTTTATTTACAAATAATATGGTTAAACATCACTAAAAAATTCAAAATTTAACTCAATAAATAAAAATTATTTTAAAATGTGTCCCGGACCCTCTTAAACAATCCATTTCAAAGAAGCAATATCGGACAGATTTTAAAAATATTGAAGGAAATTAAGATATTTATTTTGAGATAAATTAAGGAAATTAGAACTATCAATAGTAAATAAAATATTACATGTGAGAATAATTAATTGTTTAAACTAGTTACTAATATCCTTTTCACCAAATCAGTACTTTGATTATTTTTGATAGAAGGTTCAAGATGCTGAAATCTAGAAAATTGTGATTATCGAATTTATGAGAAAAACGGTTTTAGAATGTTCCTTATGTAATGTGTAGTAAAAAGTTTTCATAGAATAAAAAGTCTTTTGAGTATCACGACATGTAATGATATTTCGCGATTCAGAACAACTGAATCACCCGAAACTTCATTTAAAATGAAACTTCACGTTGAGAGTTTCAGATCTAATATGAATGGGTTTACAGTACTTTTTTAAACACAGAGTTGTTTTTAAAATTGATATAAAACATAAAAGACAGTAAATTAGAGTTTTTGACACAGCTCATATAACTCATGTAAATTTAGATATTGTCTTTATTTCTATGGGTAGGATTTGAGCTCGATGAGTCCCCCTCCTTTTGCACTAGTAAAGAAATAATATATGGAAATGAAAATAAAAAGAAGAAAATGGAAATAAAATGTACGGAATTTTTCCTATCATACGGGATGTTTCCCTTTTAGTCCAAGAGCCGACCGCACAAAATCCTATGTCATCAAACACAAGAAAAATCCTTTATTTTATGGAAAAGTAATAATAGGGGAATCTAATCCTCCATGTCTGCCAGAAGCGAAGTAGTGCATGAGCCAAAAATTAATACCACTAGTAGTCAGTCTGACTATCATAAAAAAAATAATAATAATGAAGACTCGCCTCGGTAAAAAATATCCAACTTAGAAGAGCACATGTATTTAAGTTACCATGTAATTCAAGTCAAATCAATTTAAAATAATCGTCTTATCATAATTGCCGCTCACCACAGTAAAAATAACTTTCTTCAAAACAATTAATTAGTGCTTCACTTAGCATTATCTCTCATCCTTACAATATTAATTCTAATCATCCGTCAACAAATAAAAGATTTATAACAACAAAAGATTTTCTAAATTCTAGAATTATGGTCACTCATTTCAGATTTGAAACTCTTCGGACACCGTTTGTAAGACTCCAAATGTGTTAAAAAATCAATAACTATGTACAGTACGATAAATTATAAAGCCTTGGGTTCCTAGAAGATTTTTACGGTTTGAAGAATATTATTCCCTCAAATCCTGTTGTTTTTAGGGGTTTGTGGTTTGGTCCTTTTAAGAGGCTACTGCATTCAAATGAAAAGACCAGTTCGATAATCCCATGGAAGAAATTTATAAAGATATCTCGGTTTCATTTTAATATCTTTAAATGATTTTTTTTTTCGCTGGATAGTTGAGATCGATCTATATGCAGGCCGTTTTTTATTTATTTATTTATTTTTTTTTTGTTTACAGATATTTTTTATGAGGACGCTTTCATTTTAGGAACCGGTTTACAAAGCGAAAGCATCTCTATAAAAAATATCTTCAACCAAAATCGAAAAAGTAAAAAACAGTTTGCATACAGATCAATCTTAGCTCTCCAATGAAAAAAAATCATTTAAAAATATTGAAATGCAACAGAAAGATCTTTATAAATTTCTTCCGTAGGATTAACAATAGCGAACGGGTATTTTCATTTGACTGAAGTAGCCCCTTAAGTTGCCTTCCTGATTGATTTCATTATGCCTGCGATGGTTTTCTCTACGGCTGTCTCTGCATTCTTGTGGGCTTAGTTAACATGTCACTCTTTTAAATGCCTTTTGGTTCAAGCAAGATTTCTTGGCGCCTGCCAATTATCAAGAGTTTATTTTGCATACCGCTATGTGGATTCATCTTATCAACAATTAGATTTCTCTATTAGTTTAAGAGAAAGATCGAATGTCATAAAATGATTCTTGTTCACATGCAGACCACAAATCAGCCACTAAAATTTGAAGTTAATGAGAATGATTCCGGTATTTTTCATCAAATAACGACAATGTTCCGAAATCGATTGCATGTTACTGTAGCTACGAATAAGAAACTTTTCTGAAAACTGCACTTTAAAAGTTAAATAAGTACCTATATTTTCGAGTCTTCTGTTGCCGATTTTTTCGTAATAGTCGTCTTATTTCTGTCATATTGATTGGGTCATCCTGGCATCTATCATCTTTGAGATCATTTGGGTCATCCAATTTTTCCTTTCATATCAAAATAAATTTCGGAGTTTCGAGTCTAACTCTTTTTTTTTATTATTATTATAAGAATATATGGCAGTTTGAAAGACAAAATTAATAAAAATAGTTCTTTCATGTTTTAGTGATTAGAAACATCAGCAGTATATACTATTTTCTCTCTTATAAGAAAAATATTGCTTTTTCCCTTTTCTTCAGGCTTATGCTGTCAAGCAGACAAACTAATGTTGGCTCTTCATAATTCTTCACTAAGATTTCCCCAGTGATAAAGAAACCCTGATTCATGAGTGTACAGACGTTTCAGAAAGTGTCGATTCTTTTTCTAAATGCACAACCGCTTCCTTCATTCGTATTAGAATTCACCGACCAACGTACTGCATCTTGGTATCGATTTAAGAGAATTTCCCACATGAATGTATGCTTCTGTTTTTAGGTATATTAGATATTCTTTCCTTGTTTGACGCGCCGTTTAAAAGATTATTGAAATTTATCACTTTTTATAAAAACAATTCAGATTTTTTTTTTTTTTTTTTTTTTACAATCTTTACTTTTATTTGTTAAATTGGTTCAAAAAATTGGACTGCTATTTAAAACTGTATTTCTATAGTGTATAAAATGATCAACAAAAATACCTCTTTGATTGTGAACCTAAACATACCTTTTGACTCAAATGCATATTAACAACTTACCAACAGCTCATCAACATGTGTATCACAGCGTATACATGTTGTTAATATGTATCAAAATTTAATAATTGAAGAATCTACTTGCGAACTGGCAAAGACATATTGTTTAACCGGTTATGCTATCTTGAATTTCTAATATGTTAAATAAGTGTCATTTTCGTCTATCAAATCAGATTTTTTAAGCAAACACACCCGTTACGAATTATGTTTATGGTACCTTAAAAATTACAAGTCGAAACCCATCGAATTCGACGAATGAAAATGTTTAAAAGAATGATAATTTATAAAAAAATGGCAAAAATAATTACAATATTTAATGAATTGTATATTGTCTAGCCTAACTCTTGAAACAAATTTTATTTTTAACTTCAACTTTTCACATTATTGAAAAAATAAACTTTATTCCTATACGCCATTAGTCATAAGCGGTTAAAATAATGAAATTATGAAGTTATTAATTAAGGCCTTCGTTTTTGGTATTAAGTAATGAAAAATCAACACAAATTTTGCCACTGTGACACAATTATAATTTCTATTTTTGAACGAAATCTAAAAATAATGTATTTTTTCACCGCCACAAAATTTACTTATTTTTTATATTACAGATTTTTCTTATATTACATATTTTTAACAGTGTATTTATACATACACTGTTAAAAATCTGTACTATTTACTGCATCGTTTCTCCACCGCTTTTACAGAAAACGTTTACTTAATCATATTATGGAGTATTCTTATTGATCAGAATATAGATATTCTATAAAAACGGTGGTGTGATGATGAAACAAATACAGATGTTTTCCAGTATACTCTTACTTTCACATTCATATTCGCTGTTTTAAGAATATTTTGGCATGCAATTGATTATTCCAAAAATTATTATCACGTTTTTATTATCATACAAATTATTATATATATTCCAAAATTTGATATCACGTTTACTAGTTACAATTTTGCATATAAACGTTCCCACTCTTTACTTGAGGTTCTAATCTGAGTGCCGACGAAATTTACTTTTAGATTCATTCGTAGTAAAATGTTTAGTTTTATCAAAGAAAATACTCATTTAACTTTTACTATGACATCATTTTCACCAACTGAAATAGTCTGATAGGATAGTATCAATTTTAGTGCCCACGAAATGAAAAGAAATATTGAAATGTAAAAGCGTTATGAGTAAAAGTGCGTTATTTTAACACGTGACGTTATTTTCTGTTATAAATTTTTAAAGTTATTTTTAATTGTAATACTAAAATAGCAACCGTAATGATATGGTATTTCCTATTATTTCCCTTCTTTCTTCAACAATGAAAATAACCCTTACCACTAATGTGAAGAAATTTTATAAAGTATTTTCAAAATTAAAATAAAAAAAATGAGATTATTTTTAAAAAAATAGCGAGTACGACACAACTACAACTAAAGTGCTTTCACACACACACACACACAAAAAAAAATGGTTTAGAAGAAAGCTTTGACCAGATGACTAAAAATAAAGTTCTGCCTTTTATATATACATTATAGTTTTGCAAAATTGTATTCTTTATTGCAATAGGTGTCGCTTGAATGAATCATGTTTGGAAATCAAAATTTCATTGAAATAGAAAGTTGATTATAGTACTAAGAAAAAAAATCTCACTTTAAGTTATGTATATATATATTTTTTTTAATCTTAACGCGTTAAAGCGCTTTTTTCTATAAACCAAGGATACGTAAAAGCGGCATATGCTACAATATTTTTATAAAAAGTTTGGCATGTTACAATGTTCATAAATATTATTCGGGAATTTCTGTTGTGTGCACTCAAAATTTTTCGACATTACTATTTAGGGCGTATTTTTTAGCACATACCTCTATAATGCCAAAAATCATTCGGCCCTTTCGATTTCACCCCATGTTGTTCAATATCCAGAGAAATTCACAATTCTTCTGAAACTTTGCCCCCCCCCCCCCCAAAAAAAAAAAAAAAAAAAAAAAAAAAAAAAAAAAAAAGATTGATTTTATATGTTTTTTGCTAAAGTTTGAGGACGAATACATTTAGAGGACCAACAACATAAATAAAAAAAATATTTAGGATCTTGCTTTAAAATAAAATGTTTGAAATTTTCTGTAGCTGCAATACTTTAATACATGCATTACATCGATATCTTATACCATACTTTTTTTAACACTTTCCAACAAGACTGAAAAGTGTTTATAAATTCAATTTTTCTGTATGTCTGTGTTCTAACTCGCGTAAACATAGTCCTATTACCATGAAATTGATAGATGTTATTGGGTATCACTATCGCGTGTTCACTATTGCGCATGAAGTGTTATAACATTTACAGATACAGCAATTTCTTTACAAAGATACTCAAAAGAAATTCATTAAATTACGGTCTATGGGGAAAAAACCATACCCAGTGCATTTTAAATACAGTTTTAAACATACTGCAATTTACATACATTACTGAGGTGAACCCACGACGCCTACTGTAGAACATAGTATGCATAGAATGTGCCATTCATTCGGAGGGACACACAAAAATATTTGGCTACAGAAGTAATTGAATTATTGAAGTCTATGAACAATAACTAACTGAAGTACATTTTCAATTGCGGTACGCGCTTTTAAATTGAACTATTTTTTATTTAAAATACTACTTGGTGTAAATAATTTCTATAGGTCATATAAATGCTGCACAAAATTTGCTGAAACTGGTATATATTTGGTTGAAAATCATAAAATTTGCATAAATCATAAATTCTCTCCCTCTCTAAGAAAAAAAAAATAAGTGCAGATATTTTTTACAAAATTAGTTTCACTTTTAAAATTGGTTTCGACACTGAAAATGCTTTTTAAAAAAATATCTGCAACCAAAATCGAAAAAGTAAAAAAAGTGCGCTGTCGCCATGTACCTCAGCTATCCAATGCAAAAAAAAATGTTCAAAAATGTCAAAATGCGAAAGAGTTATTAGAAAAATGCTTCCCCATAAGAATAGCATTAGCTCGCGAGCGTTTCCTCGAGCGAGGACAGGGGCCTTAACGTTTTAATTATTTGTGTTTTAACGATTAGTTCAATCAAAAGAATGAGCGTTTGTTTTTCTTCTTTCCAGAAAGTATCGCTTCTCCAATTTTTCTCTTATAATATCAATTGACAAACTAAGCATTGCTTCCCGGTTCTCTTCATAATTCTTTACTAACATTTAACTAGAGATGAAGAAACTCTGATTCACGAGTGAACAGGCGTTCAAAATAGAGTGCATTCTTTTTCCAAGTCCACCGTTAGCTAGGCTATTTCCATCGTTTATATTATACCGCTATTGTAAACTGCAATGTTTTTTTTTTTTTTTTTTTTTTACTTTTTTTACTTTTTTTAAGTCAAAGTACATTTGACAGATACTATAACTATATTTCTGCGGCGCATTTAAATTATAATAAATTTAAAAAAAAAAGAGTAAATAAAGAAGAAGTAATTTTTTTATTTTTTTTTTTAATTTAAAAAATACACATTTAAAAAAAAGATGAAACAATATATTACAAATTACTAAAGTTTTTATTTAACCCCTTCAGAGGGATATATTATATCTTACCTACGATAAATTGAGATTTGCTCTAAAAACATTTTATTAAATTTAACTTTTTTAACTTTGATGGAAAGAAGGTCCTAAAATTATTTTCCTATTTTTGGCAATAAAATTTTTTGTAGATACCAGTGTGTAATCGACATTACGTAAACACAATTACTAGCCTCTGAAAAAGAGTTAAAAAATCTTAGTTGCATTTACTAATGTTTCTGTTCATTATAATTTGGGATATAAGCAGTTTCTGAATTTGACATTTATTCACACTGTTTGCTTAACAAGAATAATTTTGAAGCACCGTACAAGAAGATTTGATTAAATAATTTATTAGGGAAATTTTCTTTGCTAAATGGACTCTAAAATCTTCTTGTAGGGATTTTCAGATCTTTTTTTCACACAATTTTATTTTTATCTCATTTATTACAAGAAAAGCTGATTTAATTGAAAACCACAATTGTTATTAGCAAAAAAACAAAAAAAAAAAAAAAAAAAAAGTAACTGCACTTTTTTTTAATGTTTAAAATAATTAGACAATATTAGCTTGAGAGATAAGTTAGAGAGATAAGAGAAAAGCTTGTAATATGTGTAGTTAATTAAGTCTTTGATTTTGAAAGTAGAGCAAGTCCATTTTTGATTAAAAAAAAAAAAAAAAAAAAAAAAAAAAAAAAAAAAACTAAAACATATTACAAATTAATGTAAAATTTACGCTTTTAAACAATCCGCAGAAAATGTCTTTTATTATGAGTATAAAACTGCTATTAGTAAAGTATTGAGTCAACGATGTTTCAAATGTGTTGATTATGAAAGTGACGCAAGTCCACTTTGAATAAAATTACTTTTCATGTTGCATAATATTAACAAGCATAATCAGAATTCAACATTTCTAATACAAATTCTGTGATTTAGTAACATTGGTAAAACGATGTTTTGTCTTAATTTATAATTTTCGGCATACAACTTACAAGGGAGCCACTTTTGATGCTGCTTGCATCTAGTATCAAAACCTGGTACATTTTGCAGCCCTATACATAAAATTTAGAGAACCAATAAGAATTCTCTTTTAAAATCGCATTTTATGTATTTATTTATTTATTGATTTACTTTTAATTTTTACTATTGGATTTTTATTTGTTTATTTCATGCCAAAACTAAGACTCTCGCAGAACAGGGCGCTGCAAAAATCTCGCCCGCTTCTATGCCTGGAGTATATGTACGATATGTATTAGAATTAAGTCAGATAGCTATTTGTTTGATAATTGATAGCATAGGAAACAAAAATAAGGGGCTTTTTTCTATACAGACGATAAATGTATAAATTATAAATATATTTCTGTAAAAGGCTTTCAAGATTATTGAAAAATATTATTATTATTATTATTATTATTATTATTATTATTATTATTATTATTATTATTATTATTTTAGTGAAATACAAATAAGCAAACTATTTTCTTTTAAAGTTGAATGGAATAAATTTTCGAATGTTTAAAATGAAAAGTTTATTGTATTTTTGCATTAAATGTATTTTTTTTTTTTTTTTTTTTTTTTTTTTTTTTTTTTTTTTTTTTTGCAAAAGTAATCACAGCATAAATTAATATTTTTATGCAATTTAAAAAATTTACTGCATCTAATTAGGTGGGACATTACAGTTGTTAGTGAAGTCCAAACCATTGCTCACACGTAATAGGCAGCAATGACATTCGGCTATAGGGTAGCCGAAAAGCTTCACTTTTGAAAAGTACACCAACTTTTCCGCCGCTAAAAATGTCCGTATTATGTTGTAATTTTTCAAAATCAAACTTGTAGCTTTTTGAAAAGATTTTTAAACGTTTTTTTTTCCATATTTTGTACTTATTATTCACTATTTTGCATTTTTAACTGCTTTTCTTTAAAAAGAATGCTATGTTAATAGTCTGATAAGTGGTTTTCAAAATTGCATCTTTAGAAAGTTATGCCGCTGTCGAATGTTTCAACAAATCGTCTAATGAGACTAATCCTTCGGTGCAAATAAATATAAAATATATGACGGAATGAAAATTTCGCCTTGCTTTTAACATAAAATGAATAATATGAACTTTAAAATGTTCATGCTTACTTAAAAGGCGATTAAATAATCAACGATTAAATAATCAACTATATATAATATATATATAGATGTTAAAAAGTTTATTTTATTTAAAAATCTCAGTACTTTCAAACCTTTTCCAAACAGGTTCTTCCTCAGAGAATATTTTCTTTTATAAATACAAATATAAGATTTCGTGTTTGAAAAATGAACGAGACTCGTGGCTTGAAGATTGAGTTAGTAATATTTTAGGTGAACGGTAAAAAGAAATATTTGATTGTCAAGTATTTCTTTTATATAATATTAGAATAATAGAAATATTTGATTGATGAATCAAATATTTCTTTTTACCGTTCACCTAAAATATTACTAACTCAATCTTCAAGCCACGAGTCTCGTTCATTTTTCAAACACGAAATCTTATATTTGTATTTATAAAAGAAAATATTCTCTGAGGAAGAACCTGTTTGGAAAAGGTTTGAAAGTACTGAGATTTTTAAATAAAATAAACTTTTTAACATCTATAGTTGATTATTTAATCGCCTTTTAAGTAAGCATGAACATTTTAAAGTTCATATTATTCATTTTATCCTTCGCTGCATACCGAAACCATGATTATTTTCAGCTAACACGGATAACCAGTATTACATATTAAATGTGCATGAAATAAGACCATAAAGAATATTTAATAGGTTTGATGCGTTTAACCTTTTATCTACGGAATTATTTTTTAAGAAATTGCTTCACCTCAATAATTATTTTCTTTAATACCTGAAGATATACTGGAATTTTTAAATTATAATAATCTGAAATTTAGATTTGTTTTTTCTTTAAAACTGATTAAATGTATCGGTAGTTACATTTTTTTGTAACGTATTTTTAAAAATAATGAGATTAATTAATCAAAAATACTCTTATGGAAATATCACAATTTTTATAAAGGATTTAAATCATCATTTTAATCATTTAAATATATTATGATTTTCTCTATAAATAGAAAGACTTTTGAAGTTGAAGAAGTTTTATATAACCTTTTTTTCTTTTTTAAGAAAAACTATACCTATGAAAATGATTAAAATTCTTATCAATGTGAATGGTCCATATTATCGTCTGATAATCGCTTTAAATAAAAGCGATGGAGTGACTATTTAACAAAAGTTGCAGATTTTTAACAATGTAGAGTTAATATTTATTCAGATACACGTATTTATGTGAGTGTCATGTGCAGGACATTTTCTATGTTTTTTATACAATGGCCCAAATCTAAATTGCAATACACCAGAGCTGTAATTGGGTGAGAACGCGTGGGAGCGCTCTTCAGAAAAATATTTGGTTTATTACTGTAAAAAATAAAAATAAACAATTTAATAAAATCGCATTCGAGTTCAATTCACTTTTTCTTCAAACAAAGCGTTATTTTTTGCTAGTTTTAAGAAGATCCGTTCCCATTTATCAAGAAAGGAGATATTTCGACCATTAATATGCTTTGAAGCCATCATGCTGACACCGCCCCTTGAATAGGCCTGAGCGCTGACACAAAAATGGCGACTGCCGAAGACTGATTTTTTAAAGTGTGTACTGTCCTCCTATATTTTGAGTCCAATATTTTATTTTTAAAAAATCTTAGACTTCTTTAATCTAGGAAAAATAAAGCGAGAAAACTTAAAAAAAAATATTTGTACCAAAATTAAAAGGACTGTCAGCGCTGAGGCCTATTTATTCAGCGAGTGGAGGTTGAGAATTGACGTCAGTTGCCCTACTCTTATTGAAGGACAGCGAATTACATTGCTATAAAAACTTCAATATAATAGTTATAACTATTAATTTTTTTTAATGTCTGCTTTTGGCTAAATGTTTCAAATTGGTTTTTGGGTTAGCAAAAATCCAGTAGTATCATAATCTATGAAAAGGTTAAGTTCCCACAAATATTTTTTTTTTCCAACTACAGCACTGCAATACACACTGTTTAAAAAAATCTAAAATTCACATATATATTTTTCCTGAATTTCACAGAAAAATCCCTTTTCACGACAAAAGGGCATTTTCCGTTAAAAGTCAAAAATTTTCATGATATTTCCTGAAAATAACGAAACGGACGAAAACAGAAGGAAACAACGAAGATACTCCGTTATCTATCGCAAATTTACTTTCAATGTTTGCAAAACTGGCATGTTGTTGCATAGAAATGAAAAAACGCAACAAAAAAAAATCCTGGCTCTTTTATAAGATTTGTATTATGCTGCTGAAGTGCAACTGTACCGATACCAACATTTTTCTGAGCAATAAATTAACCAGACCTTATTTTAAGCATTCATTGAGCAAAGAAAATTTCCCTAATACATTATTTAATCAAACCATATTATAATTATTCCTTAACCATAAGAAAATTAGAATAATAAATTAGCCTTATTAATTAAAACTTGCAAACAGCATCGATAAAATTACAATCTATATCATAAAAATATGAGCACACTATAGAATCCACTATATGACTTTAGAATCAGAAGCATTCGTAGATCCTGTGTTGTAATAGCTAGAATAACAGAATTCCGCAGCAAAAGTAGCCAGTTCGAATCACATCAACGACTTTGTTGTTTTTTCCTCGATCAATACAGGTGTTTCTAAACTGTTGGATAGATAGCAAAAATAGATAATTGTTATACCAACTTTATAATGAAAAGATTCCGCTTCTTCAAATGGAGTTTTTCCTTCTTCTCTTTTCCGAAACGGAAAATCTATTAAATGATCGGGCAACTTTACTGCCAGTAGTTTTACCGTGAATTCATGGATTTATTTTTAACAGTGTATCTAACAATAACAAAAAAGGACTCTTTCATTTTCATAATCCACAGTTTAGATACTCTAGATGCAATCTGCTATCATCATTGTGCTTTCTACATGTTTCAAACGATGCTTAATTAACTATCCTCATAAAATTTTCTTGTACACCTTAGATCTCCACATGGCGCTCTGGTTACAAATCATCTGTGTACTGGACAAAATATTGCATGTTTGATGCGTGTTTTTATTTTTCGTAATATTAGATTTACTTTTTTCCCCCGACATTCGATGGATAATTAGAATTTTTAATGTAAATAAAAGTGTATTAATAAAATCACATAAAATTGCTAAATGGGGCACAAAAAAGAGCCTTTATATGAACTTGTATAAATAAATTGGATGATAAAAACATAAAATCTACGTTTCGAAGCACAAGCATATACTGCGGATGACATGTAGAAGCTTTTCGAAACGTAAATATTAAGTTTTTATCCTTCTACATATTTATACAAGTTCGGAAAGATTATGCACAGGCTATACCATAGGTTTATCATAGTGTTTTCTTGCACCCAAAGGTATGAAAACATGCAGGAGTAGGGAAGGTAATTCAAAATCTTAAATTTTTTTTTTTTTTTTTTTTTTTTTTTTTTTCCTAGCAACAACAAATTTGAAAAGTGCTTATGCATTCGGTTTGTCTGGCCGTCAGACCACTCTCTAATATCCATAAATATACTCGTATTTTCATGCAATTGATAAAACGTATTTAGGATCACCAAAGAATGCTTAATATTACTTATGAAGTATGTGCGATATATGGTTCATTTACAGTAATACTCGAAAGAATTCGATTACATTATGGTATACGGGGGAAAATCGTTTGGAGAGTATTTTAATGACATAATCTATTTTAAATGTATTGAAACTGATATAAATCACTGAATTTCACTACGATTACGTTAAAACAGTTGTAGTTGTATTCATGTCGGCCGATTATCTACGCTATGGGATATAGGCCCTATGGGGTGGGATGCCCTCCGTGGGGGCCTTTCTAAGGGAACCTAACCCGTATTTACGCAAGGCTCGAAGAAAACCACGGAAAACTCCGAACGGTTAGGCCGACGGTCGCGAAGGTCAGAACCTCGCGGCCACTGGTGGGGCTACGTTAAGACAAAGCATTCATAGCCATTTTTATTAATTTTCAGGGGCGCAAAAAAGAAATCGGTCACAGTACTGTCTTTGCGTAATAATTGCTGAAGAATTCGTTTTAAAATTCGATATGCGCTTTTAAATTTAATTAGTTTTTTGTATACTACATTTTATATGTAAATTTATACCTCATATATAGGGCTGCACAAAATTATTCGCATACCATTCTTCTTGTTAAAGGAAATTGCTCAAGGGGAAATTTCTGAAATATATGTATCTCCTAAATTAACTAAATTTTGGAATGTGTGTTGTTAATAAATACAAATCTCTATATCATATACATGGCTGCTAAAAAATTCAGACAGTTTTCCGACTGCAGTCGGGAGTAGCTGAAACTCGGTTTTGAAATGCTTTACACATTTCCATATGGTGAAATGAGACATAATATTTAAATTTTTTTAAACGGTGCAATTTTATTACACTATTCTGAATGTATTGGAAAATGCTTCATAATCTATACTTGACGCATGATATTTTCTTTCTTGTTTCTCATTATTACTTTCACATTATATTGATTGCGGTCATTAAAATTTTATCAAAACATTTTCTTTAATTATATTACATACACTATACTCTCAAAAATCTCCACTCCAGTGATGTGCCAATCCAACTGAAAAATTTCGTCAACCCGAAACTCGACAAAATTCAACCAGGACCGAAATATGGATCTCGAACTTAAAGTAAAAGAAAATGAATAATGAAGATGAAATGAGGTGAAATCAAGTGAAGAAACACTTGAAATGACGCTTTGCAGTAAAACCGCCAAAGAAGGAGTTGAAAAAACTGGGTAAACTGTTCAATTTAGCAAATACACTATGTCGCCATTAATGATTGAACACTTGCAATTTTAGACATTCTGTTAAAAATCTAGAAAAAAAGGGGAATTATTCTAAAACTCAAGTATGTAAATAGACTGGTAGAGGTCATATATTTCCGCGAAGAATCCCGTAGGAAATTCCCAAGAAAATGAAGAACTGGTTGATATTTCTCTTTCAGCACTTTATTCTAATAGATGGAAAATACTTGAATACTTTTGTTCAGCCCTGTAATTTACCAAGTATATTTATTACACACGAGTATTTTGCTAGAATTTAGTTCAAAGTTTATTTGCTTGTTTGTATTTATGTCGGCCAATTATCTACACTGGGATATAGGCCCTAAGGGGTGGGATGCCCTCCGTGGGGGTCTTTCGAAGGGAACCTAACCCGTATTTATGCAAGGTTCGAAGAAAACCACGTAAAACTCCGAATGGTTAGGCCGACGGTCGCGATTAGGTTCGAACCCCAGCACCTACCGTCTACCAGTTTGGAGCTCAGAACCTCGCGGCCATTGGTGGGGCATTTAGTTCAAAGAAAAACACTCTTAAAACTATTTAAATCACATTTCCAGAAATTATCATTTATGTGTGACCATGTGGCTAATTCTTTGCGTGACCCTGTATATTATTTTATCAATATTCTACAAGCATTTCTTAGCAAACTGAAAGCAGTTCAGCGTAAAACTGCGTAACATATTTAAAACCCACCTTTAAGTTAAATACCCTCACATTCAGTAACCTTTATGAGCTCTTTTGTGTAACCCTGTATATCAAGTATAACATTTATACACACCATATAATTTGAAAACATTTAGTAAAACTTTGAAGACATTTAGTAAATGCATGTCATAATTGAAAACGTATTTCATCCATAAACCAGCTATCATCGATAATATACAGTACTTCGGATAAGAATATACGATTTGAAATATTTTGTGTGTCCCTGTAAATGCTATGCACTTCATGTTATGCGTTAAATATTAAGTCTCAGCGGCGTGTATCAATTTTATGATACTTGAAACCGTTTAACATAATTAAAATATGTCGCAAACAATTTCCCCCTTTATTATAGTGTGATGGAATTCTTTTGAATGGCCCTGTAAATGAATAGTAACTATTACTTTCACTGCATATTTTACATAATGTATATTTTATTGCATTTTGCGAATCCATGCAAATTTGACTATGTTTGACAGGGTGTAACACCTTTAAAATTCATTTGAAACGATTTTTTCCCATAGGCCGTAATGTATCGGAAAACTTTTGACTATCCCTGTAAATAACCTAATCATAGTAGAAATTTCATTTTCAATAGGGTTCGTGCCAGGGTAAACATCAATAACATATACAAATTTCACAGCAATCCGAGCATATTTAGGGGAGTTAGGTCGCGGACAGACGGATAGACGGCCAGACAAACCGAATGCATAAACACTTTTCAACTTTGTTGTAAAATGTTAAAAAGAGCGGAGATCTTTTGAATAATATAGTCAAAACCAATGTAACAAAAGCGTTCAAATTGTAGACTATGATTACGTGGCTTATTGTAATAAACTTTGTACATTTTTATGAGGATAGTATGTATACTCGTACAGAAATTAAGTTTTTTATGAAAACAGTCCCAAATTTTGGCAAGTTTTTTGTTTATAATTTGCAGAATTCTTAATATAAAGAAAATTCTTTTAAAAAAATATGACATACAACATTTTTAACAAAACCCTGTAATCAGAATTAAAAAATATTAAAGACTGTTTGAAAAAATACCACGTTTACTAAATGATGTATCATTGCGCATGTGTGAACGCAATCAAAATATAGTTTGCATAATGCTAAAGGTATAGAGCAACTTTTGCGAAAGTCTCAAAAAACTATCTTGAAAATTCTGAAAATGATCATCGATAGAATGTGCTCAAAATCTGTTACTCCCAAAATGAAGCAAAAAAATGAGGGGCTGTATCCATATTTTATTGATTAGTGCCAATATAGCATACAAAAACGCAATATTACACGCATATTTGGATATGACCCTTCATCTCTTTGCTTCATTTTGGAAATAATGGATTTTGACCTTATTTATTCGACTATGATTTTTAGAATTTTCAAGCTATGTTTTTTTAAACTCTCACAAAAGTTGCTCTATACATTTAGCTAGTAAATTATGCAAACTACATTTTTATTGCGTTTTCACGTGCGCAGTAAAACATTATTATTTAGTAAACCTATTCATTTTTCATACAATTATTTTTTTTTTTATCATTCTAATTACAGGGTATTATGTACAATAAAGTTTGTCTTATTTTCTGATTTTTTTTTTTTTTTTTTTTTTTTTTAAAGAACTTTGCAAATTATAAGCAAAACACATGTCATAATTTGGGATTGTTTTTATAAAAACTTTAATTCCTCTACGATTATACCTGCTATCCTCATAAAAACGAACACAGTTTATTACAATAAGCCATTTAATCATGATATGCAGTTTGAATGCTTTTGCTATATTAGCTTTGACAGGGTTATCCAAAAGATCTTCATTCTTTTTCTATTTGTAGATGGTCTACTATGGGATTTAGGGGGGGGGGGAGGAATCTTTGCGAAAATATATGACTTATACTACTTTGTGTACACACGTGGAATTTCAGAATAATTCCTCATGTATTTTTCAAGATATTTAACAAAACGTCTAAAATTGCAAGCGTCCAAAGTCATGTTATTGAGAGTTATAGACAGATTTCATTTTCACAAGTTTTACTGTAATACATCAATGCTCTTTAGAGGTGTACTATAGTGTGGTTATTTTAGCAGTCTTAGACTAAACCTCCGAAAATGAAACTTTACTGATCAATATTTTGAAACTGTACTTGCTAAGATGGAGAACTACCTAAAATGGAATTTTTAATTTTGTGCTTCCTTATTTGAAGATTCAACCCTCGGCTATGTCAGGGTTCTTAAGGCCCCTGTCCTCGCTCGAGGAAACGCTCGCGAGCTAATGCTATTCCTATGCGGAAGCATTTTTCTAATAACTCTTTCGCATTTTGACATTTTTGAATAATTTTTTTTGCATTGGATAGCTGAGGTGCATGCCGACAGCGCACTTTTTTTACTTTTTCGATTTCGGTTGCAGATATTTTTTACAAAGTTAGTTTCACTTTCAAAACCGGTTTCGAAACGGAAAGTGCTTTTTAAAGAAATATCTGCAACCAAAATCGAAAAAGTAAAAAAGGTGCGCTGTCGGCATGCACCTCAATTATCCAATGCAAAAAAAAATTATTCAAAAATATCAAAATGCGAAAGAGTTATTAGAAAAAAGCTTCCCCATAGGAATAGCATTAGCTCGCGAGAGTTTCCTCGAGCGAGGACAGGGGCCTTAACGTTTTAATTATTTGTGTTTTAACGATTAGTTCAATCAAAAGAATGAGCGTTTGTTTTTCTTCTTTCCAGAAAGTATCGCTTCTCCAAGGGCAGACAGGGGCAGAATTCAAGGTCTATTCTTAAGAATCTTGCGGCTATGTCATATTCCTGAAAGAAAGCCTTGGTCGACTTTCCCTACAAAAGCTTTGAAATGGAACCCCTGAGTGCATCCGAATATACAATGGACAGAATAAAGTTAAATTATTGTTGTGTAACCGTTTTCAATAAAAACGACCGAATGACTGAATACCTTTTGCAAATTTTTAACAGTATGTCTGTGTGTAGAATGAATCATGGTTATGATCCCCCCTTCCCTTTTCACATGCATAGCGCAGAGTAATATCGCCGTTGCTTTCATTTAATAAAAAGATGTTGAGCGTGGCATATAATAGATGTATTGTAAGTTATATGTGTTCGAATTATATTGTGAATATTATAAATCGTATATAGGCTAATTATATTATTTATACACTGTTAAAAAAAAAAAAAAAATATCCGAAATTCACGGATATGGGTTTTTTTTTTTAATTTCACAGAAAAAGTCCCTTTTCACGACAAAAAGTTATTTTCCGTTAAAAATCGGAAGGTCTCATCATATTTCTTTAAAATAACGAAACGGACATAGATGGAATGAAACAACAGAGATACTCCGTTATATACCGCAAATTTATGTTGGATGTTTACAAAACTGACATGTTGCTGCATAGAAATGAAAAAACTCAACGAAAAAATTCTGGATCTTTTGTGACACTTGTATCGTCCTGCTGAATTGCAACTGTGTTGCTTTTTGTAATCGAGATTAAAGATTATTATATTTCTTACAAACTGTATAACAACTTTTCATATCAATTTTATAACAGAAAATTATTGTTTCTTCAAACTGAGTTTTTCCTTCTTTTATTTCCCAAAACGGAAAATCTACTAACGGAACGGAAAAAATCCGGTAAGTTTGCTGCAAGTACTTTTACTGTGAATTCACTCATTCACTTTTAACAATGTATATGATAAGTAATATGTAAGGGTGCATGTATGTTATATGTAAGATATAGTATATGCATAAATATGTAAGTAAAAATGGTCCTAAATATAGATAAGGAAGAAAAGTCATTTAGAAATAATACTATTATTTTATCTTACACTATTATTGGAGTGGCTACACTGTTAAAAGTTTTGCAGCATTCTGTCCAGACATTTGACCGTTTTTTCAAAAAACGGTTACATAATCGTAATTTAACTATATTCTGGCCATAAAATAGCCAATAATATGGTCAGAATAGCGTTAAATTATGGTTATGTAACTGTTTTTTTTTTTTTTTTTTTTTTTTTTTCAAAAAAAAAAGTCAAATGACTGGACAGAATGCTGCAAAACTTTTAACAGTGTAGCCACTCCAATAAATAAATAAAGTCTGCTAATAAGTCACTGGGTTTGAGGTATGTATTTGTTTTACTAGATTTCTGTTTTATTTATTTATTAGGAATTTAGATGAAACAAATTTGAAAATAAATAAACAATATTAATAACGTGTTTATGTTAATTGTAATGCAAAAGTAATTATTAGATGTTTCCTGAGAAAACAAAACAAAAATGGTACGTGATTGCATTTATTGCACGGTTCCGTCTATCCACATATTTCGCGTCTTTTTTTTTTTTTTTTTTTTTTTTTTCATTGAATGGATCTTTTAGACTAAATGTTATCTTACTACATAATTATTATCTGTATCACTTTTCATGACTCTATTAGTTTCAAATAACTGATTTTTTAAGCATTCTATGTTCTCATATTTAAAAGATAGAAAATTTTTTTTAAATATGGCTATAAAATTATAACAAAATAAGACAATTTTTAATTTTTAATTAATTTTATGTAATTTTTTATATTATTAATTATTTAATTCATTTCTTTTTTAAAATGTGCATTCTTTTCTCAATCTATGCTCATCCAGACAAATACATTTCTTACGTCCTTCATATTAGGCTAAAAATAACTCGTGGGTGGGGGCGGGGGAGGATGGTGTAATTCCGAGACATTCTTAAATTTCTAGCATATGGAGCTGGTAAAAAGCGTGACAGCGATATTGAAGCAGTCACCGAAAGCACGCCAAAGGTCTGTTACGTCAGAAGTGATGGTGGAGAAAATGACATCACGGGCGAGCTGCCAAACACCCCAAGAGAAATACCACTCTTATAAGTAGTTAAGTTTTACTAACAATAAACCTCAAAGTTAAATTATGCACCTTAAAATGCATTTTGAAATACTGTACATTAACCGAATCTTGGTTCTTAAAATTTTACAAAAAACCTTTTGTTTTTTTTTTTCTTTTTTCTTAAAATGTTACAAAAAAACCTTTTTTTTAAATGCCTGATGAACTTGTGAGTTTGTTTTAACATTTCAGTAAAAAGCTTCAAAAACAATTTTTTTAATAATAATAATAAGATATATACACATACATACATATATATGTGTGTGTGTATAATTCTTAATACACTGATGTCAAAAAGATAACATATTTCAATAACTCATTGTCTTTTGAAAAAGCTTTTTCGAAATATTGAAAACTCATACATATAAAAAAACGGCATGCAAACTAGGTAAAATAGCATACTGATATTTAACCAATAAAGTAAACCTTTCAGAAAACTGGACGACAAAAGTTTGAATTGAAAAGTAGATTGTGAGAAATGGATGCACGTTTTAATTTGCTGCTTTTTCTGCAGGGGATTTCGATCACTATTGTTGATTATAAGTTAATTAGGCTCCAGTCAATGAAATTGCATACGGTTGGTCATGTTATCTATATGACTGTTTAGCTAATGGTTCCGAAGCTATTGCTATCAACCAGCCTATGGTTTCAAGACTGTGGCAACGCTAGATTTAATAGGCAATGCTAGTAGTTGAAGTTCCGTAAGGTCAATCGCGTATAACAACGCTATCAATTGTGGTATTAAAGAACCTGTGTAATCAAACAATGCAAGAGCAATAGCAGCATAGCAACATAACATAGTTAGCAGCAATTGCAGCAAAGTTAAATGGTACAGGTAAACCTCTAATTTCACGACAAATTGTATACAGGTGAGTTAGTCAACTTAATCTTTATGCCAGACGTGCGATAATAACGCGTCTCATCTACTTCTCATCACAGATATGATCGGTACCAATGCTACAGATTAAGATTCAGAAATTTTGCTGTTATTGAAGTTAAATAACAGGTTTAAAAATATATTACAAAATTGTATTATTCCTCGCAATACTAAGGGGCTGTGCAAATATAACGTTATCAAATTTGGTAATTTTGGACCCTCTTCCCCTATTCCGATATCATACGTTGTCACCCCTCGTCACACCCGCCCTTCCAGTAATGATATCGTTATCAAAGTGTAACTTTTTTTTATTTCAAAGGTTTATTTTATTTGTGCGAAATGATATACAAAATTGGTTACATTATTTTTCGCATATTTTTATGATTCAAATGATGATAAGTCAAAAAAATATCATTTTGCATTTGAAAATCTTTATATGAAATAACACTTAAAAGAAATATTTACTACATAATAAAAAATTCAAATTTTTAAAAACTGCTCTTCAGATGCATTTACATCTCTTAAGTAACAATCATGTCAAATTTCAACTTTTTATGGCTTATAATTTCAGATAAATCATAGTTTAGAATGTGTTACGAACGATTTACATTCATTTCATCCTTTTAAACTTCGAATCTTTTAGGAATTGTTCTTAGCGAGAACTTACATCTTCACTATAATCACAATGCTAGATTTAAAGTTTGTAGTCCAGCAGCATCACAAAAATCGCAATTCTAGAATGTTTTTTTTGCTTCCGCGTCCTTTTAAGTTTCGAATTTGTAAAAATTATTTCGTCTGGGCATTTACGTCATACAAATAAAACACATGGAGAATTTTAAGCTTCTATCCCCAAAAAGTCTAAAAAAAATTGTATTTTATAACTTTTTTCAATCATTTTATACCTTTAAATTTTTAAATTGTAACAACTGTTTATAATAAGTATATCTTCATCTTAAAATAACCACAATACTAAAGTTTAAATTTCTAACCATATCTAATCGAACTAAATCGTAATTTAGAACGTTTTTTGAACATTTTCGGTTCAACTCATCTTAATAAATTGTAAATCTTTTAGAAAGCGTTCTCAACGAGCATTTACATCTTAAAAGTAACAATCATCCCAAATTCCAAGCTTCTATATCAATTGTATCACATAAATCGCAATTTTATTTATTTATTTATTTATTTTGCTCATCCATCTTTTTAATTTTAAATTATTTAAAAGCTGTTATGGGTGAGTATTTACATCGATTAAGTAAAGTAACTGCCATTTGAGGTCCCGGATACTTTGACACCCGGGATAACTTTGACATATTGTAGACGGATAGTTTTTTTACTGTTTTATACGTCTTATATTTATTCTTGTGTTTTATTCGTGCAATTAATTCTCTCTTTTCTTATAGGTCTTAGTCAGTAAGTAAAAAATGAGGACCTACGAAAAAAATACAAGAGGCCTGACATTATCGCAGTTACACTGAAGAGAATGTGGCAAATGCAGTGGCAGCTGTTAATAATGGCATGAGTAAAAAATTAGCTGCTCTAACATTCCAAATACGACATAATCCAAATACCTCTTGTCAATAAGTACCTTAGAAGACACACCAAGTCTGTGGGTCGTCCGACAATCTTTACTCATGAAGAAGAGCAGTTGATTTCCAAGACCTTCGGAGTCATGGCTGACTGGGGTTTTCCCTTAGCCAATCACGATATCACGATGGTAATTAAAACATACCCTAACTAGAAAAGATTCAATATCCTTATATTGACCGACAACATTCCATGTAATGATATAATCAAATCTCTCACCTAGAGAAAAAAAAGTGGAAAATCATCTTTTTCGCAATAAATCGTAAACTTTAATCGTTAAAATAACCTTTTTTTTTTTTTTTTTTTTTTTTTTTTTTTTTTTTTTCACAGCGAAATTTGAGATAACTTCGTCATAAATCGCCTATTACCAGCTTTTAAAACATGTTTCCAATTAAGTGACAAAACTTCTCCAGACCCGGAATAGCTTTGTCACCCCATTTCTAATATTTTTACCCTTACACACTCTCAAAAAAACTTCCGTCAATTCACAGAAAAAGTACTGGCAGCAGTGCTGCCAGCAAATTTCTGTAAAAAGACGGATATCCGTCTTTTTTTTTTCCGTCGCAGGAAGAAAATGTTCTGTTTTTTGAAGGAACGTCCGTCATGTTTTTCTTCTTTAAAAGACAGAAAATTTCCGTTTTTTGATGGAAGTCCGTTATGTTTTTCTCCGTTTTAGAGAAGAAATTTTTCTGTTTTTTGAAGGAACGTCCGTCATCTTTTTCTTCGTTTTAGGAAAGAATATTTTCTGTTTTTTGAAGGAACGTCCGTTATATTTTTGTCTGTTTTAGGGGGGGGGGGGGGGGAATTTCCGTTGAAGGAATGCCCGTCATGTTTTTATTCGTTGCAAGAGAAAATTTGTTTTTTGAAGAAAGTCCATTTTTTTGCTTCGTTTTAGGGGGGGAGGGGTGATTTTCTGTTTTTTGAGCAAATGCCAGCTATGTTTTTTTTTTAGATGAGAAAGTTGTTTTTTTTTTAATTATTTCATTAAAGATGTTCTTTATAGCCAAAAGGATCTACACTTTAACACACAGAATTGGCAGGTATCATTCAAAAAATGTTTAAATTTTTGATAAAAATCAGATCATTCATAAAATGCTGTCATCTTTGGTGTTTCAAATTTAATACCAAATGAAGTCGAAATGGAAGACCTGTTTTATCTCAGTTTTCCATTTTATTGCAATTTAATTAGCTATCAAATTATTAAATATTTAGATCATGTGATTATACCCCCCCCCCCCCATTTGTTGGACTGGTTTTGCTTTTGTCGGGAAAGCGGTTCAAAATGACAATTTTGATGGCTTATTCCGAAAGATCTATTTTGTTTACAAAAAACAGAAAACTGAGTGCATTTTGGTTGTTTTTGATTAACACCTGTCAATTTCATGCATTTCTGAACAAAAATAAATTAACGTATGTCACAAAGTTGCCCTTTTTGATTTAAAAACAATCTTTTGAAAAAAATATCTTTTAATGTGTCATCAAAGTAACTTCAAAAAACCATTACTATAAGTTTCTATTGCAAATATCATAAATATATTTCATAGATGAGTAGATATTGAGCAAAATATTGAATATAATTAACAATTTATTCCATGTAAGGAATGGGAATGATTTGTTTATTTCGAATCTGTTCACTTATACTAGTATCCATTCACAAAATTGCCAGTCATTGAAGAAACATTCACTTACCTTCCAATACCTTAAACTTTATTAATGAAAATTGAAAAACAAATTTCTCCTGAGAAGTTATTCTATTTTAAAGCATATGAACGTTTAAGAAATTTTATTCTAAAAACAAAAAGTATCCATAAATCTTTTTGGGGGGGGAGGGGGAGGAAAGATATATTACAGGAAGCTCATTTCCTAGAAAATAAAACATTGATGTTTTCATAGGATTTTTTTCAGAAATTACCTTTCTCCGTGCCTCCATAATAACAAAAAGATTGAAATATAAAGAAACTACATGCAGATTTGCTTATTACATTACGATCACTTATTTAAAAAATTCTAGAATGTCTGGATCTGTTTTCTTCAATTACATCATAACATGTTACTTTGCATTTAATTTATATATTTTTTTTTATGATATAGAACTAGATTTTTAAAAGTATTTTTACTTCAAAATTATGACAAGCTGAATATAGATTCTGCCATTGCAGAATTCAGTTTCGCCTCCGATTACCAGAAAAAAAAAAAAAAAATCGATAGGGTCTTTTAGAAGGGAGACCCTGTTTAGAATGCAATGAACTAACTTCATTTTTCTTGTGTTTATTAATATAATAGCAAACAGAACGGCGTGAAATACCCCAATTGATTAGCAATTTCTCTCTGAGTCATTGGAATTGCGGAATAATAAAGAGATGCAATTTGACGTGCTACTTCTTCATTGACTAGATTCATCAAACACGGATTTTTTCTTTAATTTAAACGCTTTTTTATTGACGTTGAGAAAAAGGAAATGCATTTTAACAATAAAACGAATGGAATCCCATCGAATTTGACGAATGAAATATTTAAAAGTCCCGATCGATTTGGTTAAAAAAAAATCAAGAGTAATTACTTTATTGAATCAATGTATAGTAAACATATAAATACTTTTATAAATACATCCAAAGTTATTCAGACAATACCATTAAATAAACGAATATTTCCAAACTTAATGTCAAGTTTGTCAGTTACAATTATGCATGCAAATATTCGCACATTTTCAGTTAAAATTGTAATCTGAGTGCCGGCGAAATCCAGAAATTTTATTTTATATGCATTCACAGAGAAATTGTTTTATTAAAAAAAGAAACTAATTTCATTTTTACTGTGACATTATTTTCACTAACTGAAGTCATCTGAAAGTAAAATCTCAACTCAGTGTCCATAATGAAAAGAAATATTTAAACGTAATATCGTTACGAGTAAAAATGCGATGTTTTAAATAGTGATGTCATTTTCTCTTCAAATGTTTTTTAAAAGTTACTGTTATTAGTAATATGAAAAAGGCATCCGTAATAATATTGTAATTCATATTTATCTGGTTGCTGATTGACATCATTTTCCTCATTTGAAATTTTTCTTTAGACATTAATTTTTATCATAAATTATTTTCTGTTATTTTATTTACATTATTATTATTATTTCTCAGTAAATATAATTTTTTTTACCTCAATTAGTGCATAATTATACGCAATCATTTTATTGTGGTTAGATTTTACGAAAACAATTGACTTTTTTCTTTTAAATGCAAGGGCAAGTTCACTTTTGAAATAAAGCTTCTGACTCGTGGAAAGTGATAATGGAAAATAAATTTTTATTATCGAGAGAAAGGGTAAATTGAGTTGCCACCATATTTAAGAAATATCGTAAAAAGTATTTAAAATTAAAAATGAAGTATAAAAATGGAAATAAATTAAAAAATAGCTAAAATGGGCACAACTACAAATAAATAGCTTTCATTTAAAAAAATAATTATCAAAATCTGTTGAGTAGAAAATTTTCGGCTGACGACACGACATTTTTTAGCTTGTCTGAAAGAAATAGCATCGGAAGCTAAAAAGAAAAATGAAATCGAAGCTGAAGTATATTGTAATAAATATTCTAAGTTTCACCCCTTCACACTCAAGTTGTGAATTCTTAAATTCTAGATCGATTTTAATACCAAATTTTAAATTATACAAAATATTGCACATTTCAGATATTTAACTTTACTTTCAAGATATGTATTACACTTCTTTCTAAATAATCAGCAATAATTTTAAGAGTAGTATTAATAATTTATATTTTGTGGTATATATATATATCCATCCAGCTGCATTCCATACATTTTAAAAAATTCAGCTCTTTTATAAAACACATTTAGCTAAATATGTCTTTCAACTTTTGTCTTATCTTATTATTGGTCTTATCATACATCAGAATTCATGATTTTTTTAAAAATCCCACAGTATTGTTTTATGACTTTTCTTTTGATTTATAAAATAAACATAATGCTCAAAAATATGCATGTCAAAGTATTACCAATATATTATTAATAATATTACACAATTTATGTAAATGATTAAAAGGCAACATTTAGGTTACGGTAAAAAATTTTATTATACAAAATACATGGTAAACTACAAATCAAATGTAAAAAATTTTAAGACAAGAAAAGGACAAGCAAATGCTTTAGTCAGAGTTTTCCCCAGAGGGTTTCAGGGGGGCGCTCCGCCCCTCTTGCCCTTTAGTTTAAAAAATAGCGCCCCTCTTGCCCTTTAGTTTAAAAAATAGCGCCCCTCTTGCCCTTCATCCAAAAACTAGCGCCCCTCTTGTCGCTGATTGAAAAAAATATCGCCTTTCTTGCCCCACATTTGAGAAAACACAGAATTTCAGCGATGATGCAGACGCGCTATAACGCATAAACTACATAAAAAATCGGCGTCGGAACGCAAAAAAATAGTTCTTAAGCGTCCCACAGGACGTGTAATTTCGCCAAAAAATTGCGGAAAAAAAAGTCAAATTTCACTAAAAAAAAATCACGAAATAAAGACTCATTTCTAGCAAAATTCACGACAAAATGGCTAATTTCGTCACAAAGACCCATAAAAACGGCAGATTTCCTTGCCAAAAGTTCGCGAAAAAACGCGAAATATCTCGAAAAGACGGCAGATTTTGTCAAAAGATTGTAAAAAAAATGCAAATTTCTTCATAGACACACACACACACACAAAGTTAATGCCAGAAGTGAATTTTTCTGTTCTACAAACTAATTTTCCTGCTTCAAAATTGTGTTTTTAATGCTCAAAAAGCGGATTTTCCTACTTCACGATCTAGGCGTGTGAAGGGAAAATTACTCCTGGAGCATAATTAGAAATTGAGGCCTGCCCCCCCCTCCCAACTTTTTCTTGTAACAACCCAATAATGACGTTTGTAGCATAAATTTGGCACCCCCTAAATTTCCGAGCCCGAGGCGACCTTCTCCTTCCCCCTTCCCTTTGTTCACAATCCTCTTTTGACTGTACAAAACTTTCTAAATGTGAATCCTGAAAGCACCCGTTTATGAAACAAAAAGAACCCTTTACTGAACAAAAGTATTCTTTTTTCTCAAAAAAAAAAAAGTCTTTTTCAATAAATCAGGCCTGCCCCTTAACAATCTTTTAACAAAATCGGCCGTTTTTCCGCGATCTTTTAACAAAATTTGCCTTTTTTCGCGATCTTTAACAAAATTTGTCGTTTTTTCGTGATTTTTTAGCAAAATCTGCTGTTTTTCGCAATCTTTTACCAAACTTTATGGGTTTTTTTTCTTTTTGCTCAATTTTTTGGCGAAATTTTTGTTCTTTTTCGATTTTTTGACGGAATTTCTGTTTTTTTCACGATTTTTTGAACCGCTAAATTCTAGATTCGACTGTATAAAAAGTGCCCTTAAAAATCAAAAAAGTGCCCTGAAGAATGTAAAAAGTGCCCTTTTCAAAACAGTAGCGCCCTGCCCCTTTTTAAACCTGGGGGAAACTCTGCCTTAGTTAAGATAAAAAAAAATAACTACATTATATAAAAGACATTAACACATTTTAAACAAATTCGGAAGCAAATAAGATATAAGAATTTGTTTAGTTAAAGTGCTCGTACAGAAAAATAAGTTTGGCAACTCGGTTGATTACTAATTTTTCGAATATACCAAGCCAAAGGCATATTCGTTCTACTGAAAGAGATTAAGCTATGGTGAGGTAATCAGCTTGCTTATCATAAAATCAAATTTTTTTAGCATCAGTCTCTTCGGTGACAATTATAGGCTTCTTCCACCATTCAAAATAATTGAGATTCACTACATCAGCTATTAAGCTGTTTACAACAGAGATACCTGTTTTATAAAGAATAATTAAAGTTATTGTGTCTAGCATACTTTAAGATTTTTTAAATAAAAACACAAGTTACAGAATTTATAAACATATACACACACACATATAATTACAATCTAATTGTTACAGCTCAAGAAAGAAAAAAAACATTAGGCAGTTCCATTCGGTTAATCCAACAGGTCATGCAACAAATAAATGTAGTAAAAAAAGCAAATAAAAATTGAATTCAAACACTTAAAAACTTATAGGACCAACTATTAGGTTTAACTCTCATTGCATTGTGTACCACATATGGCACATACCTAAAAACATAATTCTCAATGCGTGCCATAAATTTGGCCAATATGATTACTGTAATTGATCAAGAATAGTCCAAAAAATGGAACAACACTAATTTTGCCCATATCAAATGGCTGGATTTGACAAAAAAAAAAAAAAAAAAAAAAAAAAAAAGAAAATGTACAGTTTATTTGCTTTAGAAGTTGATTTTATTTATTGTTATTGTTATTAAATAAGCATTTCATTAAATTATAAAATATTATTCCACTGAGATATAGCTTATATGATATAAGTTCACTCTCTCTAATCCACAATAGCCTATAATCCACAGTGTAACTGGATTCAGACCATAATAAAAGTTGATTGCCCTTATGAATTAAGAAATTTTTAATGCATTCTTTAGACCGAGATATTTTATGTACATTATGAATAATGTGATATATTCTAAACACATTCACTAGCTATATAAAAAGAAAAAAATTCTTAGAAGGGATAAGTATCCCATGAGTAAAAAACTCAGCTTTTTAGGAAAACAAAGTTTTGTTATTGATCAAGATAGACTGATCTCTAAAGGTTTCAAGATACAATAAACTAAAAACCTATAAAGCAAATAGAAATTTGTTCTAGTAGTTTTGTATTATATCATTTAAATAGTTTCATAATATTGAATATAACCTTTTTTTATATTAAAAATCATTTCTTTCATTTCTGTGTAATTTATTTGCAGTATGATTATTACTTTTGTTGATAAATTCCTAATATTAAGATGTAAACAAAGAATTGACCTATAATCTGCACAATTCTATAATTCACAAAATCCTTGATCCCAACATGTGATTAGAGGGAGTGTACTGTAATTATTATAAATAATAATAAATTACCTGCCACAGAATAAATAAGCAATGAAAACATAAATAGTTTTATTTTTTACTAAAAACATACATTTCAACTATATGCAGATATGCCAACTGCTATGAAAATAAACCTTAGTTCTTACAAGCTTGAGTTATTATAAACTGCAATGCTATGAAATATCTTAAATCACAAACACATTTTTAACATTTGCAATTTTTAGTCCATGAAACATTTTTAAGGAGTGATTTTGATCTGAAATTTCCAAAATTTTAAAGCATTTCGTCCCGGAAATTTTAAAATAACGACAGTTAGTTTAAAAATTTGGACAAAAAAACTGGATTGCACAATAAAGTTAACATAAAACCCTCAATGTTTCTTAACCACCAATAAATCGTGTTTTCGTAAATGTTTATATCAAGAATTTTCTTCTTTAAAAATTTTGTTGCCATCTCAGAAAACACACAAATCTTCACTTGGTAGCTGAGTAAAATCGCTAATTTCATTCGAGTTTAGGAAAAATAGTGCAAAAGTACAAAATAATGAATTTTGATAGATTATGAAGGGAAAATATAGTCAATTTTCGCATTATCGCTGCAGAGTTGAGTTTTTTCAAATATGTGGCAGGCATAAAGGGCGCTTTCTTTTTTTCTTTGAATGAGCGATAAGAGGGACGCTAGTTTTTGGATGAGGGGCAAGAGGGGCGCTATTTTTTAAACTAAAGGGCTGGGGGGGAGGAGCGCCCCCCATTGAAACCCTCTGGGGGAAACTTTGTAGATATTACATCTTAAATTTAATACAGACATAACTTAAAATAAATATTTTGGCGCAATGAGATTGCGAAACTTCCTTTTAATTGAGACATTTTAATAAAATATACATTTTAAACAACGAATTTTCCTATATTTGCATGCTTAAAAATATCTTTCTCATAGGTTAATAATGCGTCAAGTAAGCTAAAAAACATATAACTAATTTTTTATGAAAATATTTTTTGCTTGAGTTCGGGCAAACATCATGGTCACACGTTATAAAATATTTTTGTAACAAAAATTATAATTACTTGTAACTATCACTATTAATTTAATTCGGAGTTTCTAGTTTTTTTAAGAAAATAACAAACATAAGCTACATATGATATTACATTATCTCACAGTTATACAATTTAATGCATAGCATAAAAAATGCTTAATTATGCCAGCTTAAAAGTAAACAAAGCTGTATAAAAAAAAAGTTGATTACAACTGTTATACTAAAGACATACTTTTCGTTAAATTCGACCATGTCGACATTGTTTTTAAAATGACAGTGTACTAGTGCACTATTAAAAACATGATCTAATAAAAAAAAAACACATGCAAGCATTATTTAGTCTTACGTCTAAAATCTAAAAAGAATAATATAATATTGCTTACATTATGTTTACTTTTTCACCTGCTAAGTTTGGAACTTTGAAAGCGGATGTAAAATGGCGCATGTCATCTGATAACTTACGATTCGTAATCAAAACAGAAAATTAATTTCTTTGCACTGAATTTCGTGTTACATAACAATAATTTCGACTTTAGAATAGAATACCACCAATCTGAGTTTATTATTACACTGAATTTGATGATTTATTGGAATGAATTGCGACTAAAGAATAAAATACCATCATTCCGTGATTATTCTTAAACTTTTTACGGAGCTACTATAAAAAATAGTATAGATTTAAAGTTTATTTGGCATTTCATAATTCCAGTTTAAATGTAATAATGCTCCTTTGTTTTTAAAGTGTAGATAATAAAAAAGATAAATGACATGTGCCAAAGACATCTCTAATAATTTAACGGTTATACAATGAAAACATAGAAATGGTTAAAATCAAATTCTGAAATAAGTACTTACCCATTTTTGATATTATATTATCCGAATCCTGTAATAATTAGTCAAACGTGGCGCATGTGCACACACAGTCAGCAACACAAGGCTTATATAATATATTTTTCTATAATCAGAGCCATAGATTAGGAACAAATAACATCAAGCACGTAACATCAGACGTAAAGAAGAAAAAGACAAATGCGCATGCGTGCGGGGAATAAACGAAATTTATTCGTCTTTTTCCGATTTGCTGCAACGATTCACAGAAAAATAACCTCTTCAAGGAGTACAGAAATTATTTGTTCGAGAATGAGGGAAAATCTCTATAAATAAAAGGAATTCCGAGGATAATTAATTGAGGCACAGGAAAATCGTCTGCTAAGAAAATCTTTTTTCATTTTGAACTCTATAAATAAAAGGAATAAAGCAGAAGAAATATAAAACAGATAATGTATTTATCACAAAAAATCGTCTGCTAAGAAAATCTTTTTTCATTTTGAATAAAATTAAATAAAATATTGAAAACATTTGATTTAAACTAAAAATTGTATTACTAAAAGTTTTCTTTTTTTTTCAGAACCTTTTAATACTTTATAACGATGAAAATGACGTATTTCAGACAATGCATTTCTGCATGCTTCCAGTTATTGATAAAATCATACAAATTTCAAGTTCGTTTAATATTGCTAATACGGACCCGGGCAACGCCGGGCGGGTCAGCTAGTGTAGTGTATAAAGACGAATATTTCTGACAGTGCAATACTTCTCCTATGTATTTGAATTCGCTTTGATGTTGAAGGGAATTGTTAGATCGGTACGCCTGTATTTTTTGAGAACCGAATACGAAGAATAAAAAAAGTTGTATACAGAAATATGTCTGAAACGTGACAAAGTAACCCTGAGTTACGGTATATTTCTTAAGAAGTACTATCTATTACATTCTCCCATATGTAGAAATTTCTGATTTTTTTTTTTTTTTTTTTTTTTTTTTTTTTTATTGCAGATCTACGCCATTCATGACCTTAGAATCCAATAACATCTCCAGTTCAAAACTTTATAAATCTATCTATCTGTTACTCAATATTTCAATCTACTTCCATCTTTTCACATTTTTATTAGTAAATCAAATTTCTTGTATTTTAGATTTTTATTTATCATTAAAATGTTATCTGCTCTTCAATTACTTATCTTTTAAAATCTTATTTGTAATTTTTGGGTTACTTTGAAAATGTTTTGGAGTGTTGTAAGGAACTGTATTTTGTCATTTTAGGCCTAATGTTGACAAAATCGGAGGAAATAACATATCGTCACTATGAATTTATTGTTATTTATTATTTTAATCTATTTTATAATCTGTTGCTCGTAATTAAAATTCATAATGTTTAAATCTTGTCTTAAAACGTAATTTTAATTACTGATTTATTTTTTTAATTTCGTCCTTAAGAATTCGACAGAATTTGTAATTTAAAGGATAGTTGGAGCATGGCATTCTGCATCTTAAAAATCGTTAAAAATGTCGAACTTTTTTCATTCCTGGACCGCGTTGAGGCTATGCTGACAAAAAGGTATAATCTACGTTAAAACAGAGACAGTCACCAGCCTTTTGCTATTATTCTTTAAAAATCGGTTCAATAGTTCCAGAAAAAACTTAAACATTTATTTTTTATTATATTAGTACTGATAAATAGGTTGAAAACATGTCACGTTTGCTCAAGAAGATTTATATTTAATTACTACACAAAATGCAATGTCAACTTCTATTAATCTACGTGTATCATCATCATCATTATTATTATTATTATTATTATGTACACTTTTTCTATATCGTTTCTTTCTGCAATGCATTTTTCACTATACCCTCTTAGCTTATTATTGCCTTAAAAATTGGAATTAAATTTCACTTACCCTTTTAAACCAAATGGTTTCGCACCAGATTTAAAACAATCGTTCTATTAGGATCGTACATATAAAGTTAAATTTTCCATAACAGAATCCCAAGGGACCTGAAGTAATTCAGTCGTAAAGGAGTTTTCATCTTATGAAATATGCCTTCTGTTATAACTGTATTGTATTACTTTCAACGAGACCATATAATTTTCCATTTAAGATAGAATTCTATATTATAGGAGTCGTTTTTACAGGGTGCAATATGTTATCTGTCGCTGACCTTTTATTTCTCAAACGTTGGTCGTAGATATTTAGTTCCAGTTGCAAAAATGTTTCAAATGAGGTAAATATTCATGCTGTAGCGTTGTTTAAAGAGAAAAAAAAATCCCCGTCGGCTTGGCCTATAAGCGGAGGTAGATTTCAAAGAGTGCTCATTTCAACAACAAAAAATAAAATATGATTAGAGATAAACCCAATTTAACAACTTTATTTGGCAGCTTTTAAAAAAAAATTAATTTCATTTTTTTTTTTTTTTTTTTTTTTTTTTTTTTTTTTTTTAAATAAGAACTGGTTTTATCAGAATCATCTAAGCGAAATTCGGCTCAAATGCCCATCTTGACAACATATTTTGAAATATATTCTGACTTTATTAAAAAATTGACCAATACGACACATTATATAGTTCCTAAATAACAAAAAACTCTTAATTGAATGCGTTTAAGAGCAAAATTTAATTTAAAAATGAGTCTTAAAATAACCAATTCGTTATTTGAATACATCCTCAATTCTATAATCATCATCGCTTAGGGAAATTTTGTGCGAAGTGCCCACTTTCACAGCTTTTACTTAAAAATATATTTAGCCTTTTAGCCTTTATTTAGCCAGCTTTTATTTTAAAATATATTTAGCCTAAAAATATATTAAGCCCTTTTTAGAAGTGATGTAAACTTTAAACTGATTCGATATCTATTTTAATTAAGAAGTTATCGCATTTTTTCGGTTTTCACAAAAACCTTCCCTATTTCCACCCCCTTGGTCCGAATTTGCCCATTAACGAACTCGACCGAGATTTTATACCCCTTTATTTTATTTATCAGTTTGGAGAAGATTGGAGCAGAATTATAGAAGTTATCATGTCCAGAAGAAAGTGATATATACAGATATATAGATAGAAAGAGATATATATATAAACTTTTTTATTAATGGTAGTTTTGGGGTCTAAGAGGTCATAATCGGTGTAGATCTGCAAAAATTTTTCAAAAATTCCAACATAAGAACGACCGCAATAGTTAGTATTTCATACGAAATCTACCTAAAATCAATTTTATAAAAATTACAAAATCTCACTTTTTATACCATCCCTTGGTCCCTATAGTTATATTTAGTTAAAGTTTACGCATATTATAAGAGCTATAACTCAAAAAGTTAAACTTCTGTAAGACAAAAATTTACAAATCATTAATTTCAAAGTTGAGCACATAATTTTCTCTTTCATTCAGGGATCAGTTAAACAATTAATTAATGAAATTCGAGATCGAAATTAGGGTGCAATTTTTCTTTTTAACGGCGAAACCAGCATTAATCGGTATCGCCATATCCAAATGTCAGCGCCGAAACTAGCCTTTTTCGCACCCGGGGCAAACATGGATTTTGGCGCCCCCCCCCCCCTCCCCAACTCTCCACATATATGCATTCTTTGTATTAAAGACACCAAACAAAATCTTTAATTGGGGCCCCTTCACCTTCTGTTCTGGTGGTGCCCGGGGCACTTGCCCCCTCTGCCCCCCTCTAGTTTCGGCCCTGCCAAATGTCACCAAAGAGAGTTTTTTTATCTAAAAATTTCAGTTAAATTCAAGGTGGTCAAATAACATGCAAAAGTCAAAGTAGGTATTGTTTGTTATCGTAAAATCCGAGCAAAACCACCAGCTCTTTTGAGTATGCATCAGTTATGTTTTGATTTTAGGTGCATTCCGCATCAAATCAGGCAGTAATGCCTGATTTGATGCGGAATGATTTGAAAACACTGCATCATAGTCTTAAAGCAATGGCGAAATGTGTGTTAAATCTTATTTCTGATAAATGTAAATTTAGAACTCATTTAATAAATTCTTTTTTTCAAATCTATACTTTTTAAAGATTATGATGTATTTTCTTATTCTGAGTCCTCATTCGGGTAAAATAAATTTTAATATCTTTGCAAAACTTGTTTTTTTTTTTTTTTTTTTCATTCCTAATTTTAATGTATTTTTCAAGTGAAAAAGTAAGAAAATAAGGATTGCAAAAATTTATGGTGGAATAAGATATAAGCAATCCCTATCAGAAACAGGCGACCCGGCGATATTGTCCCATAAAAGGACTGGCCCCTTACACAAAACTTTCATTTTTAAGTCATTTAAGAAATAAATAGGGATCATTTGAATAAAGGGTCGTCGTTTTGAACACATTTCTATTCACTTAAGCTAACAATATTTACTCTAATAATTTAGTTGGAATGCTTATTGTTTATATCAACACGGAGCATTCTTTAGTGCAGAGGTTCCCAAAGTGTGCTCCGCGGAGCCCTTGGGGCTCCGCCTGAACTTTCCAGGGGCTCCGCGATGTTCAAAGAAAATAAAACATGAAAGAAATTAGCATATTGCACGTGAAAGATTTTCAAAGGTAAGTAGGAATTTTTGTGAGTATGTATCAAAAATTAATATGTATCTATAAGTGGGTTAAAAAAAAATCATTAAAACATTTACGATATACATATACCTATTTTCTGTATAATATTTGTGGTTTGAATTGTTTTATTTTATGTTTCTGCATTTAATGTGTTTTAAAAATTCGATTCAAAATAAGCTACAAGAAGTAGTATTTTGAATAGAATGCACAACATGAATTGAAAAATGAAAGGCGCGACAGAGCGCTTAATTCTGCTTTCCAAACAAACGGGATAACAGTTTTTTCTTTGGGGCTTTGCCTTTTCACATGTTTATACTTAATTCTTTTTTGCTTAAGGGTAACCATCAGTATTACCTTCTCATATACTGCTTATGATACATTCTAAAAATCACTATAACGCATTTGCTATTGCAGTGATTGATTAAAATTTTTTTTTGGTAAAAGATAAGACTCGTTTCTTAAAAGTGGTATAATTTTTTGGATAAAATATATCACCGCTTTTTTTTTAAATTTAAATTAAAATTTTTTTCCATGTTTCCAATAGACACCAACAGGTGGAGATACGGGTTCTATTAGGTTTTCCGTGTGGATTAAAAAAGGATTGTTTTATCGTTTTTATGTATTTACTTTTTTATATATTATCATTAATTTTTTAATAAATTCAATAAGGGATATATTTTATACCTTATTATATAAAATATTGTTCAAAAAGTCCTTTTGTTTTTAAAAAAAAGCTCTTTTATTTGGACAAGCCGTACAAGAAATGACGCAAAATGTTGCTTATTCCGGCAAACCCCATGATTGACGTTTTGCAAGAGAGAGGTAGAGATGGTCCCTTACTCTTCCTATCAAGGGGGGGACTACTCCCACCCTATTTCTCCCTCCCTCTAGCTGATAAGCGTAGAATGGTTTTCCTACAGTAAAGTTTAGTGTAATTCTAGTAACTTGTGAGAGATAAAAAAAGTCGAGGTTTTCAGTATATTTATTTAGTCGTTTTTCAGTTCAATGGATCAAATTTTGTACGAAAAGTTAAACTTTTTAAAAGGATTAATAAGTTAATTAAACTTTGAATGATTCTTTTCGTATTTTGAATCAATGGATTGCATTGCAAAAATTGAATTGATTGCATTAATTGAATTATGAAATCAGCAAGGAAATGCATGGAAAGTGATTTTTGACATTGGTTTAATTTTGTGCTGAAAATGCGGTATTCAACTAAACATTAATGTTTATTTAGGATGCAAGCGGATTAAAAATAAAATTGGTGTGCACCCAATATAAAAAAAAAGAAAAAAGAAGACAAGAGACATTTGAAAATTAAGTTATGAAAATTAAGTATTTAAAAATAAAATACGGGTTATTTTAATATAAATTTTACCCTCTACATAGAAATATAATAATTTATTTCTAAACATTGAACTTTAAAAAAAATTAAAGCCTTTGCTAATACAAATTTAAAAGAAAAAATACATTTTCTTGATTTTGATTATGTTATTATTATTATTATTGTTGTTGTTAATTTTTAGGCTTTGTAAACAACTTTATTAATTCTGTAGACAAATGTGAAATTCATTGTTCTACATTTTAGCAAAATGGTTATGCACGTTGACATTTGTGTGATAAAATTTCTCTTGGAAAAAAAAAATGAAAAAATAATAATATTAGATATTAAATCATAAGATAATTGCAACACTTCTAGCATAAAAAATGATAAATTTTTACTTTTTAACTGTAAATGACTTTTTTAAACTAAATTTAAATTCAATGAGGGAAAATTATACTTGCTATAAGTTAATTTTATAATACAAAGTATATAAAATGAGCAAAAATATATTGCTGCCTACTATTATTATTATTGTTAGTTTTTAGGCTTTGTAAATAACCTTTCTTAATTCTGTAGACAAATATAAAATTCATTCTCAAAAGAAAAACAATCTAACGTGAAAATTCCTTGCTCATTTTTAAACTTAAAAGCATGATACTTGCAGGGATGATTATTAAGCTGCTGTGTAATCGGATTTTTTTTTCTTTTTTCATTTTCCTTTTTCTTTTTTTTTTTTCTTTTTCTTTTCTTTTTTTTTTTTTTTTTCATTTTCCAATATATAAATTATATCTTGAGTTACACGAAATTTTTGTCTCAGGGCGGCAGTTTATTCCTCTCCGGCGCTGTTGCGTCTTGAAATTCAGTTCAAAACACTAACTTTGGCAGACTTTTCTGTCAAAGGGGAATTTATACCATAAAAATGCGGCTATCTTTAAAAAAAAAAAAAAAAAAAAAAAAAAAAAAAACGGCAGAAGAGTTTACTTTTTTACTTATTTATATTGATACTAACATGGGAAATTTTTTTTCCAATAAATTCTTGAGGAAAATTTTTGATGGCCAACCTCTCCCCTCTCCCCCAAAAAGTACCTTTCTTTCTTTCTTTTTTTCTTTTTTTTCTTAATATCTCGAAACTTGTTGCCACAGCCTTGTTTAAAAGAATACTTTATATATTGGTAGTAGTAAATTATATGTTTCAGGACCAAAAACTTCCTTTGTTGCACCCATGCAAAACATGCATTTTGGCATCATCCCTGAATCCGTATATAGAAATTTCATTTTCAAAGATTTTACGGTTGTTGTATGCAGTCCAGGGAAAATAAACATTTTACATCTCCAAAAATCGGGTAGAAGATTTCTTTTTCAATTGTTTATAATAATGTCAAGGTCAAGCTGGAAAAACCAAGTTTTCTAATAAAATTTCTCAAAGCTAAATTTTGTGTAAACAACAAAAGTTTTTTTTTTCTTTTTCTTTTTCTTTTTTTTAATATTTCAATACCCATTGTCGTGGCATATTATTTGGCAACAAAATTTCCCAAGGCTAAATTTTTGGTAAACAACAAAAATTTTATTTTATTTTATTTATTTATTATTTTTTTTTTAAATATTTCGATGTGTACCCCTACTTTGCGCATCAGTCCCCTGGCGCATGTTAAATTCCAAAAATTTCTGATATTATCCATTGTTGATAACTGAATTGTCTTTTTCATATTTATTTATAATATAAAGATGGCAGTGACTAATGATATTTATCCATCAGCCATTTTTATTTAATGTTTGTTGCCATTCTTGTGTCGACAAACAGATTGCAAACACTCAATTTATCAGTCCCCTGGTAAGTAATAATTAATAATTTATAAATAATTATTATTGATGTGTGCTTAATTTAACATCTTTTTATTGTTATATTTAATATTAAAATCAGAATAATATGGTACTTGGTTCCAATAAGTAGATTTTTTGTGTTTTATAGTGAATACGTCAGTCCCCTGGCAGTTTTTCAGATGAAAAACTCCCAGGGAACTGACGTATACTCAAAAGACAATTAAACGAATTAATGAATGCTAGATCACATCATTTCTATAATAATTTTACATTTTTTTTTTTTTTTTTTTTTTTTTTTTTTTTTTACAAATTTGCTTATGCATTAATTAATTATTGATCTATACTATTCAAATCTGTGCGCGTAACATTAAAAATTCGGAAACCACAGCGTTCAGGGCTACGAAATTCGACACACGGGTTGCTCGTAAGGGGTCCATGAACGATTGAGATCAAAAATGTGAATATTTTAAATAGATTTTTTATATAGATATTTAACTAATTTTTTCCCTTTTCTATCTTTTAAAAAATGGCTGTCGTTTTTGGAGAAAAATAGATATATCTGTGACTTATCTGACGTACTTCTGTTGCCACAATGACAAAAAAGTATTAAAAACTAAAAAACAAATTGAGATACAGATTTCAAAGAAATTTAAAAGTAGATTTTCTTCCTATACGACAGTGTAAAAAAGGAAAATGTGCGATGCTTAGAAGTTTACAATTTTCAGTACCGAAAACTGTACAACTGTCGCAATTTGTTCGCATGTTAAAACTAGTCATTGGGGACCACCGTAATACTTGCCCATCATATATATGCATATATAATATATGAAAATAATACATTTGAAAACTATTTATAAAATGGATTGCAACTCCAAAACAAAATTTAAACGTGTATTTATATTTTTATTGTTCATAGTAATGCTGTATTAATGAGTTGCTGATGAATCTCTTTTGATAAATTATACAACACGCCTAACTACTCTAGTACTGAATTACGAAAAAGAAACATCCTTATAACTCCAAAAATAATAATTTTATCAACTAACAGTTTATTGCGTCGGATTAAGCATCTCATTACCAATTAAAATATATCTTTTCATTGAAAGTTGAATGAAATACAGGGTCGTGAAAAATCAAAGAATGCGGAAAACAGGATTACAGATATCTCGGCAACTAATAATTCGATTAACTTCGTTTTTTATGTAAAATTTGTGTTATTTTATTGCCTTTTACGGTCATTCCTTAAAATAAAAAATTTCGAAAATTTTTATATACCTTTCATCAGAACGAATTTTTCGAGAGTCCGAAAAAAACAGTTCCGGATAATCGAGGTTACTGATATTAAATAGGCTTCGTCCCATATTTACATATTAAGTACATACAAAATTTCAAGTCTCTATCTCAATTAGTTCGGGAGATAGAGCGTTTACAGGCAGATGGACAGACGGACGGCAAATTTTGTTTCTAAAAATATGTTTTTCGAAATCTCCAGTGTCGAAAACGTGTAAATCCGTCAAAAAATTTTTAGATTTTCAAAACGATTGCAAAACTTACCCTATACTACGTATGATGGGTAAGTAAACTAGTCGTTGGAGGCCACCGTAATACTTACCCATCATACATATGCATAATATAAAATATGAAAATAAAACATGTGTAACTTATTTATAAAATGCATTGCAGTTTCAAAATAAAATTTTAACGCATATTTAAATAGTTTTAATATGCACTAGCTGATCCGCCCGGCGTTGCCAGGGTCCGTATTAATAATATTAAACGAACTTGAAATTTGTATGATTTTATCATTAACTCGAAACATGCAGAAATGCATTGTCTGAAATACGTGGCCACTGACTGTGAAAAATCGGTTTAAAAAACAGCTAATGTTAAGCTCTAAAAATACTCAAAATGAGCGATGAGAAATGTGGGAGGGAATATGTATCCAACGACTGCGTAATTTTCGTGTTAAAGTGTTGATATTTATCAAAAATCACTGTTAAGTCACGTAACTAATTTTTTTTTTTTTTTTTTCACATAGAAATCCCAAGTGAAATATTTTGAATTTCAAAGTAATTATATCACTCTTAAATCCGACTATACCATGAATGAAATCGACACTCGCTCGTAGCTAAAGAGTTGGTATGTAGTATTATAATTTCAGGGCCATTTAACAAAAGTAAGTGTTATTTTTAATCAAATCATGCATAATGTCCACTCTGTGGATAAATTCCTAACCGTAAACTTTTTTACCGTAACCATAACCTGCCTGTAACCTAACTTTGACTTAACAGTACCTTACCGTAAATTAAATATAGCATAAATGTAACCTAGCTTTCACTTTATTGTAACATATCCTTATTCTAACCATAAAACAAATGCGATTTAACTTTAACCTAACTTTAACTTAACCGTGACCTAACTGTAACCTAACGGGATATTAAATATAATCAAAGTTCTTACCGTAATGTAATTGCAACCTAATTGATACCAAACCATACATTGGTTTCATGTCCATGGAAATTATTTTGTCTTGTTCGGATCTGGTTATGATTCATTAGAACATTTTTGTCGGGTTCAGATTTTAGGTATTTTTTGATATTGAGTTATAATGTTCGGGTCGTATTCATGTCCATGGAAAATTTTTTGCCTTGCTGGGATACAATTATGGTTTTTTGAAATATTTTTGTCGGGAACAGATTTGTTTCAATTCAGATTTCGGCTTTTTCTTCAAATGGAATTTTTGGGATTCGGGTTTTCTTGCGTGTCAACGGAAATTATGCTGCCTTGTTCGAATAAGAACATGCTTCACTGGAATATTTTTTTCAAGTTCAGATTTGGTTCAGTTCAGATTTCGTGATTTTTTCCAAAGAATTTTTTTAGGTTCAGATTCGGTTCAGATGAATGGAAATTTTTTGTCTTATTCAGATCCGGTTACGATTCTTTGGAATATTTTTTATCAGGTTCCGATTTGGTTCGATTCAAATTTCAGGTATTTTTTCAAATAGAATTTTTAGTTTCGGATCTCGTTCATGTCCACGGAAATTATTTTGTCATACTCGAATGCAGTTATGATTCTTTCGAATATTTTGGTCGAATTTAGATGTGGTTTGGGTCAAATTTCAGTTTTTTTCAAATCGAATTTTTTAGGTTCGAGTTGGGTTTATGTCCATAGAAATTATTTCGTCTTGCTTGGATTGGGTTATAGTTCTTTGGAATATTTTTGTCAGGTCCAGATTTGGTTCAATTCAGATTTCGAGTTTTTTCTTCAAATATAACTGTTGAGTTCGGGTCTTCTTGCATGTTCACGGAAATAATTATGTCTTGTTCGAATAAGGACATGCTTCACTGGAATATTTCTGCCAAGTTCAGATTTCGTTCAGTTCGCGATTTTTTCAAAGAAATTTTTTGGGTTCGGATTGTGTTCATGTCCATGGAAATATTTTGTCTTGTTTGGATCCGGTTGCGTTTGTTTGAAACAGTTTTGTCAGATTCAGATTTGGTTCGATTCAAATTTCAGGTATTTTTTTTGAATGGGAGTTTTAGGTTCGTATCGGGTTCATGTCCTCGGAAATTATTTTGTCTTACTCGAATCCGGTTATGGTTCTTTCGAATACTTTGGTCACATTTAGATGTGGTTTGGGTAAAAGTTCAGGATTTTTCAAACAAAGTTTTTTAGGTTTGAGTCGGGTTTATGACCATGGAAAGTATTTTGTCTTGCTGGGATCGGGTTATAGTTCTCTGGAATATTTTTATCGGTTTCAGATTTCGTTCGAGTCATATTTCGGGGTTTTTTACAGAAAATATTTAGGTTCGGGTCAGATTTCATGCCCACGAAAATTATTTTTCCTTGTTTGAATCGGGTTATGCTTCACGTGAACATTTTTGCGGGATTCAGATTTGGTTCGGGTCAGTTATCAAATCCATAGTTTTTCCCAAACAGAATTTTTAGGTCAGGGTCGGGTTTATACTCACGGAAATTTTGTGTATCATGGATCGGAGTGTGGTCTGTTTTTAGGTGCGTTCGTAATTATGTAAATACGAAGCACCTATTGTTGTCGCTCAGTCCGTCCGTCTGTCCGTCTGTCTGTCTGTCCGTCTGTCTGTCCGTCTGTCTGTCTGTCTGTCTGTCCGCATATAACAACGCAAAAACTACCCAACCGAATCGTTTGAAATTTAAAATACATAATTATAACATAATTTTGTCGAGTCATTTCAAATTTTATGAAAATCGGATGGATAGATCAATTACAGGGACAATCAAAAGGATTCCGTTACATTACGGTCAATGGGGAAAAAATTTCAAATGCATTTTAATCGTTTGAAATTTAAAACATATAATTATTGCGTAATTTTGTCGAGTCATTTCAAATGTTATGAAAGTCGGATGCATAGATCATTTACAGGGACAATCAAAGGTATTCCATTACATTACGGTCAATGGGAAAAAAGATTCAAATGCATTTTTATGATGTTGCACTCATTCGAACATAATAGAATTGGCATGAATATATGAAATATATACTAAAATATGCATTCTGCACAATCTGTGATGCAAAGAATTTTTATTATTAAATTACAGGGCCACACAAAAGTATTCCCCTGCATAATGCTATACGGGGAAACATTGTTTGGGGCGTGTTTTAATTATATTCTACTATTTCACATTTTATGAATAAGATATACGTTGCTGAGGTGTAATAAAAATTACTTCCTGCATATTTATAGAAACACAAAGATTTCGACTACTATACTGTATCCGAAGTACGCTCTACTATATCAGCAAGATCTGAATATTTTTAAAACTTCGCTATCGTACGAACGCACCTCATTTTCTACATTTACGTGCAATTTCCAACTTGTTTTTTTTCTGGTTGGAATCGGGTTATATTTAAATTAGTCTAAACATTAAGGTTATAATCAGTTTTGCTACTATTATTTTTATGGCTATTTCTGATAGATAATTTACTTAGCTATTTGATAATTTATTATGGTGAATGAATCGTTTACGGATACAAACAATTGTATGCCAAACAGCTATTTTATTTTTGTTTTAAAAACAAATTAAAGCCATATTACAATTTTAAATTGAATAGAACACATTTAAATTTAATCAATGATTAAAAAAATAAACTCATAGAAAAGTGTTGTGTAATGTTTTTTACTGAACACAGCTAATGACTCATCCGATCAATTCAAACTGGTTTAAACCAGTATTTCTTTGTTTTTGTTTTTTACCTTTTAAATTGTTATTGAATAGATGACTAAAATTTCGTTTAAAAAATAACGTTTTGTACCATTATTGCCTGTAATACAGGATCAGAATGCATGAAAGATACAATTAGATCAATCATAGGCAAGAATTATTTGATTATTTTTATCATATGACTTTGAAATATCAATATAGAAGCATCATTTAAGACTTTGCTTGAAAAATCAACATTCTTCCGTTAATGTCTTAAAATCGTCTGCACTCTGAAACCTAGATTTTAGATTAATATTATTATTTAAGTGTTCATGCATGATTTTAAAAGAATCTTTTCATCACTATATTTTATATATTGACATTGTCGGACGCTCCTCTCAGTCCACAAAACTTTGAAGAATGTCCTAGGTAGTTTTAGCTGCCACCACCGATATTAATGGGTGATATCGGTCACCTGCTGTGAGGATTGGGTAAAATAACACTGACGCTGTTAATGAACTGAACTAACAGTTTATTTAAGATATAGATATGTACACAAGAAACAATATTTACAACTATCTACAATTACAACTCGGATATAGATGATCCGGTTCAACATTAAATTAACTACAATAAACGTTGGTTGTGTACCGTTCAACTTATACTTTCTTCCTCACACTCAACGCACGTTAGATACGCTTTATCAGAGATTACTGCAGAATCTCAATACACAAGGGTACTAGGCCTCACTTCTCGGCCTATAACACTATCCACCGGGACGCCTTGTCCCACGCTCAAAATATACACTATCCAACAGGACCATAAATCCTGAGCGACCTATCGGTCTCAACGCCAAGCGAGAACTGTCTAACCTCTCAGTCCAGAGTTGACCTTGTCAGAGATCTTCCTTCCCCCAGCAGGGCCTCTTAGAGTTCCTCCATTGGTTCAATTCCGCATACCGACCTTGAGTCATGACATCTACTGTTTACACATCACTCCCATAGCTAGATGACAGCTGAGGCACGCCCCGCGGCCATCACTTTCATTCATCAACGAGTGCGTCATCTGCACACCTGTGTCAACATCTGTCATTCGTTATTATAGAAAAGAAAGAAAGGTATTTCGAGCTTCACGGATACACAACCCACAATACATAAAATATTCAGATAAGGAAATGTCATTCCTTTCTAACTCAGGGCAGATGTCTTCTAGGAACCTGACAGACATGGAATTATAAATATGTTGTTAAATCATAAACATTTTTCATCTACGTTATAAAATATTAAAAATTTCTGAAAAAAAGAGAAAACTTTTAGTAATACAATTTTTTACTTCAAATCATATGTTTTCAATATTTTATTTAATTTTGTTTTGACATTTAATTATTTTTAATTTTCCAATTTCAATTATTTTAAAAGCAAACATTTATTTTAATAAATAATATAATAGAAAAAAACATTTAAAAAAATTACGATTTCTTCGTAAAATATGCTTCAGCTGTAATTAATTTCTTCCAATCCGACTTATTAATACAAAATTCCTTCCTCGTGCTTTATTTTGAAACATTAAAATTTCAGCGATAAATGGTTTCCTCTTGCAAACCTTTCTTTTTTTCGGTATACTTCGCCACCACCTATCTTTTTCCTCCATGGCGTACAGCAGATGTGATAAAAAAAAAAAAAAATCCTCATTTAAACTGACAGTTTGCCAGTCTATGAATTTTAAAGGTCAGTCTCAGTTTTTAAAATTATTTCTGCGAAAATTTTATGCAACCAACCAACCATAAGATAATTAAAAGGAAAAAAGTTTAAAACAAGTTGGAAATTGCACGTGAAGCGTAGCAAACGAGGTGCGTTCGTACGATAACGAAGTTTTAAAAATATTACTCTTATATCTCAATCTCATAAAATTGTAAATACTGAATTACAATTAAAACGCTCATCAAGCAATGTTCTCTCTATACCATTATGTAATGGAATACTTTTGTGTGGCCTTGTAAATCAATAACAAATGTTCTTTGCATCACAGATTATGTAAAATGTATATTATAATATGTACTTTATAGTTGCATATAAATTTTATTAAATTCGAATGAGTGCAACACCATTAAAATGCATTTGAAACATTTTCCCCCATTGACCGTAATGTAACGGAATACTTTTGATTGTCCCTGTAATTGATCTATGCATCCGATTTTCATAAAATTTGAAATAACTCGACAAAATTATTTAATAACTATGTATTTTAAATTTCAAACGTATAAAATACATTTGAAACTTTTTCCCCATTGACTATAATGTAATTGAATACTTTTGATTGCCCCTGTAATTGATCTATGCACCCGATTATCAAAAAATTTGAAATAACTCGACAAAATTATGTAATAACTATGTATTTTAAATTTCAAACGATTAAAATGCATTTGAAACATTTTCCCCCATTGACCGTAATGTAACGGAATACTTTTGATTGTCCCTGTAATTGATCTATGCATCCGATTTTCATAAAATTTGAAGTAACTCGACAAAATTATGTAATAACTATGTATTTTAAATTTCAAACGTATAAAATACATTTGAAACTTTTTCCCCATTGACTATAATGTAATTGAATGCTTTTGATTGCCCCTGTAATTGATCTATGCACCCGATTATCAAAAAATTTGAAATAACTCGACAAAATTATGTAATAACTATGTATTTTAAATTTCAAACGATTAAAATGCATTTGAAACTTTTTTCCCCATTGACCGTAATGTAACGGAATACTTTTCATTGCCCCTGTAATTGATCTATGCATCCGATTTTCATAAAATTTGAAATGACTCGACAAAATTATGTAATAATTATGTATTTTAAATTTCAAACGATTCGGTTGGGTAGTTTTTGCGCTGTTATATGCGGACGGACAGACAGACAGACGGACAGACAGACAGACAGACGGACAGACAGACAGACGGACAGACAGACAGACGGACGGACTGAGCGACAACAATAGGTGCTACGTATTTACACAGGCACGTAGCCAGGGAGGGGGCTAAGGGGGCTGAAGCCCCTCCCGAAAGTTAAAATATTACATTAAAATTTATTGCTAATGATAATGAAAATTGACGTTTTTCTTGTATTTGTCTTTAATTACATTAAAACTAGATACATTTTTAGCTATAAAAATATAAAAGTATTCAGTTACATGTACTGTAATACCCCGTTATATTTCTCATTCGAATATGTTCGTCTTTCGTATCTATCACTAAAAATATAAGTTCTTCTTAAAACGCAAATCTAACTATCTTTATACACAGTAAAATTTGATAAGCGCAATTCCATATCACAATTTGACTAAGAAAAAGTAAGTGAAATAAGCATATAGCGTATAAGTTAACTTTAGGAGTAAAATGTAAAACATTTACTTGCGCGTTATTATATTCCTCAGTTTTATCTATCCTATTTATATCACGCGAGCAATGAAAACCAAGAGATATCCAGTGTTAAATTGTTTTGTAAAGAAAAAAGCCCAAAGCTTTAATAGTCACTTATAATGTAAAACCTTGTGGAAATTAATGATTTTATAGAAAATATACCTTTGAAAATGGTGTTATAAGTGTAAAAGACTTTTTATTTAAAAAAAAATCTAATAGTAGAAAATTCTGAAAAAGGAATGACACGAAGAAAAACGATAGGGTATTGAAAAACTAAAGGCCTCCACAATGACGTCTCCGTGTTTTTCATTGAACGATTTTACTTTGAATAGTTTGCATATGAATTTTTAATTGAAAAAAAAGTCACAGAGTAGTCTATCTAAAAAAATTTCTTGTCTTTTGAAGAATTATCAATTTTAGGGTTGGATACTCTTATGTAGTGTTTCCATACACAGGCATATGATGGAGCAGTCAATATTTTGGGCCATGTTAGTAAAGGTCTAGTCTAGTCTAGAATTCGACAAATGTATCCAAAAATTAAAAACACTCGTTTTACAAGCCGACGATTAAACCTTGCATTGTCCATCAGCATGCTGATTCCTGCCATCCGAAATTTCTTGAAACTGTTAAGCGTGTGGCAAATGTTTTATGAAATCAACCAAAAGTAAATTTATTACTTCTAAAAGCAATTTCATCATATGTCCTAGAAAAAAAAATACCAGACTTTTCCACTTTTGCAACACAATATTTGTCGAAATGCATGAAAGCATATTAACTTTTATTGAGCTGTTTAAATGCATGTGCATTAACTTAGAAGATATTTCGGAAAAACACATGAAACATATTTAAAACAGCTAGAGCTTTCTTGGCAGTCTTCGAGTGATTTTCTCATAATCCGGTTGTTTGTGACAAGCTTTGCATATGCAGTCTGATAAAGCCACTGTCAGTTATTCCAGAAAAATCTCGTGGCATGATATCGGCCTTAACTCATGCTAAAGATATCCTAATTATCTTACACAGACATATGAAAAATGTAATGGAAATCTTTTGCGAGATATTTAATTCTGCATCAGAACTTTGAGAAGATACCCATTCAAACTGAAATAAAGATTCCAAAATTAACACTAAGGCAAACACGTGCAAACCCTCGAATTACATATGCTGAAGAGTATAACATGGTCATGGTTTTTAATCCTTGAGTAAAAAGCCTTATCATAGCAAACGCGGTAGTGTTTGGTATAATATGTTTAAGAAATGGAAAATGCAAACGTCTTTTTGAAATTTCTAGTGAACCAGTCGACGTACGACAGTGATTTTTTTTTCAAAAGATTGAACTCGACGAGACGAATAAAATGATAGCATTAAAAAAATTTAGCGAAGTTTACTGTAGTTTTTTATTTAGCTTTTAACGAAAAAATTTTAACGAAGACCTAAAATTCAACAAGCGATAGCTAACGATCTTATGGATGGATTAACTTCATTTTTGGTTTATTTTAATCCTTTTGGTAAAACATAAAAACGATTTTTTTTTCATCTTTGTATGTTTGACGATCGCTGAAAAAATCGAATTTGTGTCTTAAAGCTCCAGTTGAACATTGTTTCTTATTGTTACTGTTGTAGTTTCTTTTATTCATTGCCACCAAGTTTAAATAAGTACATATTTTTTATGAATGTAACATAATTCATTCAAATTAAATAAATCACGTGAAAAACATAATTATTTGATTTTATTGCGAAGCATTTACTCTAAGTTCTTTGAATAAATTTGTGAGCGTACTGTAATTATTTTCGTTCGACTCCTTGGTTTATTTCTCAGACATCATGCATTTTATATGAAAATGAAATAACTTTCTTCATTATTCTAATACAACAATAAAATTTTAGTAGCAAATATTTAGCTTTTCAAGATATAAAAAAAAATCTTCAGTTTTTATCAAAAAATTTGAATGACAAGTATAAAAAAATGCTCTGGTGAGCAACAAAAAAGGGTAATATGTTTTTAAGTATGGAAAAGTGTTTGACACGTGCTTCTAATTGAGCATGAGAGAGGATAAGGGGTCCCTTCTTGTCAATGCCAAATTTGGAAAAAAAAAAAAAAAAAAAAAAAAAAAAAAAAAAAATCATATTTGCGCTTTTTCTACATACAAGAAGTTTGTGTAAAAATTTCCGTCTTTCTTTTTAGCAAAATTTTCAATCCTGCTTTACATGTGAACTGAGCTGTTGACTTTGCACTGCAAACTGCACTGTTGACTCTGCATTGCAACTGCATTACAAATCAGTTTTCTGTGCAGTTCTATGCTGCGGGCATGCTTGGTGGCACTGCATGAGTAAGATACGCTACAGGAACTAAGGTTTCTGGTACTATTTCGCTTTACATTCATGTTTAATTACGCTGCGTTTTTTCTGACTATGTCTTTGCGTTACACATTTTTATCGTAATTGTGATTGGTTTCTTTTACATGGAAAAAGTGCAAATATGATTTTTTTTCAAATTTGGCTTTGAACAGTGAGCTGCAGCCAAGAAGGGACCCCTTATCCTCTCTCATGCTCAATTAGAAGCACTTGTCAAACACTTTTTCATACTTAAAAACATATTACACTTTTTTTTTTGCTCACCAGAGCATTTTTTTTATACTTGTTAAAAATTTGAATAAAAGGTTTATTTCGAATGAAGACTTTTTTATCAGATTTCCAAGCATTTCTTCCAGAATTTGCTTCATGTAAAAGTCAAGATTAATCTAGATCTAACAATTAGATAATCTTCCTCAATATTTGACAATAAAATGACAATGTTGCAAGTGAAAGCGGAATATGAATTATGATCGAGATGATTGCCAATGTTGATGCATACACATAGGATAAAAAAACTGTATAGCACCATATTACAATATGATGAAATATTTTTCTAACAGTCTTGATTACAATTCTGGTAGCAAGTACTGAAAATCCTTTTGCGACAGTGAAAATAATTAAATCTTTGTCTCGAACCATTATGGTCGATGAAATACTGAGTAATCTTGAAATGATTTCCATTCACTGGAACACTACAGTAAATCCTGATAAGGTAACCAGCCTCACTATTGATTAAAGAACCTTCTCAGGTGTAAGTTGTAGATTTGGACGAGTGTGGTATCAAAAGAAAGATCTCGTCATGTACATTAAAAAATGCAATGGATTTTAATTTTTGTTAACCCCCCCCCCCCTAAAAACACTCCCGGTTTCCAAATTGGTGTAGAGCCTGGAAGTGCTTCTGAAAATCAAAAATTCTAACAGAAATCTAAACAATATGAAAGAATTTTTGACATGGCCAACAAGTATTCTATGTTAGAATCCTTAGGTTTATCCTGATTTTTTTTTTTTTTTTTTTTTTTTTTTTTTTTTTTTTTTTGCTTTAAATTGGGCAAATTATTATGGTCAGATCAGGAAAAAAAAATTAAACTTTGAGCCCCTCCCGAAGGAAAATCCTGGCTACGGGCCTGTATTTACATAATTACGAACGCACCTAAAAAGCGATTTTTTATGAGAGTGAGGTTTGGAAATTAATTAATTACTCAGTTAATAAATAGAATTTTGAAATTCTGAGCGTCAGGTGCATCAGGAGAGATATTGGGCTACTCTCAGAAAAATTCTGAGCTTCGTACGTACCGTAGTTTTCGCTAACTATCGCAGACACACACACACACACACACACACACACACACACACACACACACACACACACACACACACACACACACACACACACACACACACACACACACACACACACACACACAGAGCGATTTGTTATTTTATTAATATAGATAGTAATGATTTATTAATGAAGTGCTGCTGAGCCGATTTCGACAAATTATATAAAACGCCAAAATACTCAAGTAATACCGGATTGCATAATAGAAACACCCTTATAACTCCAAAAATAATAATCATATTAACTAGCAAATTACTGCGTCGGATGAAGTGGCTCATTTCCAATTAAAATATATCTTTGAATTCAAATTTGAATGAAATACAGGGTCATGAAAAATCAAAGAATGTGAAAAACAGGATTACACGTATCTCAGCAACTAGTAATCCGATCGACTTCGTTCTTTATGCAAAATTTGTGTTATTTTATTGCCTTTTATATCCACTCCTTAAAATAAAAAATTTCGAAAATTTTTATGTACGTTTCATCAGAATGAATTTTTCGAGAGTCCGAAAAAAATAATTTCGGATAATCGAGGTTACTGATATTAAATAGGCTTCGTCCCATTCTTACATACTAAGTACATACAAAATTTCAAGTCTCTATCTCAATTTTTTCGGGAGATAGAGCGGTTACAGACAGACAGACACACAGACGGACGGACGGCAATTTTTTTTTTTTTCTAAAAATATGTTTTTCGGAATCTCCAGTATCTGAAACGTGTTAATCCGTCGATTTTTTTTTTCTTTCGATTTTCAAAACGATTGCAAGACTTACCCTATACTACGTATGATGGGTAAGTAAAAAGTAGTGAGAAGTTGGCTGTGATATCACTAAACAAATATAATGATAAAAAAAACCTTATTTCTATTAGATGAAAATGATACAGATAAAATTTCGTTTCAGCAGGTATTGGAAAAATTACCTATACCTATTTCAAGTACCAAACGTAATAGAATCACTTATACATTTAATAAAACTGTTACTGTTTGCTTTGATTTTAAAAGTTATGACTTGTTTAAAAAAGTTTTATTCAAAGCTTTAAAAATTTAATTGGTGTTATCAAAATAAGTGATAAAACATGTATTAGTTAAAGATGATTAATATAAAAAATATGTATTAAAAATGTTTTTATTAATCCTTTGGATAATTATTAATAGTTATTAATAAAAAGTTTGAATCAATTCCCTAGAATCTAATTTTTAAAAAAGATCCATTTTTTCAAAAATATTCAGATATTTGAGTGTTGCTCTGCAAATATAACAAAATTAACTTATTATTCATTGATATTATAAAAATAATTGAAATTTGAGGTAAAAATAGTGCATGTCAAATTCACCTCTAAAGTTACCAGATTCTTGTGGAATGACCCATATATTTTATTATTATTATTAGGATTTGATAATTGCAGTACAATTTTTTTTTTTTAATTATTGATTTTTCAAATACTGTGGTACTTCCGCATGAGAATGTTATTTCATTCGCTGGAAAAATTCACGGGGAGGAGAGGGTCGTCCGACTAGGAGTTATTTTCTAAATTTTAATAAGTTTGGGAAACCTAAAGAATCAATCATTTTAAACTTTATAACACATAGTAAGAATAAGGATAACGTTTTTTGAAAGAGATATTAAACGAAACCCCCAGTGCGATCTGATATCACATTCACCTACTTGTTTGACTTTCTTGAAAGGAATTCTACGTTAAAAAAATTAGCTAAATATATTAAAATTTATCCTCCGCGATTTTTGAATATTTAGTTATTTTAAATGGCATTTTCAATACGATTATTGGCGATTGTTATTTATTTTTTTCTTTTGCGTTCTGCTGCAAGTTTTTGACATTCGTTACACAAGCTTTTTTTTTTTTTAATTTTAGCCTAATTATAGGAAATTTTGTTGTAAATTTTATAAAACTTTGTATCGATTTTCAGTGTAATACATTACGTTTATTTATCCGCAATTTTTGATTTTTTCGCAACTTTTAATGCAATTTTCAACATGAGTTTTTGACATTCGTAACAGGAATTTTGTTATTAACTTCAACTGTGAATTTATTTGTGAAAAAATTCCTTTTAGAATAGGTTAAAGCATTGCAATAAATTTTGTTTTTCTGCAACTTTTTAATCTTTAGCAACTTTTACTTTTTCTTTTTTTTTTTTTTTTTTTTTTAGTTTTGAAGCAATTTTTTAACGTTATTAAAAAAGAATCCTGTTATAATCTTTTAATCTAATGTACTAAAATTTGTCCTCGTTTCAGCTAAATTTAATCGAAACTCGTTGAGCAAATTTCAAATTTTTGTAATTTTTGTAATTTTTTTTTTTTTTTTTGTCTGTGGATGTTTTTTGACTTTACAAAAGAAATTCTTTTTTAATCTTAAATAAATTTTACTGTCTGCAATTTTTGAAATTTTAACAATTCTTTATACACTATTTTTAGTGCCCCCCCTCCCCTTTTATTTTCTTTCGCGATTCGCTGCGATTTTTTCGCATTAGTAAAAGAAATTCAGTTTCAATCTTCCAATCCAATATAGTACATTTTGTTCTCTTTTCTATAACGTTTAATAAGAACTTATGGATCGATTTTTTAAAAATATTTTGCTATTTTTCTTGCGATTTTGCGTTTTGTGCAATTTTTTTAGGTGCCCGGAAACGCAGCGGCCATCAGATTAGCTGTGATTAAATTATTTTAGTAAATGAAAATCTAATTGTTTTCTATATTGATTAGCGTGATATAGCAAACGATTTTCACAAAGAAAAAAAAAAGAATCAAGGTGAATTTATTATTGAATTAAATATTTCATTGTTGATAGTTGTGTGTTTGAAAATAATATTTTTATTGTTTTAATTGTTAGTGTTTCATTTGAAATAATTAGGTAATTTTCTCTGTCTATCAACATTTTTCTATTTAATATCAATAATATATTGCGAAGTTTGCGCTAAATTTATTTATTTATTTATATTTTTTCATTTTATAATATTAATTTTGACATAATAATGTGTGATTTCGTCGAAGCTAAATCAAGAGAAATTACTCTCTTCTCTAAACTTTTGTCTTATTTTTAGTAGCTGTTTTCTTATTAATATTATCAATATGCGATTTTGTGTTATACAATTTTCAAAAGATAAATAACTTGTTATACTAAATAATTATTTTTCTTTTTCTGTTTTAAATTCATACACAAATATTATACGCAATGTGATTTATTTTAAATGTTTAACATATTTTGTCTCAGTAATATATTTTTTTTTAAACACTCTTTACCTATTGTAACAATTTTTTTTTTCTAATATCCATAACGTGCTTGATTTTTCGAAATGAAAAACAAGGTAAAAGAGATTTTGAAGTATTACTGTTATTCTTTACATGAGACTTTCTGGCCTTTTTTTATATACTAGTATAATATTATTTATTATTTTAATTTCTAAGTAGCTGTTGTTATTTTTAAAAATATGCAAAAATAAAATAAAATAAATAAAGCAGTTTAATTATTTTAAATTCGTTAAATATAAATATATTTTATAATGCATTTTATATGTATGTGAATAAATTATAGTTATTATACTAATTTACTTATTTTTAAAAAAGTTTGAGTAGTGGTAAAAAGAAAAAAAATAATATCATAGGGGCGGCAAAATAAAGCTCGCCTCAGGCGGCAAAATGTCTAGCGCCGGCCCTGCTTACATAAATAACAGAGATTACAATTGAATGGTATATACTGTTTTTTTTTTTTCGATTGCTGTATCATATACAGTAATTTTACATCATATTTAAATCTATATGTCCTCAAACAATCCAATACATTAAAGAAATTAATATAGTTTAGAAAAAAAAAATTAAAGTAACTATAAAAAATATCATAATTAGGATCTATAACGATTAAAAAATGTGTTTTAAAATTATGTCTTTGTAGGTAAACAAAGGTAAATTTCAAAAGACTGCTTTCAGAACTATACAGTGACAATATGACTATTGCATTCGAATCTGCCATGCAGATCCTAAGAAAAAATAAACTCGCTATAATCAGTTTGAACATGAAGATCCCTTCTTCGCACCAGATAAAGATCAGCCGAGCCCACCCCTTTTCTCCTGCACTACAAGGGAAATATAAGGGGTCATATATAAAAAATTTGTAGTTAACAAAAAAGTAGGATTACCAAAACATGAAAATTATCGCTCCACCCCCCGTCGAGAAGTGTGAAAGTCCGCGCCATCTATTGAGCATGAGCATCTTTTTTTTTAACTGAACGATAGCTTTAATAGCAAAGTTTCTGAAAATAAATTTCAGAAAAGTATTCAAGATCATCTCGAAACTCTGATATAATCATTTGAGCATTACTTTGCAGCTGCTCAAAATAAGGTGGTAGGCGATTTTAAATGGGTACTAAATGCATTCAGTGTGTAAAAAAAAAAAAAAAAAAAAAAAAAAAAAAAAAATCATACAGCTTCCGATCTGATGAATACGAAGCTCTTACTGATTTAAAATCTCAAAGCGATCTAGTAATCTCTTTTCAAAGCAAGCATATCACTGAATTTTGGTGATACTTGACAGATGAATGCAAAATCTTGTCAGACGAAGCAATATCAATTTTACTCACATTTTCAACGACATATTTGTGTGGCGCTGTATTCTCCATTTACAGAAATATCAAAACAAAATGTAGTAACCGATTAAATGTAGAACCAGACATTAGCTTACAAATGTTAAAAATTGCACCAGATTAAATAAATAAAAAATAAATAAAATAAAAAAACTGTGCAAAAGAATTCAAGCACATTTTTCATACTAAACTTTCATGTGGTATTGTTCGTCAAACTTTATGTAAAAAAAAAAGAAAAAAAAAAAAAAAAAAAAAAAAAAACAATCGGCATTTAATATCTGTATTGCATATTGTATTGTTTTTTATTTTTGGAGTTTTAATTTCCTTGAACTGTTTATTTTATTTTTAATTAAATTTTACTTATTTAAATCGCCTTTCTTAGTTTTCAAAATTGCGTTTAATTTTTAAAACAATGTCTGTCGCTTAAAACGTTTTTTTTTTTTTTTTTTTTTTTTTAAGGTCTTGTATCATTTAAAATCCCTCACTTGATTCATTTGTGTGTAATATGTGCATGTATTTCTTTTTATTTTTACATCCGTGATTTTTTTAAATCGGGTTATGTTATTTGTATTAACTGTTAGTTATTTAAATTTTTTATGCTATTTTTCATAGTAAAATAATGTTTGTCGCTAAAAACATTATTGCATCTTCTATCATTTAAAGACCCTCTTTAGATTCATATTACATTTGTATAAATTGCGTATATATGTATATATATTTCTTTTTGTATATGTAAATTTAAATTCTTTAATCTGTTTATGTTATTTGTATATTTAAATTTTCTATACTTTTTTTCATTGTACAACATTGTTTGTAAATTAAAATGCCAATTTTTTGCAATGTCTTGTATCATTTAATAAACACTTTATTAGATTCATCTAATAGCTATATACATTGTGTATATAGTTTTTTTTTCGTTTCGTAACTGTAATTGCTTTGATCTGTTTATTTTAATTTCATAATTTCTAATTTTATTTACATTTTTTTTTTTTTTTTTTTTTTTTTTTTTTTTTTGCTGTTTTACATAATTATATTTAATTTTATAAGCAATTTATATTTCTGAAAACGCATTTTTTTAGCATCTTGTGTCTCTTTACAGCCCCCCTTTAAAATTTTCTTTTAATTGGTCTCTGCCAGATTTTCCAATCAGAAATAAATCTGTAGAAGTTTTTAAAATATTTTCTTTACATTTGTCATCACATTAAGAATTTAAAATTTGGCTCAGCTCCACCCCTTACTTAGACTTTTTGGCAATGAGTACCGGCCCTGATATAAATTTAATCCCACACATATATTTCATTGGATTAGAAATTCTACTAGATGAAGTTCGTTTAACATGGGCAGTTTTTTATTGCATGTCTGTTTTGAGGCAAAAACAATGACAAAAGAAATTTTCTTTCAAAACTACAATTAAAAGCAAAATATTTTAAGGATGTTCTTAAATCAAAAAGGGCAACTTTGTGATACATGCATTAATTTATTTTTGTTCGGAAATGCATGAAAATAGCAGGTGTTATTATTCAGAAACTGGCTAATTGCATTCATTCTTTTGTTTTTTAAAAAACACAATAGATTTTTCATAACAAGCCTTCAAAGTTGACACTTTTGAGCATATTTCCCGACAAAAGCAGAAAAACTGGTCGAAAAGGAGGAGAAAAACGGGTGATTGCGTCATCGAAATAGCTTATAACTCGATAAGTAATTTAATTATCATAAAATGGAAAAATATGTTCAATTCGAAATCGCTTTCATAGTCAGGCATTAAAATTTTATAACTTTCTGTTAAAAAATGAATTTGTAAATGTGTCAAAACCTTTTTCGCTTGTTGAGCGGATCAGTTAAGAACACCCTTAAATAAATATCCAAAAAAATTAACAATTCTACATTTAACAATACAGCTTTTGATTTTGCCCTGCCCACTTAAACACTAAAACGATGACCTGCTTCTATTTTTTTCTTAATGGCTCAAAAAAAGATGCTGGGAGGCGATTCATTTTCGTTGCATGTTTAGAAATACTAGAAACTTAAAGAAGATCGAAAAAATATTCCATAATCGCATGATTCTTTTACGGGTAGGCGGGACTAGCAAAAACGTGTTATAGAATAACTCATGGGTGACTGGAACTACACATTTTCTCATTTTTTTGCGAGTAGCCTATTTGAATTATACAGAAGTATCTCTCAGCTAATGAAAACTGTACAACTTACCTTTTTTTCTGTGTGTGTGTGGTTTTACCCATAAATAATAATAGTTTTACGGAAACCCAAATGCAATGCATAACACTGGTCAACAGCCAAAAAATGGTCTAACTTTTTCCAGCTGATGTATGTTCATTTTCATACCCTGAATTCAAAACCCAAAACTGTTTCACTCTATCAGGTCAATTTTTTGTGCAAATGTCCATTTTAGGCTAAGTGATTTCCGGCATAAATGCCTATACTTCGTTGCAGTACTTATGTGTGTTGCATTCCGAGAAGTCGTATTTCGTTGCCCTGGATTACTAATGATAGATTTTCTTTCATTACAGGATCTATGTGAAGTAAATGGCGTCTTCAAAAAGATCATGCAGGAATAAGCCGGATGTATTTTGCTATATCTGTGGCGAATACACCCTTGTACCAAACAGGAAGCCAATCACCAGTTTTATAAAGCGCACCTACCTTGCTTACTTCCAAATGGCACTATGTGACCAAGATAAAGGTTGGGCATCACATATAGTATGCAAAAAATGCACCGAGTATCTCCGTGCGTGGACCAAAGGCCAGAAGACGGCTCTGAAATTTGGAATTCCTATGGTGGAGGGAGCCTACCAGCCATGTCACAGATTGTTACTTCTGCGCTGTAGATCTGACTGGTATAAACAGAAACAACCGGAGTAGCCTGGTATATCCAGATCTGCAGTCAGCACGTCGTCCTGTAGCCCATTCTGAAGCCATTCCTGTTCCCGTGTTTAAAGAACTTCCGGACATTGACGAAGAATCATCCTCCCCCATCAGGGTTGCTGCTGATGACGACGACTATGTGGTTCCAGAATGTAATACTCCAGTTCCGTTCACACAAATGGAGCTAAATGATCTCGTTCGCGATCTTAACCTCTCCAAGTCATCCAGATTAAAGGAAAAAAAACTGTCTCACTGAGAGTGTTCGCATCACCTTCTACCGCAACAGACATCAAGACTTCCTACAATGTTTCTGTGAAGAGCTTGACCTGGTGTACTGTAATGATATCGCACGGCTGCTGTACACGCTGAGAGTGGCAAAATACGACCCCGAACATTGGCGGCTGTTTATCGACAGCAGTAAGCGCTCACTAAAATGTGTTTTGCTACACAATGGCAACCAGTTTGCCTCTGTACCACTAGCTCACTCAACTACATTGAAGGAGAAGTATGAATCAGTGAAGTATGCTTTGGAGAAAATTCATTATGATGACCATCAGTCGTACATTTGTGTGGATTTGAAAATGGTGAACATCTTGTTGGGACAACAATCAGGGTTTACAAAGTACCCCTGTTTCATCTGCATGTGGGACAGGGCTCATCATTACACAATCAAGGACTGACCTTTTAGGGAGGACCTGGTGCCCTGCAGAGCGAACATCATCAACACTCCTCTTGTGAACAAAGAGAAGATCATCTGGTCCCCGCCAGGCCATCACCGTAGTATGTCGCGTTTTGCTGAGCTCATCATGGAGGGCTAAAGGCTTAGGAACCAGGTAAGTCAGGGCCTTAAATCATGTCTCATTCTTTTCCTAAAGTGCCGCTGATCATTTTGGCACTTGTTCGTTCAAAATCGGTGCAGTGGTTGCCGAGATATAGTTATTTAAACTTTTAAGCTTTTTACTTAATCTCGTCCCCAGGCAACCAGCCATTGCAACTACACTGATAACTTTCTGTGCTTATACTCTAATTATGCTTAATTATTTTGCTATCTTGTCATTTATTATTGATACTCAAATCTATTCTGAACATTTTGAGGTATAATTTGTTTTTCTACGTAACATATTAACGATGTTATGGGTACTTTAATAAACCGTTGTCAATCCCTTCCGTTGCTATCGCTACGATAGATGTCATTTTTAAAGTGTTTATATATATATTATATTAATTTAAAATCTCATATTAGGTATTATTCTTCGTTTATTATAGTTTCTTCAATGTTTTAGATAGAGTTCTTTTAAGTTTTCTATTTATTTACTATGCTTAAATTATCTTTCAAAATAGTTTGTTAACGCAATGACGAGTGCTTTTAATACCCCCCATTGAAAATTGCATTGTTTACATTTTTACTTACCTTGTAACATACTAAATTATAATAGTATCTTAACAAAAGTGATCATTATATATAATTTAATGATTTATCTTTGCTCCGCCGCTATTCCGATAGCATTTTGACTACTTTAAGTTATTCAAATAAATTTTTGAAAAATGTTTTGAGTTCGTTTTTATAATATGCTTATGTGGTCCCAATAGGGAGTAACTATTTTTAAAAATCAATTAAAAATATTAATTCTTCTCTTAACTTAAAATAATGCATTTGTATGTCTACAGTAATGTTTGAACTTTTCTCCGCCATGCTTTTTATTGTTTTTTTTGAATATTTTAAGTGTCTCTAATAGTGTTTTTATAAAGTGTTTATCATTGTTTTTAAATGTCTCCCATTACGACGCTTGGGTATAGCACTTCCCGCCCAAGTTCAGAACAAGTTGAGAAGTTTATAGCTGGTCCCCCAGCTCGTAAACTGTGGTCCGTTGCTGATCTAAGGGATCAACTCAATTATAAACTTAGAGAGCTTAAAGATCTAAAGTGTAGAGAGGCAATGTCCAGTTGCCATCTCTTGTTGTTCCTTTTTAATAGCTAGTTTATTTATTTAAAATATTTTCAATGGTATTAATTGCTCTAGAGGCTTGAGGTATGGTGTTGCCACACAGTTATTCTCCGGATTTAATGATTTTTGTAATATCATGGGCATTTAGTAGTCTAGCTGCAGGTATGAAGGTCTGCGGGTAACCATTACAGCATGTATTATACTCTGATAGCATTATTCCTTGTCTTTATTAACTTAATCCTCTTCAATTTATCTATTAATTATCCATTCTGATTTTGTTTCGATCTATAGGGGCTATTAGGGCTGCTGGGCCCTCCCAGACCTCCTCATTAAAAGATCTTATTGAACAGTGAGGAAATGATTAAAATTTTTTAAGTTCAAAATATCTTATCTTGGAAGGCCAGTCCAGGGGGGGGAAAGGGTACGTACCCCCCTAACATATACCTTAAAATTTCGCTCGTTCAATTGTCTATCACCTTCATTTAAAAATTTTTATTAATTTTGCACCCCCGGGGCTGTAGACCCCCCCTGTTGGTCATTCACTCAAAAAGGCTCATTTCTTCACTTCTTTTCAATCTTTAACAGCTTATATCTCTTGTTCTATGGGTGCTACAGCGTGGAGAAATGTTTTGGCTAGACTGGCTTTGCACAGACTTTTTTCTGGGTTTTGAATTTCCCCGGTAACTGTAAGGGGACCGCCCCTGGGGGGGGCAGGGGGGGGAGTCTTCAATTTTTGGTGTAACATGTCTACTGAAAGCTACTGACCCCCACAGCTCAATTCTACCTTCATTTGATCTCTCCTGCTGTTTTGGGCCACGCCGCGGCCCCTTATCGGGTTAATTTCATCTTCTAAACTACTCTCGGGACTATTCAAAATTATCACCGTAATACAGGCATGTTGCACCTCTATCTTTTTTTTTTCTCTCTAAGAGCGCTTGTCACTATTTAACTTTCATCCCCCCCCTCTATGGAGCATTTTATAATATAGGTGTCTGGAGATTTCCAGCTTAAGCGTTGCTAGGTAAACTTCAATAACAGGTTAGCCCATAAGAGGTCCCTCCCTATTCCAAGTATTGTAATTCTCCTAAAGTCTAATTATTTCGTATAATGTTCAATGTATATTGTAATTTAAAATGTAGATCAATATATGATGCATAGTATGTGGCACACCAATACAACTTACATTTTGCTCCTATTACTGTTTTTTTTTTTGCTGTGGCGGAGAGTGATTCCAAACATATTTTAATAGTTTTACTGTATTTATTTTGAAATAACTGAGCAGATAACTATTTATAATTGGTATATTTACTCAAGATTCATATACGCATTTTTCTTACCGGGATATTTTTTCTGTATATATATATGTGTATATATATATAAAACAAATAAAAAAAAAAAATATTAATGTAAAAAATATATATATGGATATAAATATGTATGTGTATATATGTATGTATATATGTATGTGTATATGTATGTGCGTGTATGTATATGTGCATGTGTGTGTGTATATGTATGTATGTATGTATATGTATATGTGTGTGTATGTGTAGTATATATTTGTATATTTGTGATAAAAATAGTATATTTACTCAAGTTAATTCATTACACGCTTCTCACTCTGGTATATATGTCCAGTAGTTCTTGAGAATGTCAAGGGCAGGGATCGACAATAATAAGCACAGAAACAAACAAAATTTTTCTCTTTTTTATTAGCAGCACATTTTTTCATTTCAACTACGTATTAGTTATTTCTTTACATTCTTCGTTTAGACCACTTCCATTAAATATTCCCCTCTTTATTCCAAAAACTATTCAAAATTAGTCTATTTTTTTTTTTTTTTTTTAATTATTATTATAATTATTTTTTTAATATTAACTTATTTTTAATTTTTATCTTAGCCATTTACGGTGAACAAGTTCACCGGTTTATGCTATAATCCATCTATATTCCTTTCTTTCATCGAGACATGTAGGGGGCTCTGACGAAGCCTGGTATTTTGCATATTTTATACTTGAAAAAAAATTTTAAAAACCTTTTTGATAAGGGCTAGTACAAAATAGCCATCATATAATTCAACAAATATGGATGAGTCTTTGGAATTAGAAAAGAGAATCCAACGTAAAGATAGATCCTCTTCCTTCCCTGATCTTACATCCCCAAGAATGGAACATCAGTCAAAGAGTGAACAACCAGTTCAAAAAAGTAAGACAAAGATTCCAGGACTAGTGTCAAGCAGTATAACCTCTCTGCAGAAAAGTAAATATCTTCAGAAATTTGTTCCTGAAGAAGCGGAAAATTGCCAACATCAGGATTGATAAGGATCCTTTATGATCTGATGAAAACGCGCGTCAAAGGTTCCAGGGACGAGGCAACAAAATATTATCAATTAATCCAGGGTCAATTAGCAGTCATGGAGAATAATCTAAAAGAAATACCTCACTTACAGAACAAACTCCAACAACTCCAAAAAGAAAAAGTCACTTGGAATGAACAATTCCAACTTCTAAAAGAAGACTTGAACTTCAAAGAAGAGCAACTGACTAAGTCACAGGCACAAAGCGAAGAGAGAAAACAACAGCTATTAGTATATTTGAAAATGCCAAAAGATCACCGAGAAAGTGAAACACTTAATCTTAAAGAAGAAAATAAAAAGCTACACAGAGAAATCACAGAAAAGACTCAACAACTGCAACAAATAGAAATAGATTTACAGAAACAATTGCAAAGAATAAATGAAACGTCAGAAAATTTTCCACCCGGCAAGGAATTATTTCAAGATCTTCAAACCAAGTTACAAGTAATCCAAAACAACACAGAAGAAATCATGAGTAACTTGAAAACACAAGATGATCAAAGTAAAGCTGAAAATCAACAAAACAGAAATTATTCAGCACCTCTATATTCCGACAAAATTAAAACACCAGCCAAGAATCCAACGACAACCTCAAAATCAGCAATTCTGCTGAAAAGATTGCGCAACTCAAATGTGTCACTCTCAACAATTCGCTCAATATTAAATGAAGAAACAAAAAACCATAAAGACTTGCCTACGATTTTCTGTGAAGAAGCGAGAGATCGCAACACACTCATAATCAAATCAGTAAGTGAAGACGACACAGATAAACTGCTGCATATAATAGAAGAAATACAACACCTTAAAACAATGACAGAAGTAGTATATAAGGCAATAAAATCGAAAAAATTAATCATACTCGGAATCCCAAATCTTATACAACCAGAGGAAGTCACCGAGAAAATCTTGGACGACATAAATTTAGAACTCCCAATAACGATTCACAAAAAGATCCAAAGGGAGAAAGCACAGACATACCAACTAGTCTTAGAAGTGGATGACACAATTGCTCTCTACTTAATGAAATCTGGACGTCTTCTAATCGGTTTTAACTCATGTAAAATATCCGAATATCGCCCGGTAATAAGATGTGCCAATTGCCAGCGTTACGGACACTCAGAGGTAAATTGCGGATTCCAAGCATCCTGCGCATACTGCACTCGAACACACAACTCATCTACATGCTCGACAAAAAATGACCCATCGAAATTTCACTGTGTCAATTGCCTACACTCCGACGACTATTTTCCACATTCAGCCGATTCAAATAAATGCCCAATTTACAAATATAACCTACAAAGAAGAAATACCTTCATCAAAAACTTCACTTCAGGTTCAACTCGTTAAGTAATGCTTCACCAATCTCTGATCAAAAATTTAAGGATTGCCCACCTTTCGGTCACATCAAAATTCTCCAGGTTAACTTAAATCATTGCAAAGCAGCAAATTCAACCCTGAGAGATTATCTTATCAGTGAAAACATTGACATTGCTCTTCTGCAAGACGCATATTGCAACAGAGAGGGCACACTCACGGACTTTCCTATTTCCTGGGCGGTCTTCCCGTCCACGTCAAAGAGTGCCCATCTTGTCATTCAGAACACTAGCCTTATTTATTCACATCTTTACACAGGCACACATTGCGCTTTTGTCACAGTTACTGCTAAGGAGGGAAAACTCATAATTGGCTCGACTTATGCAGCACCAAAATCAGATTTCGAGGAAACCCTCGAAGAGTGGCAACACCTCATTACACAGAGGCATTTCTTCATTTGCGGTGGTGATTTCAATGCTACATCTCCACTCTGGGGATATGACTACGAAAATGACCGTGGAGAATGCCTCATCGAACATATTGTTGCTCAAAATCTTGTCATTGCCAATATCGACAACACTATACCTACATTTCAAAAATATAACAGCAAAGGAGAGAAAATAGCTGAGGGTTTTCCAGACCACACTCTGGTAAATCCCCCAACACTACCGAAAATTCGGCAATGGCAAGTTGAAGATGTCCACAATGACTCAGATCATAATTATATAAGATTTTCTTTCGAAATAACACCCTTATACACTTCACAAAGAAGATTCAATACTGCAAGAGGTAACTTCCGTAAATTCTCGCATGTTATTAAAACTCACAAACCAATCCTGAATCAACACCTAAAGGACGTTACAAATACCACTCAATTAAACGACTTTACCATTAATTTATTAGAAACCATGAAAACAGCAGCCAAAGCGTCCTTTAGATTAAAGAACACTCGGAGGCAGCAGTCATTCTCGTTTTGGACCTCCGATCTTAGGACTAAGCGTAATCACCTCACGGCACTGAGGAGGAAACTAAAAAGACTCAGACTAACAGAAGATGTTAACACGGATTACTATCGCAATCTCAGCGCCAATTATCGTCTTCTCTCCGCTAAATATAAGCGCAGTGTACTGGATGCGAGAAATGCTGCCTGGCAAAAGTTCTGCACAAATCAAACAGACCCTTTCGGAACAGCTCAAAAATTTTTCACAGGAAAGTTTTTCACTCCTGATGAAATTAAGCTCGAACTGCCACCCAGCCGATCATCTAGGCAGGAAAACATGGAGCACCTCACCAAACATCTTTTTGGCCCCTCCTCATATCCGCCAGGAGATAATTCTGAGATTACTTTTGATGCACCCCCCGACAAACCCTTTTCAAAAGCTGAGGTAGCAACCGCGCTACGTACGTTTAATGACAAAAAAGCTCCAGGTCCGGACTGTATAGACTTTAAAATTCTGAAATTAACTTTCCATGTAATTCCCAAAATTTTTACGCGTTGGGCTAATCTCTGTCTCACTCACCATTACTTCCCGCTCACTCTGAGACAAGGGGAAGTAGTATATTTCCTGAAGCAAGGGAAAGACTCCTCAGAACCTTCTTCTTACCGCCCAATCTGCCTACTACCATCCTTAGGCAAATTATTAGAAAAATTACTTGTATTTCGGCTTAACCACTTTCTTGAATCTAATAACTTACTTCATCACAGACAATACGGATTCAGAGAAGGCAGATCATGTGAAAAGGCTTTGTTTGCAATTCTTACCTCCTGTGCTCATAGCATAGCTGAAGGAAATTACACAACTCTTGTCTCCTTAGATATTAAAGGTGCTTTCGACAATGTAGAGTGGCGGGACATCTTATTACAATTACGTGAAATCGGCTGCCCGAGAAACATAGCTGGAACCATTGCAACATATCTTAAATTTCGTAGCATTCTTATCAACTGGGGTTCAGGAACTTCAGTTCACCCATTAGAAAAGGGTTGCCCCCAAGGTTCGTGCTTGGGCCCAATCCTTTGGCTGCTTATTGCCAATGTCTTGCTAAAAGAATTGGAGAAATTAGGCTTCAATCTTTACTCCTTCGCAGATGACTTCAACTTTGTTTTTTCGGGCCGTCGTCGTCTGGATCTCGAACTGCAAGCGGCAAGAGCTCTCCCTGCTTTTTGCCAGTTGTTGGCTCGCCTTCATCTCCAGCTTTCACCCGGAAAATCCCAAGCTTTAACCTTCATTAAACCAAGAGAACTCAAACGCAAGCCCGTGATGCGAGTCAATGGGGTTAGCGTCCACCACGTTCATACTCTTAAATTATTAGGTGTAATTATTGATAAACATCAGAGCTGGATTCCACATATCAAAGCACTAAAAATTAAACTTTTAAATTACTACCATAATTCCTGTAAATTAACATCAAAAACATGGGGCATCAAGCCCAATATGTTAAAAACATGGTACCACATAATCATTGAACGCATCATCTTTTACTGTGGGGGCGTTTGGGGAGGTTCGCTAACCAAAGTGGCTAAGCAAAAACTTGCCTCTATCCAGCGCATATTCCTTCTGCAAATGGTTAGAGGTTATAGAACTATCTCAACGGATGCACTTACAGTACTTACTGGCATTCCACCCATACACTTAACACTCGCTTACGAATTTCAGAAAAACAGAATACTACACTTAGAACACGAACCAACACAGTCAGCACTTTTCCCTAACTTGCTCTTACAAAGAAAAGTCCACAGCTGGACTATGCATCCGGCGGATGAGACATCCTATCTTCAAGTTAATGTTAATAAGCATTCTTACAGCCCCTCGAAAAATCCAGCCATTTTCACCGATGGTTCACACACGGAGACGGGAGTAGCATCATCCTTCTGTGTTTTCAAAGACAGTGTTGTTATTCATCAGTGGGCTTGCAGGATTGGAGATAACAATTCGGTGTTCCAAGCAGAACTCTTCGCAATCCTGCGGGCTTTGGAATGGATTGTTCTCTATCCTCATACTACTTTTTTTCACCTTTATAGTGACAGCCTTTCAAGCCTACAAGAAATATTCGCCCATAGAACTAAACACCCTTTAGTGCTTAAGATAAAAGTTATCTTAAAAACTCTCGTCCATAGGGTCTCTCTCGGCCATGTCACCGCTCACATCGGCATAGCTGGCAATGAGCTAGCTGACGCACTGGCCAAGGAGGCCACCTCACGTCCAAACATAGATATCCCCCTTCCTGTTCCCCCGTCTCATGTTCGCCACTTCCTCAAAAGAAACATTCTTTCTGACTGGCAACTCTACTGGGATGCCTCAAGCAAAGGCAGGCACACCTATTCCCTTATCCCAAAAGTCTCATACAATCTCTTAGCTTTCTCCCCTCCCACATCAGCATTCCTCTCCGGCCATGGTCCATTCAGAACATACCTAAATTATTTTAAACGCTCAGATACGGACCTCTGTGAGTGTGGGGCCATAGGGTCTCCAGACCACTACTATTTCTTCTGCACACTCACAGAGGTCTGGCACCTTAAGAACCCTTATTCCCGCCCAGATACCTGGCTCACAAATATCTTAACCCGCCCAAAACTACTCCGTCAATTGGTACAAATTTATCACTTCCTTATGGACCTGGCCAATCTTACCACTTAACCGTTCTCTCCTAAGACTGCCCGCTGTCGCGTTAGAGCCTTTGTTGAGCTTTTGGCAGTCGTAGCGCCACTTGTCGCGATGGAGCAGGTCTCCGGCGCGCATACCACTGTGTTGATGTTGTATACAGCCTGTATATTATGTATTTTATGTTTTTTTTTTTTTTTTTTTTTTTTTTTTTTTTTTTTTTTTGTTGAAGTTATTGTAATGAATCCCCACATGCCGGGGAACATTCCGGGTGGGACAAATAGGGTCTACACCGGATCCTAGCGATCTGGTGATCTTGTCCCACTTAGGCATAAATAAATAAATAAAGAGAAGATCATATTTCCTCCATTGCACATTAAGCTGGGGTTGATGAAGCAATTCACCAAAGCTCTCGACAAAAATGGTGACTGCTTCATGTACTTGTGCCAGGTTTTTTACCAGATTGAGCATTGAGAAAATGAATGCTGGCATCTTTGATGGTCCATAGATCCGTCAGCTAATGAGAGATACGCAATTCGAAACACATATGAGTGAAGTGGAACTGGAAGCATGGAAGGCTTTTGTTCTAGCTGTGAAAAACTTTCTCGTTAACACGAAGGCCACTAACTACGTTGAACTGGTGAACAATATGATTACAGCATTCAGAAACCTCGGATGTAACATGAGCATCAAAATGCATTACCTATTCTCGCATTTGGATCGCTTTCCTAACAACCTGGGCTCTGAGTGATGAACAGGGAGAGCATTTTCATCAGGAGATCAAGGAGATGGAGAACAAATACCAAGGTCGCTGGGATGCAGTAATGATGGCGGTTTACTGTTGGAATCTCCATAGAGACATTCCTGCTGCCGTCCATGCTCGGACATCAACAAAGAGGAAATTCCTACCATAATGTTGCACAATGACGAAACAGTGAACTAACCGAATGTTTTCCTGTTTATTAGTTGTTAATTAACTAAACATGTTTTCTGTTAACATACGTACATTTTTTTCGGTTCAGTTAATTACTCTTCTGTAGTATATATTTGTTTCTTTCAATTCAACTTCACAGCAAAACCTTTCCTGATGTACGGAAACGGATACCATATTCGGGTTTCTGGAGGTTGAAAATCTTAAATTCATTAAAACATGTCAGACCATTTAATTTTTTTTTTTTTTTTTTTTTTTTTTTTTTTTTGTCCTGTGTAATCCAAACATGGTTACCATTTTGATCTTTAATTCCAAGCTACTACTGGAAATCCCAAACGAAGATTTCTCATTTTAAAAATAGATGTCATTAACCCCTTAACAGTATTGCTTAAACATCTCTCGGGTGAAAAAGAGTTTATTTTCCTCGTTACTAAAAGCTTTTAGAAAACAAGATTTTTTAGCTATAATTTTTGCTGTAATTGAAGGAAATATCTCGATTATACAAGTTATATATTTAAATAAAAAAAAATAATAATAACAAAAATAAAATAAAATAAAATAAAGTAAATTAATAAAAGAGCTTTAATCATTATTTTTATATTACTGTGTCCAATAATAGTAATATTAAATAAAACTGTTAAAGGGTTATATAATAGAAAATCTGATTTTTAAAATTTCTATTATGAATTTAGAATTTCTGGAAAGAGCCTAACTGAGAACTTTGATCCAATGTTGGAGATTGCTGGCTCGGATTTTTATCCTGCAGATTTTTCCCTGTTCCGTAGGCATAAAATAACATTAATTTGTAAACTATAGAATATCGCTGGGTTCAGGGGCTCCGCCATACAGAGGTGACCATCCCCTCCAAACCCAATGGCGCAAATCTCTCTCCCCCCCCCCCAAAAAAAAACTTCATATTTTAACATTGACCCCCCCCCCCCCTAAACCGAATATCAATTGTAAAATATATTCTACTTATAATCTACTGCACATTCAAAAGAGAGCGAGTCGAGCATAGCAGAATGAGCTCTTATTGCCCTTATCTAGAATTTAAAGAAAGAAAACACAGGAATACTTCTGGAAATTAAATGTTGAAAAAATTTTTAAGTGATATTAAAAAAATCAAGATTTTTTTTTACAGTAAAAAAAGGAAATATTAAGAATTTAAAAATCCCCCCCCAAAAAAATGTACTTTTCCTCAAATTCCCCCCCAAAACTAAAATGTATGACGCATCTTGCGTCACCAAACCCCTCTCTGGGCACCCCTGCCGCCATAGAAATTCTTCCCAAAAAGGGCTCCGCGAGTTCAAAAGTTTGGGAACCGCTGCTTTAGTGTAAGAAGTCATAAATGAAGACCAGAATGGATAATCTTTCCAAAACGTCATCTATGGGGGTGTGATCGTCAGCTGCATCTGCAAAAAATGTCTCTTTGATAAATTGACGATTTTGAAATCAATCAAAGTACAAGTGCAAAAATTTTGAAATCAAAACAAAGATTACAGATTTCTCCATCTAAAATAAATATAAATTTTCCTTATGCGCTTTTTTACTGTGCTTTCAAATAAAAATTTTCTTTCTATTTCAAAACTGTTTAAATAAAATATCAAATTAATATGTATCTTTAAGCCTTAATTAAACAGTTCAAAGACAATTAAAAAGAAAAAAACTATGTATAAAAAGAAAAATTTTACGTCATTCTCTGTACAACGAATATTTTGACTGAACAATGGATTTCATTATATAGAGACTCAACAGTATTAGTTCTTCAGTGTCTTTGTTCTTATTGTGTTAATCATAAATTTTCCTCTACTTCTAAATCTAAAAAATATCACTTTGCAGAAAATTTTTGCTGTTAATGGGGCTTGTCGTAGAAAGCTTAAAAAGATTCTGCCACAGGGTAAGCAATAGAAAAATTCATGCAAAGAAGAAATACAAAAACTAATGGTTTTGCTTCACTAAAAATAATATTATCTCATATTCCGTCGTTACAGCAAAGGTTAATTAGCCATAAAGATGTCTGATATAACTATTGTTAGAGAAATCATGTTCGCTATTTTTATAAGTACTCTGTTGCAGTAAAATAAGCTGTTATAAAAGTTTTTTTTTTTTTTATGAATGGATATAAAAAGTTATCTCTTGTTATAAATCCCGAGTTAATTATTTTCTTTACAGAAATAGCTTTATCGGAAGCATATTAAAAATCAAAAGCAAAGCAGATAAAAATGCTCTTATTTCAGTTATAATAACTTATTTTTAAGAAAATGAAGCCATGAATAATATAACATATTACTCCACATTTTTTAAACTTTTGTTTACTTTATTTGCTTGGAACTTAATGAATAATAGCTTTGTTAAATCTATTATTTTTTTAATTGAATTACTTGTGTTTAATTTGTTTTATTCTTATCTGTGAAAGGATTTTTTACCTTACGAGTGCTATATGTTGTATTTGGGGAATCGCTATCCCGGCAATATTTAGCAGCCAAAACTTGTGGGAACGAACAAGTCGGCCCAAAACAATAATATTACCGGTAAACAACTCCTCAAATACAACCAGCAGCGCGTGAACGTAAGTACATATTGCGTTGTGTCAAGAAAAAAATTTAATTAAAATTCTTCAGAATTAAGCCTATTACTTGAGACAGATGAAATAAAAGAAAATAAAATAAAAGAAACACTCACCCCTCATGAAAACAGACTAGATGAATCAAATTTGAATGTATTTATTTACCATTGTACTGCAGATAACGTTGGCCAACGATAAGATTACAAACTATTTAATAATTTTTCTTTTCTATACACATCAAATCTTCCTGTGCACAAAATCAGGAAATTAAACAAAAACATTCATCGAGTATAGTCTGCGTGGATTTGTTTTATACTAGGGAAATTTTCGGTCCAATTGTAGTTGGCATATCTCACTCTTTGGTATTACACTATGATGCAATCTGAATTCGTTGATGGAGTACTTTATGCTGTAATCTGGAATCGGCGATGGAACACTCTTAGGTGTAATCTGGAGTAGAGGTCTGCACGGGCCCGGGCCTGGCCCGTGGCCCGTACCCGGCCCGGCGGAATCGTTTCGAATTTTCTAACGGGCCGGGCCGGGCCGGCAGATTTAGAATAGTTTTTTCAGCGGGCCGGACCGGGCCGACAAAAAACATAAACGGGCCGGGCCGGGCCGGCAAAAAAATTGAACGGGCCAGACGGGCCGGGCCGGGCCGATAAAAAAAATTTTCGGGCCTGCCGGCCCGTTCTGAAGATTTAAGCAGAAACGATAAAATATGAGCTATTTTCAACGAAAATGGTTTTAACGAGAATAAGTATAAATGTGGCTATACTAGTTTGACAGCGTCGATATAAAAATGCACAGTGTATCGGCATCGGAGAATTACATTATGTATAACCCGTTTTAATATGTTTTTAGCTGACTCATGCCGGTCCGAGATCACGCTTGCATTACTTTTCTACATATAGACTGGCCGGACCGGTACTAGACTTAATTATTGGCAGAAAACGTGATTTGTAAAATTATTAACAGTGATAAAGAACTTATGTTAGCTTAGTCTTCGGATATATACTTTTTGATAATTTTTAAATTAATTTCTCAATAATGCGAAAGTTTGACACATTTTCTGATTAATTTTAAATTGTAAAAGTACAAAAGTGATAAGCCTAACTATTGAAGGGATTTGGAATCGAATAGCGTTTTTCATTTTTGGTAAATAAAATACTTGCATAACTTTGTTGAGATATAATAGTTTCTCAAATGATTGCAGGTTTTTCTCCCTTGCCTTGCTATTGGTTCCGGAAATTCTATTCAAAACGTTAATTATGACAGTATTTTATTTGTTTGCAGTATTCTTAAATTGCTTGTATCAAAAAATGGATAACGCTATTCGATTATATAGTTTCTGAATAAAGATATCTGCTAATCTTATGCGTTTCTGAGAAAAAAAAAATGAATTTAGAAATGTATCAGAAAGGAGCTTCTTTGAATTTAAGAATGAATTTGGAATTGAAATCTATAATAAAATGATATAGAAATATATTTATAAATCTTCTTTTATTAAACAACTTCAAAATTAACGATGTTTTTAGCTTTCTTTCTTTTTTCTTTTATTCTAAGCCATATTAATTTTTTAATGAATCTTTATTCGAATATTGAAAGCCTAAGAATCTAAGTAATCATGTTGTTTAACGTTGTTAATGTGTATTTGCTGTAAAATATACTGTAAAATCATTACATAGATATGTACGCAGTATTCTTTAAAGGAATCTTAGTTATATGATAAAAATCGGAATTTTTCAGAAATGGTAGAAATTGTAACGGGCCAAAACGGGCCGGGCCTGTTTTCGCTGATTTTTGTACGGGCCGGGCCGGGCCGAAACAACTTTTCTACGGGCCGGCCGGGCCTGGAAATTCCGGCCCGTGCAGACCTCTAATCTGGAGTCGGCGATGGAGCACTCTTTAGTTAAAGCTGGAATCGGCGATTGAGTATTCTGGAATCGGCGATGGAACACTCTTAGGTATAATCTGGAGTCGGCGATGCAGCACTCTTTAGTGAAAGCTGGAATCGGCGATTGAGTACCGGTTTCTGGATCCCACTAAGATCATAAGAAGGACTGCTGGCTTATTGAGTGACGGCCGCAGATACAAAATATGTGACATGTGTTGCACAAAAGCACGAGAGATTATCCCACATAGCCGATCTCTCAAGACAGAATGTTGATGAAATAGATTTAAAGTTTTTTAATTAGGATGGAGGCTGGGAGAGTTATTAAAAAGATGATTATACTGCAGGACCAAAAAATTTATAGTACAAAGTTAGCCACAAAGACAAAAAAAATTACGTTCTCCTCTGCCGTTGAGAACAATCCTTAACTCTTCCGACGCTTACCCCCGAGAGGGCAGCGCCGGGCCACGGACGTCTGTTGCTAACGCTGGTCTCTGAAGAAGTCAAATAAATCAGAGAAACTTCCTCCCTCTCATGGGAGTGCGCGTGCGCTCAGCCAATCAGGGTCTCGCATCACCCGACGCCGCTAGGAATGATCTAGAACAAACATGCGTCATCAAGGGCTGGACGCTGATATTTCGGCGGGAAATTTGTTCTGGAATGTCGTAGAACATTCTAAGCCCCGATGACTCATGTCCAGCATCTATGAAGTATCAGGAAAGAAAATGGCGATGCTCAAAAAGGAAAAATTAGCTATCGTCACATAAAAATTACGGAGATTATCTTAAATTTTGAAATAGCATAAATTACGAATTATACTATTAAAAGACCGGGCGATTATATGAAAATGATCTATATTTAAAATTAAGACTGATTAATATAATTTTAAGAATGAATAATTAATAATAAAATAATTTAGAAAAATATTTTTTTTTTTTTTTTTTTTTTTTTTTTTTTTTTTTGTATATTGCTATTATTCAAGTAGGGAAGCTACGATGTATCAAATGAAAATACTGGATTTATAGGATATATTAATGAAATTATGAAAAATTAAAGTTTTTTTTTTTTTTTTTTTTTTTTTTTTTTTTTGAAATGAGTATTAAATAATTAATTTTTCTTAAAATAATGATCTGAATTTTTTTTTTTTGAAAAAAAATAATCCTGAAAATCATCCCTACATCCTAGCAACGAGTATTGGTAGTATTTTTTTTAAATTTGTATAAAATTAGTTTTAATTTTGTTTAACATTTAAAATGTAAGTTAAGTTTTATAAATATAAAAAAACATTTATAAGTAAGAGCCTACTTTAAAATATATATTTTAAAGTTGTAAAGTATATTGTTTGATATTTATGAGACTAAATTACATTATCATTATTAATTTTTGAATTTTTGAATTACTTTTTAAGCTTTACAAGATTTTAACCTATGGCGAAAATAAAAATATTAATTTAGAAGGTCTTTTGCGAAGCATACAGATCACAATAAGCGAATTTAATGTTTTATTTCAGCATAAGGAGGTTTTAGCTAAATATGAAATAAAAAGCACAAACAGACACGAAAAATTATCATCTTTTATCGTAGAAAAAGATAAATTAGAGTATGTTAATTTTATTCTGGCTGCTTATACATCATTTCCCACTGGTAGATCTTCCAGACTTTGCTTTGTATTTTCTTAAATATACAGAAAATTACTTTAAATATAATGTACAAACGAATCTAGTAGCGATTGTGTGAGAGAGTTAGTAAGGTTTAGTGACGGAAGCCCCTCCATCTTTGGCATCATAATGAACAGTCTTTAATACGGCAATCACTATAACCGGACTATTTCATTACAAATCGAAACAAAAAGTAACTAAAAAATAAAAAATAACTTAAAAAGGGTGGGGGGGGGGGGGCAATCCAACCTCCGGTACCCGAATTAAAAATTACCAATGTACTACACGGTGTACCCGGGACTTGATAACCTATGAACTGTTTAATTATTATTGTTGTTATTATTATTATTATCTGGGTATTTTATAATACTTTTTAAAAGTATTATTAAATTATTTTATAACGAAAAATAATTTACTCAGGAAAAATGCTCTTATTGCAAATTTGGAAAAAAGAAAAGAAAAGAATGTAATATATATATATATATATATATATATATAAAGAAAGAAAAAAAATTCACATTTTCAATTTTACAATTTTTTTTTTTTTTTTTTTTTTTTTTTTTTTTTTAACATTATGTAACATTTTTATCTTTATGCCTTTCCTACAAGTATGTAACTGTAAAGACTATATTTTCAAAATTATAATTAGTTTATGAAACAATAAATAAATTGTTATGACATATGTAAAAAGGCATTAAAAGAACTACTTATTTAATAATTATATTTTTCAAAAATGAAACAGTTATATTACTAAAAAAAAATATTCTTAAATTTATTAAATGTATAACGTAAAGATCATCCAAACAAGTAAGAAATATCATGGATTAAGCATAGATTAACAAACACGTTCCAACACTCTCTAAAATCTTTAACAAACTTTGTTATTTAGGGAAATAATGTGTTACTGTCCATTGCCAAATATGTATTCTAATACTTTTGAGTAGCCCTCTATTTGATCTGCCGGTTAATATATGCATTTACTATATAATGGGGGAATTTAGTTTAGCAAGAAAACGCCTAACAGCTGAAATTTCTCTTTCAGCAATTCATACTAATAGTTAGAAACATATTTGAATACTTTTGTTCAGCCCTAAAGTTTACTTATTACTTTCATTACACGTTAGTATTTATCTAAAATTTAATTCAACTAAAATTCTCTTAAAATTACTGAAATCACAATTCCAGAAGTTATCATCCATAGATGAATATGTATCCAATTCTTTGCGTGAATCTGTATATCGTGTTATCTATATTATGCAGTCACTTCTTAGTAAAATGAATGCAGCTCAGCGTAAAAATGCATAATTTATTTTAAAATCCTTTTTAAATAATTTACGCTCATATTCAGTAGCCTTTATGAGCTCTTTTGTGCTGCCTTATATATCAACTGTAGCATTTATACACACCAATAAATTTAGTAAAACTTAAAAGCGCCTATCATAATTAAAAATAAACGTCATCCATCCATCAGCCGTCATCGATAATATGCGGATAAAATATACTATTTAAAATCTTTGGTGTTTCCCTGTAAATTCTACTCACTTCGTATTACGCGTGAAGTAACTTACCGTATTTACTCGTGTATAAAGCGCACTTTTTTTTTCAAAAAATTAGGGCAAAACTCCTAGGTGCGCCTTATACACGGAATCATTTTTTACTGCTGGGTGCAGTCGAACGATATACATATAAAACAAGAAATTATTCAAATAAGATATTAAAACTCGGAAAATGTTACTTAATTGAAGTATTACTGCATATTAATTCCACTCCTTGCAGTTTTTTATACAACAGAGCTAGTGACATTATCTAAACGCTAATTAGCAATTCTATTTACCATCACTCATTCCTATTTCTCGTCATTCTCTTACAACCCGAAGTCTAAAAATGCATTTTCGTCTTGTTTTCTGGTCTGGTGTAATGTTTGTTTCGACTTTTTTTTTAAACTGAAATTCATTTGGCCATTCTTCATTAGCGTATCAAATTTATGGTGCGCCTTATATACGAGATTTTAAGAAATCGCCATTTTTATTTGTAAAGTAGGTGTGCGCCTTATACACGCGTGCGCTTTATACACGAGTAAATACAAGCCTCAGTGACGTGTATCAATTTCATTATATATGAAATAGTTCAAAGTAATGAAAATATGTCGCAAACAATACTTCCCTTTACCATTATGTAATGGAATTCTTCTGTCCATGTAACTGAATAATGAATATTCTTTTCACTGTATATTTTGCAGAATGCATATTTTAGTGCACTTCGTAAATTCATGTAAATTTTAATCCGTTTGACAGGTTATAATATCGTTAAAATTCATTTGAAACGATTTTTTCCCATATGCCGTAATGTAACGGAAAACTTTTGACTGTCCCTGTAAATAAACTAATAATGCTAGAAATTTTATTTGAAATATAGGGTTCATACTAAGGTAAACGTCAATAACTTCCAAATTTTTCAGGGCAATCCTATCATATTTTCGAGAGTTAGAGCCGGGAGAGACGGACAAACAAACCAAAAGCATAAACACTTTTCAACTTTGTTGGAAAGGGTTAAAAAAGAATCGATTAAAATTTCAGCATTTTGATCGTACTGATATGCTACAAAAAAGGGGAAAAATAATGCAACTCTGAATCTTTTAAAAGGAAATAAATTTCCACTTTTTTTGTTACTTGATCTTTACGACACTTTCTCATAATATACTAAATTTAAATTTATTTTAAGTAAAAATTGGGAATCTGATTTCAACTTTGTTGGAAAGTGTTAAAAAAGAATCAATTAAAATTTCAGCATTTTGATCGTACTGATATGCTACAAGAAAGGGGAAAAAATATTGCAACTCTGATTCTTTTAAAAGGAAATAAATTTCCACTTTTTTGTTACTTGACCTTTACGACATTTTCTCATAATATACTAAATTTAAATTTATTTTAAGTAAAAATTGGGAATCTGATTTTTTCATCTTTTTGCGCAAAAGGAAAAATAGAAAGTCCCTAGAAATAAAACCGCTGATTAAATGTATTATGTTATTTTTTTATTGACATTTAACTGACTTTCTCTTTTAAATTATGTTTGAAATATGATGTTCTATTTTTATCACGGGGACACAAAAAAATATACAAGCATCTCGAGAATTCGACGAAGTTCATTTTTCCTCCGATATAAGTTCACACTCTAGCTTAAAAGTTCAGTAAATAATAAGAGGACTGTGTAAATACAACATACGTTCTTAAAATAGAAGATGATTCTGTGCTTTGAAACTTTTTCCATGTAGTCTTAAAGTTCTTGACAATTCATACATACTGAAGCCGTTAATGCATGTCTATAATTTTATTGTAAATGAATTATATATGTAGTTATAAGTGAAAGTTGTATTGTTATTAAATTATATTTGAAAAATCTGTTACCATTAAAGTAAAAATGTATAGGATTAAAGTGATAACAGAATACATAAAGGCTTAAAATGATTCTTAATAAACAGATCAGCAAATAATATAGAAATGTATGTTTTAATAATATTATAGAGATCTATATATGCACAGTAGGAATATATGCAATGATTCAACCCCCGTTTGACCTTTATAAAATTTGGCGCGAAATATTTTATGGATTTAAAATAATAAAATAAAATACTTTTCATGGTTACTGTAGATCATTTTGAAGCACATGTTTTTTTTTATCATACATTAGATTTTGTCAATTTTGTTTATCAAGTTCATTTTTCAAAAAGATTTGCAAAAATAATTTTTATCATTATTGATCTTGAAAATGCGACCGATTTATTGAGTATGCGAAAGTTACTTATCGCTTTATTAAAAGCTATTTATGAATGATTCTTTACGTTTAGTGTTATCATTTTAAGCATATACAATTTAATTTCAAATTGATTGTTTAACAATAGAAAACCATAAACTAATGTAAACTGCATTTAATTACAAACCCATTAGAATATTAACAAATATTTTATAGTGACTACAGCAATAATTAAACATTCTATTATCTACATCTACTCCATTTATGTTATGTGTTTCAATTATACGACTGTAAAATAATTTTCTGTAAAATTTTGAATTTGATAAAACTGTATTAAAAAGTGTTATAAGTTTGCTTTAATTAATCTAAACTTCACTAAAAATGCCTTCACCTTCAATTAACCTTATATGACACAACAGCTCCAATTTCAAAAATCGGAAATTATTAGCTAAAATATATATATATATATATATATATATATATATATATATATATATATATATATATATATATATTTTTTATTTTTTTACAAAATTACGTCAAATACTATATGTTTATATATTTTTCAATACTAGATTTTTCCCGCGACTTCGCTCGCGTTAAATACAACAAACTATGTGGTCGACCTTTTAAAAACTCATAGAATTATTGAGGGATAAGTGGAAAATAAATTTTACTTATTATTTTTATATATATTTAATTTAAACCAAAAACAACAAAACCAATTCACGAAGCAAAAATAATCCAAAACAAAAGCGATTGTCTTATTCCTTAAAAGTCCAGGAATATTATAAATTTAAACTAAATGAATTAATTAAATCCGAAAAACAACAACGAACAGGCACATACATTTTCCCATTCCCCAACCGAATCCGAAACCGAGTTTGTTTTCGGAAGACGGAAAACCAAACCAAGACAACAATACCAAATCGCAAAGCTAAACACGAATAGCCAAAAATCGAAAGCAGTTAAATCAATGTGAATCAATCGTCAAATAACAGAATATAGGTACCGTATGCAGTATAGTGTGAAGCGCGGGCCGATGCCCGCACGTAAGTACAGTTAGAGAGCACACATTACCTTGTTTCAGAAACCTATCAGCGCCATCTATCGGAATCCATGAGTAACACATTAGTTTTCTACCTTGAAGTTGCGGAATGCTCCATACAAACTTCCACCCCCATTTTAGGGAAGTGAGGGTTTAGAAAGAGACAAAAAGTAGCCCATGTCACTCTCCGTCCCTTCAAATATCTCCACTTAAAAAGGGGTTAGAAAGAGACAAAAAGTAGCCTATGTCACTCTCCATCCCTTCAAATATATCCACTTAAAATTGTCTCTTGTCAATTCGCCACCCCATTTTGCCGTGAACGACTGGCAAACAGACACATACATTTTCCCATTTCTAATATTAGTATGGATTGATATTTTTCATAATTTTTTTCACGTTGTTGTGACATATTTATGAAAATACTTTCTTCTTTACATACATTGAAAGTTCAAAACTTATTAAGTAATAAGGAAACAAAAAGTTTTTTTTTTTTTCTATATGTGATACCCTTCTTATATAAACATTTATTATTCTTTTTCGCCCCTTAAAATAAATTTTAAAAAATCCTAATTAAACGTTTTCAGAATACCATGTTAATTGAAAGGGGAAATACTTATATATACTATTTAACCTTATTCAGAATGTCTAAAAAATTCATTTAACGTTAAAAGAAATTAAATATCATCACGTTATTTCGGAGTTAAAAAAAGAAATTTTAATTGTTTATTAATAATAATCATATTCGGATTACCAATCACGTATTTTAAGTTGTTTAAACTTAATTTTGATTTGGAATACATTCACGTATTTCAATTCAAAGTTTGAAAATTTACAAACCTTCCTTAATAATAAAATAGGAAAATTCATAATGAAACTGAATAAGTTCCAATTAAAAATGCTATTTAATTATAAGAAGGACATTTTTTTTAATGAACAAAGAAATAAAAAAGTAAGATATTTGAAATTGTGCAAGGCCAGTGAAATCAGAACGTTTGTGAACTATAGACTACAGTTCAGCATGAATAACCCAACTGGAATCCAAAAATTGTGCTTAAAGTCAATCCGAAGCCGAACCTAAAGATTTGCTCATAATCAGCCTAAAACCCGACAAAAAAAATGCCAGTCTGAAACTTAACGCACTTGAACCCGTTTCGGGTCCGAATTTCTTTTCATTTTGAGAACAAAATTATTATTACTTTAATAATGTTTGTCGAAGCTATCCAAACAGACTTTCTGACGTTTAAAGATTATCTCGTTGTCTGAAATGCAACGAATATACTTATCTTGTGTACTATTTAATTCATATTTATATGATTGGCTATGGAAGAATTTTTGGATACGTTTGGAAAATATCGTGGTTTAACAGATATTACAACTTTCTAATGTTTTTTGCATTTTATCACGCATGATTCGTTCAGAAAAGTAATTTTAATTTTAAATTAAAAAAGTGAAATATATGTATAAAGTAAAAAAAATAGTCAACGGTTCAAAAAGAATTAAGTAAACTTTTATTATTATTATTTTTTTAATTTACTAAATATCAAAAAATAAATGAAGTCATAACAGGATAGACGTAAAGATATACTATCATATCTATATGTAGAAAGTAACAAAATAATTGTTAAGACAAAATAATATTTGATGAAAAGACATGCACTATTAACAGTATACCAGACCAGAAAGGTTTAATTCGATATTGATTTGATTCAAGCCTGAAGCGCAAGAAAATTAATCCCACATTGTAATGCAGTTACGGAAAAGTAGTCTACAACTATACCTCTACTCCAACTTTATCTTTTTTTTCTCTTTCTGTAGAAAAATAAATATGCATGCACTCATTAGCAGTCAAATATTAATGAAAATTACAAAACGTAAATGATGTAATACAACAATTTCCCTTATGGTTTATTATAGATTTCATGAAAAATTTAATATATTAAATAGTTTTGTCTCTATCGATGAATTAATTGGGGAATCTTCGATATTCAGAGTGCCTTATAATTTTTGTAACAATGATTTTTCAACCAACGAAAATAAAAGTTATTCTGTCAATAGTAAATTAAGCTTTATTTTTTTTCTAAAAGATGTACTAAAACATTAAGTTTTATTAATGAATAAAAGTTATAGAGTTAATCAAAAATGTACTACCAGATTTCCGATAAATTTACAACATTAATATTCCAACAATAGTTCATAACTTTGAAAATATAGGCACAGTAATAATTCTTTTAAGGAAACAATTCATAGTAAAATTCTCCCGAACTTTCAGAAAAATGTAATGCTAATAACTTATTATGATTCTGGATGTGATCTTTTTACAAGTAAATATAAATATTACTCACAGTTTTTCCGGATCCTTGCTTATTTTTGACATGGGAGCTTTCTGTCACAGCTGTTAAACTTAATCCAATTTGTCTATAGTTATTGAAATCATGAAGCCACTCAAAATGAGTGATGCAGCACGACAACAACATTATCCTTCACAGTCTATCATGAATTACATGAAAAAATCCACGTTATGAGCGAAATTGTCTCTTCAGATACAAAAATACTAATGTCTCTACAGTCTGTTTACCACTATCACCTGTAATTCTTATGGTTCCACAGAGGGAAAAACTATAGAGATTTTTCAATCTTTTTTCCCTATCTTTTCTTTTTTCCTGTTTTAAAACGACGACTTCTTTAATCTTTCAACACTTGAATCTCTAGAATTTGGCAAGTTTAAGGTTCCCTATGATCTCGGGCCAAGAGCATCGTTCAAGGCAACTTTGTTAGCAGAGAGAGACTGAAAATTAACTTCAAGACTTATGCCATATTTCGTAATTGAATGTGAAATCAGTTGAAAATTCGAAACAGATGTATGCTGTGAAAAAAAAGAAGAATAAACAAATAAAAAATGTGCAAGAATGTAAAAATAAAAAATGTCCGATTAATGTGTCACTGACGCATTACATAAACACATAATGTGGCGCTGCGATATCTTAGATTTTCTTTTTTTAAAGTATACTTCAGAGATAAGCATCTAAATGTGCTAGGAGTGTATTATAGCTATTTATTATTATTATTTATTAGGATGAGCGAAGCGAATTCTCTATTAGGTTACACAAATTACATTAGATTTATACATTTTTTTTTTTTTTTTTTTTTTTACAGAATAACCTTATTATATATATATATATATATACATACATACCTTAATTAATTTATTTTACATGTTTTTCCATTTCGGAATCATTTTTTCAAATAAAAAATGAAACATGTATATTTTCAGAAGAAAAAATAAATCATGGAGTTAATAATTAGAGATAGAATCTTGGTTAATTAAATAAATAAAATATATTTTCATTATCCCGCCGAAATATCTCAAAAACTGTTATTTAAATTTAACTAAGAAAAAAAAATTTTTTTTCTGGACTTGATAGAAATAAAATATGATCTATAGATTCTGATCATTCTTATCGAATGTTTTTTTTTTTTTTTAAAGTTTTTTATTATTTTGTTGAATATATTTTTCATTATTTTGGTAAACGATAATGAATCCTGCGTATTTCTCGCAGTAATTAAAAATCATTGAGTCAGCAAAAATGAACAAAATCATGAATAATTAAAGTACGTGAAATATTATCTTTGCATCAAAATTTCTTATTTTTTAAAAAAAATTATTTAAATACACTGTTAAAAATTTGACCCATTTTCTGCAGCGTCACTCCAAAGCTTTTATAGAATATCTCTTTTATGACCAATGAGAATGCTCCATAACACAGTAAAGTAACCGTTTTCTATAAAAGCGGTGAAGTGATGCTGCAGCAAATGGGTCAAATTTTTAACAGTGTAAGGAAAGGAACCCTATATATCTGTATTTTGCGAAAAAGAAATATTTTAAATTTTGAAAATAACTGCAGAATTTATGCTTCAAATCGTAAAAGAACATTATAGCATATTTTTAATGAATTAAAATTCGTGAAAATTTAAGTATTTACATTAAATTATAAAAGTGTTTTTCAGTTTTAAGAATTCAAATGTACAATTTATTCTGATTATGTGAAATCCTTTACGCAGATGATACTTACGCATTTTAAAAGAATTATACTATGAATATTTTTTTTCTTGTAAAGTGCCAACAAAAGCATTGTAAACAAATAAAAACGAATGTTAAATTTCTTATATAAAGTGTCATTCGAAATCGAACTCGAAGGTTGAAAACTGAACGAAACGAAACATATTTACTATTAAGAAGTAATTACTATTAGAATTATTTTTAATATGTTTGCCGTTTAAAAACAATTTATGTAATTTGACTGAATTTACATTTCTAAAATTAAAATGTGCCAAAATATAAAATAACGTTTTTGGTTAATAAAGAAGCAATAATGATCTATAAAAATATAGTTAATTTCAAATATTTATCTTAATGAAATACTGTATCGAGAATCTAAACAAAGTATAGTTTTTGTTAGTTTGATATAAGTAAAAACTGATGATTAACTACCAGTATTTGATACAGTGTTATTTTTCAAAAATTTTAACATGTTGTGATATCGGCCGGCTCCGGGATGTCGACGCCAATAAGTCTGCGATGACGTTCCATGCCTAGTGCCATAAGGTCTGGAAACTGTCCGCTCCGTGATTTTTAGGTGCGTTCGTAATTATATAATACGTAGCACCTATAGTGATCGTTCAGTCCGTCCGTCTGTCCGTCCGTCTGTCCGTCCGTCCGTCTGTCCGTCCGTCCGTCTGTCCGCATATAACAACGCGAAAACTACCCAACCGAATCGTTTGAAATTTAAAATACATAATTATTACATAATTTTGTCGAGTCATTTCAAATTTTATGAGAATCGGATGGATAGATCAATTACAGGGACGATCAAAAGTATTCCATTACATTACGGTCAATGGGGAAAAAAGTTTCAAATGCATTTTAATCGTTTGAAATTTAAAATACGCAATTATTACATAATTCTGTCGTGTTATTTCAAATTTTTTGATAATCGTGTGCATAGATCAATTACAGGGACAATCAAAAGTATTCAATTACATTATGGTCAATGGGGAAAAAGTTTCAAATATATTCTATACGTTTGAAATTTAAAACACATAATTATTACATAATTTTTTCGAGTTATTTCAAATTTTATGAAAATCGGATGCATAGATCAATTACAGGGAAAATCAAAAGTATTCCATTACATTATGGTCAATGGGAAAAAATGTTTCAAATGCATTTTAATCGTGTTACACTCATGCGAACTTAATAAAATTTATATGCAACTATAAAGTACATATTATACTATACATCTTACATAATTTGTGGTGCAAAGAACATTTGTTATTGATTTACAAGGCCACACAAAAGTATTCCATTACATAATGGTATAGGGAGAACATTGTTTGATGAGCGTTTTAATTGTAATTCACTATTTACAATGTTATGAGATTGATATATGAAAGTAATATTTTTAAAACTTCGTTATCGTTCGAACGCACCTAATTTGCTACGCTTCACGTGCAATTTCCAACTTGTTTCATGTTTAAAGAGACTTTTTGAAAGTAACTTTTCTGTTTGAAATGGAACTGAAACGAAAGGATTTAGTTGTTGCCTGGTGCGCAGCAAAGAAAGAACGTTTTTTTTCGGCGGGCTCGGGTGTGAGCCGGATATAGTTCAGGTTTTAAAGAACATCGGTGAAGGGTGTTCAAAACCTCATGCCCGGAAGGGGCTGTATATTGTCACGTGCATTTTCCTAATGGATATATGTGTAAATTAACTGTACATAATTGTAAATAGCGCAGTGTGGTTATGTATATAGTTTTCATCGTGTACTCCTTGTGTTGGTTTTATTAAAGTGAATTATGAAATTCTACAGAGAGTCGGAGTATCTTTAGTTACGACGTCACAGCTAGTAATATATAAAATTATTGGTGGCTTGCTGTGGGATACAGGAACTGCAATCAAAAGTTCAGCGAACTCATCATCTCTGCTGTATTATTTCGAATGTGGACTGAAAACTCATCGTCTCTTCTGTATTACTTTGAATGTGGACTGAAAAGCTGTGTCGGTCATTGAAATCAGCGTTCGAAGATTGTGAATTTCAGCTCGGAATATCAAAGGATCGAACGGTGAGTCCCTATTGTTTCTCTTGCGCGCTGAATTTTGGGGAGGTCTCAATGCCATACGCTTAAATGTTAGAAAATTAAAATAGCGTGTTTCGTTTTTTTTTTTTTTTTTTAAAGGTTATTGCACAAGAGTATTTTCGTGATTTATTATTATTATTATTCTTTGCTAATTGCTGTTTTGTTTTAAAAGTAAAACAAAATAAGAAGTGTAAAAGTAGAATATATTAAGTTTTTTTTAAATATATTTTTATTTTTTTGCATAAAGAGTAAAGTAATTTTCATTGCACAAGTAGTACGGTAATGAACTTAATTGTTTAAGTTACAGTGTTAAGTTTATTAAATTAGAAAGTTGAATTTACTGAAATTACTATTGACTTTTTCGTAGTGCATTAAATCAATGTGATTTAATAAAGTAAAGGAATGTACTGAGTCTTTATTATTTTATTGTGCATTTTTTATGAATACTTTAGTTACGGTTTTAATTATTTACTGTGATTAGAGAAAAGTGTTACTCAGTTGAAAAAAAAAAAAAAAATCGTGTTTTTCTTTGGTATTTTAATGCTATTGCGCTCAGGAAAGTTATAGAAATATTTTGTAATTGTATTTACCTTTTTGTAGTGAGATATTTTTCTGAGTTTGATTGTGGCTTCATTCTTGAATAGGCAAAATAAAGATGTATTGCTTTTGCTCGCAGCAGAATTTGATACCGAAATATCTGCTGACATTAAAAAAGTGCCTTTAATTCAGGCAATTTTGAAAGCTTCTGATTATGATGAACAAATTGCAAAAGATATGTTAGAAGGGATTTTAGAAGAAAGGGAAAAATTAGCAGAACAGGAAAAATTAAATAAATTAGCGGAACAGGAAAGGTTAGAAAGAGAGAAAGATAGACAATTGGAATTAGAGAAGCTGCGATTACAATGCAGTGTACATAGGCGTAGCGTCGGGGGGGGCCGGGGGGGCACGTGCCCCCCCAATCATCTGTACCCGGGCGCCAGAACAGAAGGCGTAGGGGCGCAAAATGAAGGCTTTTTTTGTCTTTATATGCAAAAATTTATGTATATATATCGAATTTGAATAAAAAGATCTCACAAACGGAAAATTCAAAAGCAAAACTGAACCAAGTGTATCTTTATGCATTCTGTCATTAAATAAATCAGTCTATACTCAAAAACACTCTTCTGTGTGAAACTGTACTTCATCGACCATTGACAAAAAACAAACGATTTACCTAGGGGTTGCAGAGGGGGAGCCAAATGAAGATTTTGTTTGTCTTTGCATTCAAAAATGTATATGTATGGAATTTACATAAGAATGTCTAACAGCCTGAAACCAAGCGATTTCTCTAGGGTTTGCAGAGGGGCGCCATATGAAGATTTGTTTGTCTTTACATACAAAAATGTATATGTATGGAATTTGCATAAGAATGTCTCACAGCCTGAAACCCAGCGATTCCCCTAGGGTTTGCAGAGGGGGCGCCAAATGAAGATTTTGTTTGCCTTTACATACAAAAATGTATATGTATGGAATTTGCATAAAAATGCCTCACAGCCTGAAACCAAGCGATTACCCTAGGGGTTGAAGAGGGGGCGCCAAATTAAACTTTTGTTTGTCTTTACATACAAAAATGTATATGTATGGAGTTTGCATTAAAATGTCTTACAGCCTGAAACCAAGCGATTCCCCTAGGGTTTGCAGAGGGGGCGCCAAATGAAGATTTTGTTTGTCTTTACATGCAAAAATGTAAATGTATGGAATTTGCATAAAAATGTCTCACAGCCTGAAACCAAGCGATTTCCCTATTGTTTGCAGAGGGGGCGCCAAATGAAGATTTTGTTTGTCTTACATACAAAAATGTATATGTATGGAATTTGCATAAAAATGTCTCACAGCCTGAAACCAAGGGATTTCCCTAGGGTTTGCAGAGGGGGCGCCAAATAAAGATTTTGTTTGTCTTTACATACAAAAATGTATATGTATGGAATTTGCATAAGAATATCTCACAGCCTGAAACCAAGCGGTTTCCCTAGAGTTTGCAGAGGGGGCGCCAAATGAAGATTTTGTTTGCCTTTACATACAAAAATGTATATGTATGGAATTTGCATAAAAATGCCTCACAGCCTGAAACCAAGCGATTACCCTAGGGGTTGAAGAGGGGGCGCCAAATTAAACTTTTGTTTGTCTTTACATACAAAAATGTATATGTATGGAGTTTGCATAAAAATGTCTTACAGCCTGAAACCAAGTAATTCCTTTAGGGGTTGCAGAGGGGGCGCCAAATGAAGATTTTGTTTGTCTTTACATGCAAAAATGTAAATGTATGGAATTTGCATAAAAATGTCTCACAGCCTGAAACCAAGCGATTTCCCTATGGTTTGCAGAGGGGGCGCCAAATGAAGATTTTGTTTGTCTTACATACAAAAATGTATATGTATGGAATTTGCATAAAAATGTCTCACAGCCTGAAACCAAGGGATTTCCCTAGGGTTTGCAGAGGGGGCGCCAAATAAAGATTTTGTTTGTCTTTACATACAAAAATGTATATGTATGGAATTTGCATAAAAATGCCTCACAGCCTGAAACCAAGCAATTACCCTAGGGGTTGAAGAGGTTGCGCCAAATTAAAATTTTGTTTGTCTTTACATACAAAAATGTATATGTATGGAGTTTGCATAAAAATGTCTCACAGCCTGAAACCAAGTGATTTCCTTAGGGGTTGCAGAGGGGGCGCCAAATGAAGATTTTTTTTTTTTTTTGTCTTTACATACAAAATTGTATATGTATTGAAATTGCATAAGAATGTCTCACAGCCTGAAACCCAGCGATTCCCCTAGGGTTTGCAGAGGGGGCACCAAATGAAGATTTTGTTTGTCTTCACAAACAAACATGTGTATGTATGGAATTTGCATAAGAATGTCTCACAACCATAAAATTCGAAGTGAAAACTGTACCAAAGCATCTCTATGCCTTCTGTCATTTAAATAGGTTTAGTCTCTCTTCACATAAAATAGGTCCTATTTTATGTGAAGATGCACCTCATCGATAATTGCAAAAGCAAAGCAATTCCCTGGGGGTTGCAGAGGGGACATGTGCCACTACGCCAAAACAAAAGACAAAAGGGGCGCCAAATGAAGATTTTGTTTGTCTTTGCATGTAAAAATGTATATGTAGAATATATATTGAATTTGCATAAAAATGTCTCACAGCTTAAAAATTCAAAATAAAACTGAAGTATCTCTATGCCGTCTATCATTTAAATAGGTTAGTCTCTACTCAAAAATTCTCTTCTGTGTGAAACTGTACCTCACCGACAATTGCCAAAAACCAAGCGATTTCCCTATGGGTTGCAGAGGGGGCGGGGGGGAATGTGTCTCGGACGCCAAAAAAAAAAAGGCGAAGGAGGCGTCAAATTAAGATTTTTTCTTGTCTTTACATACAAAAATATATATGGAATTTGGTAAAAATGTCTCATAGCCAGAAAATTCGAAAGGAAAACTAAATCAAATGCATCCCTATGCCTCTTGTCATTTAAATAGGTTAGCTTTTGCTTAAAAATCTCTTCAGTGTGAAATTGTACCCTCAACGATAATTGCAAACGGCAACCAATTTCCCTAGGAATTGCTAAGGGGACACGTGCCTTGGACACCAGAACGAAAGGCGAAAGAGGCGCCAATTAAAATTTTGTTTGTTTTAATATATACTATTAAAAAAAAAGAATTTGAAACTAAATGCACGATGTCGACCTGGATCTACATAAATTTAGCTTCTGTAACTATTAACAATTACTAAATATATAAGTTAAGCTTAGAATTTTTACAGAATTTCATGCTATCAATGTAATGAAGGAGCGAATAAAATAAGTAAATTGATTTTGTATATCAATTTGATAAAATCTAAAATAATGATTAAAATCAGTGTATGTTATATATTAAGGGTGTTCTTAAATCAAAAAGGGCAACTTTGTGACACATGCGTTAATTTATTTTTGTTCGGAAATGCATGAAACTAGCAGGTGTTGTTATTCAGAAACTGTCTAATTGCACTCGGTCTTCTATTTTTTTAAAAAGCACAATAGATTTTTCATAACAAGCCTTCAAAGTGGACACTTTTGAGCATATTTCCCGGTGAAAGCAGAAAAACCGGTCTAAAAGGAGGAGAAAAATGGGTGATTACGTCATCGAAATAGCTTATAACTCGATAAGTAATTTAATTATCATAAAATGGAAAAGTAAGTTCAATTCGAAATCGCTCCCATAGTCAGGCATTAAATTTTTTTTATCTTTCTGTTAAAAAATGAATTTGTAAATGTGTCAAAACGTTTTTCGCTTGTTGATAGAAAGAAACTATTATAATGTCAAAGTAATCTTCCATGTTGGGGAAGTATAAAAGTGCAGCTTAAGTCTGCTTGTTTCTTAATTTAATTAATTTTGTAAAGATGGTTTTCTTTTATTAATAACTTGTAAATAAATATGATTAATCGAGACATTATCTCAGTCTGTTTTATTTAGTGATAAGTTTATGTGTGTCATCTTTTCTAGGAATAATTTCGTTGTAGCATATTTGTTACATTTTTTTTTTTTTTTTTTTTTTTTTGGGGGGGGGGGGTTCAAAGTTATTTTAAATTGAAATTTTGCGAAAAATTTATAAGTGATAGGGCCCTTGTAAATAATCACAATGCAAACTTATGTATTTATTTTAATTAACATTAAAAAATTAACCTATTTAGAGCTACGGTTATACTTAATTATTTTTTTATCTCGCGATGTCTTATCACTAGAATTTCTTTTGATGTATGATCACAATGATTTGTCATTTTAAGTAAATTAAATTGTACCAAAGTTACTTTAGGTGCGGTTAGGAAATGTTTGGATAGAATATGTAAAATTTTAACCAGTTATAAAGAGTGCATTTATATCTATCCAGCAAACTGCAAAATTAAATGTATTTCGCTTATTTAAAAAAAAAAAAAAAAAAAAAAAAAAAAAAAAAAACTTTTGTATTGTTATATGTTACAGTGTCAGTATTAGCCATTCAAAATGCATTAGGTCAATATTTTGGGAATCTAAAGAAATTTTTTTCTATGATTTTCTTGGGGGGGGGGGGGCGGTGTAAAATCCGAGAACACTGTTTCCCACTGGCACAAAATATCATTTTATAAATAGCGCATGAAGCAAAAATATGAAATAACATAAAATACAACTCATGATTACCTTATTATTTTGTAAGAAGCCCAAAAATAACTTTTGTTAAGTTGGTAATACTTTATTATTGATTTTATTTTAAAAAAACCTACAAACTAAAATGTTTATCATTGCAAAATATAGTAAGAATTTTTTTTTCAATGTAATTCTCTGATCCAAACTGCATTTTTTCACACATTTTGTTTATCCTAACAGGTGCTCTTATTTTCAATTTTATAACTGAATAGTATTTTCCACTTTTCGATAAACTCAGAAATACTTTTAGAAGAGTTGTCAATTTGGCATTTCGAATTGAATTTTCGGGCGGTGATAGTGAGAGTGAGGCAAAAAAATTACCTCCTTGAGACAGTAACCTTCCTTAAGATTTAATTCGTTTATCGGAAAATAGAAATAAAAACATTTGATCATAAATCTCTTCAATAATACGATTGCAGTTGGCATGCTTTTAAGTTTAAAATTTAGTCAGAGAATATGTCAGGAAATTTTTTGTTGTTATGCAAGGAAAAAAAAAATCTTTTCGAGAATCAGCTTAAATGTCTGTGTAATTTTTTTTTTATTTTCTGCGTTTGGCAACATATATTTTCTTTATATATTTACAAATTCATTTTCATTAGTATATATAATACAATGAAGATTTGAATCTTGAAAAGTCCTGAAAATTTTCACCATGATTTTCAATAATATATTCAACTGTCTTCAGGATTTATTATTGTTATTATTCATCTTATTATTATTAGGTTTTTTTTTTTTTTTTTTTTTTTTTTCATTTCCAGTCCATATTTTCAATGAATCTTGTAGCAAAGAATATGAAAAATACTATTTTTTCTTTTAAAAGATATGTTTTCAAAAATAAATATTTTTGTAAATTACAAAGATGATTTAATTTTTTTTCTGTAAAATTTAAAACTTTTTAAAAACTTTAAAAAGAATTACATTTTTTAGAAAATATATCCATCTTCAAACATGATTAATATTTAAAATTTTTAAATTAAAAATTATATTTTAAAATCAAAATTGACTTTTTTGGGGGGGTATTATTTACCCATTATACGAAGCATAGGGTAAATCTTGCAATCGTTTTGAAAATCGAAAAAAAAATTTTTTTGACGGATTTACACATTTTATTTACTGCAGATTCAGAAAAACAGTTTTATTTCCAGAAAAAAAAAAATGCCGTCCGTCTGTGTGTTTGTAAATGCTCTATCTCCCGAACAAATTGAGATAGAGACTTGAAACTTTGTATGTTCTTAGTATGTAAGGATGGAACGAAGCCTATTTAATATCAATAACCTCGATTATTCGGAACTATTTTTTTCGGACTCTCGAAAAATTTGTTCTGATGAAAGGTATATGAAGTTTTTCGAAATTTTTTATTTTAATGAGTGGATGTAAAAAGCAATAAAACAACACAAATTTTGCATAAAGAATGAAATCGATCGGATTACTAGTTGCCGAGATATTTGTAACCTTATTTCCCACATTCTTCGGTTTCTCATGACCCTGTATTTCAATTTCAATTCAAAGATATATTTTAATTGAAAATGAGACCCTTAATCCGACGCAGTAAACTGTTAGTTAGTATGATTATTATTTTTGGAGTTATAAGGATGTTTCGGTTACACAATTCGGTACTACTTGAGAAGCTTGTCGTTTTTTATAATTTGTCGAAATTGGTTCATCATCAATTCATTAACTCCTTCGCGACGGGAGCCTTTTACGAAATTTTTAATGTTTGTCAACAATTTTTTTAAACAGAAATTTGTGCATTATTAAATCAGGAAAATGCTCCAATTAAATAAGGTAAATTTTACAGTAAAATTTTGCTGGCGAGGATAAACAAGGATTCTTAAGTCTTTTTGCGGCACGTATACGTTTTGCATTATATTTAATAGAGCATTACTATGTATATTAAAAAAAATTTAAATATACGATTAAATTTTGTTTTGAAATTGCAATGCATTTTATAAATATTTCATACATGTTTTATTTTCATATATTATATTATGCATATCCATGATGGGTAAGTATTACGGCGGCCCCCAACGACTAGTTTTATTCATTTTATTTATTCATTCATTTCACATTTATTCATTCATTCACGGCTCTACGTAAAAATTTAAGCGAAACAGATAAAATATGGACAATTTTAATTGGTTATGAACTTTCGCGAGAATAACAATTATAAATGCATTTTACGAACCGATACTAGTTTGACAAAATCACTATAGAAATTATAATATGCCCAGATTAGAGATCATATAATTGGACAATCATATCGTATCTGAGCACAAACTCAATTTCATAAGCAGAGTCGTGCTGGACTGAGTCTTATGTATACATTATATGTTTTTTTTTTTTTTTTTTTCAGCATAGTCGAGTCAGAGCGAAACTGGATCTAGTTGTTTACAGTGGGGCAAGTAATTATGTTTTGAAGAAAATTAATAGATTAATCGGGCCTCTAAACAAATGTAAAGGACCGGGCCAGCAAAAAAATTGAACGAACCTGCCGTTCCGGATCGATAAAAAAATTAAGCAGGCCTACTGGCCCGATATAAAGATCTCTACTGGGCCGATGAATCTGACTTTCGCAAGAATATGTATAATTGTGCGTCACGAGCCGATGATAGTTTGATAATATCAATAAATAATTGTATGAAGTGTCCAGCATATAGATCGGCATCGGACAGTTATATGGCATCTGAATCAGGGCTTAATTTTTTTCAGCAGGCTTGTACCGGGCTAAGATCAGGCTTGCATTTTTTTACACAGTCGAGACGGGACAAAACTAGGTTTAATTTTTCTCAGGATGTAATGGGCAAGGAATATGTTCTGTAAAAATGTTATTAGCGATAATGAACGCATATTAATATAATTTTTGTAAGTACAACTTAAGGTTACTCTCAAATTCCCAGCTCAACAACGTGAAATTTGACACACTTTCTGACTCATTTTCCTTTATAAAGGCGTAAAATTAACAGGCTGATGATTGAAGTAATTTGTAATCGATTAGCATTTTCCATTTTTTAAAATAAATAAATAACTTTTTGATTTAATAACCTATTCTAATCACTTGATGACAAGTTTTTCTTCTCCCTAGTACGATTGCGTCTTGAATTTCGATTCAAAATGACAACTTTGGCAGTATTTTTTTAAAGATTTTTTGTGTTTTACGAAAAATGGAAAATTCCATGCGATTACGCAGTTTCTGAATAAGAACGTCTGCCAATTTTATGTGTTTTCGAAAAGAAATGAATTCAGAAATGTATCAGAAAGTAGATAAATTGGATCAGAATAATAATTTACTGAAAAATTCGGGGGTCATCCATAAAATAATTTTTCCGTGGCTAGAAAGAAACAAAATATAATTACCCAAAAAGAACTATTACAAAAGATACAGCTATGTTTTAACTACAAATCCACATTAGAACCAACGGAATTAAAACGCTTGTCACAACGTGGGATAAGTTTTTGAGTCCAGTGTCATACAAGTCTGCCACCTGGGAATGGAGGCAGAAACTTGTTACAGTTGTCAACTCACGTCTCATCAACCGTTAAAATCTTGTTGAGATATTCATTTCCTTCATCGTGATATCGCTACAGAAACATCAATGCTGCTTTCCCACGTTTGTTTTTGTGTTAAGGTGCAAGTTGGTTAGGCACCCACCTGGCGCACAGTTTCCAGATAAACAGGTGTTTCAAGGTGGTTTCCTGCATTGAGAATCTTTTTCGCGCTATTTAGAGCGATACCACGCTGGGGGCAACCAGTACTTCAACAGGATCCAGTCTGGGTAGTTATGTTTTGTCTCTTTTTTGATTCTGTGGAAAAATCGTTTTTCGATAACCCTCGTATTTCAAAATCTACTTTTTTTATAGTTTCAAAGGTTAGGATTGGATTTTTTTTTCTTTTTCTTTTTTTTTTCTTTTTTTTTTTTTTTAACCAACTTTTTTTAAAATTCTAACCTACATCAAGTTTTATGAATCTTTATTTGAATATTGAAAAGTCTTAAATGTCTAAGCAATTATTAATGCTGCTATTGACTATTTTCAGAGTATTTTGTGAACACACAGCAATTTAAAGTATACTGTAAAATTATCCAATTAATACTTACGTTTTTTCACTGATTTTTTGTACGAGCAGGACCTGGTCCTAAACTGTGAAAATATAAACGAGCCGGTCTCGGGTGAAGCTTTTAATAAATACCCACGCCGGGCCGTGCTGAGCCCGTGCCTGGAAATTCCTGTAAATGTAGACCTCTAGCATGTTCCACTGGAAGGACATGCTAAAGAGACGGTCATCACATGTACCTGAATCTCTTAATTAAAATTAAACCTTTTAAAGTTCCAAAATAAACGCTAAATAATTATTTACATATACATATGACGCCTACCGAAAGAAAAAGATTTTTTATTACTTTTTTGGGGCTAGGGGGGGGGGGCGCCAAATTGAAAATTTGCCAAGGGGCGCAGTTTTTACTTCACTGGTGCCCCCCCCAAAAGTTTTGGTCACGCTACGCCTATGGCAGTGTAGATAGTAACTCCTTAATTTCCTCTGATTCTGTAACGGCTGAAAATAAGGATAAAAGAGTGAGTTTAAAGGATTTAGTTCCAAAATTTGACCCTAAATTAATTGATATTACCTTGTTTTTTATGAGAGTCAGGCGTTAAAAGAGAATTTAGGAGAATTAAATTACGTGTCCCAACTTATACCTTTGTTACCTGTAGAGGTAGCTGAAATTATTGTAAAAGAACCCTTAGAAAAAAGGGATGATTACCAGCATATCAAGAATGTTTTGTTAAAGAGATTCAGATTAGGAGCAGGGGCCTTGAAAACAAAATTTGAGACTCATCAAAGGAAGGCAGGTGCGTTATGGACTGAGCTTGTTTATGAATTAAGAGGGTATTTAGAATACTGGTTAGAAACTGTTAAAGTAAATGATTTTGAATCACTCAAAGAACTAATGCTCACAGAGCAGGTTAAGCGTAGAGTTCCTTTTGCTATTAAAGATAAATTCCTCGATGAATGGGACGAGATTAAGACAGCGTCATATTTAGCAGAAAAATGCGATAAATTTGAAAATGTGAGAGGGAATGTTAGGAAGTTTGATAACAAAACGTGGAATAATAAACCATATTTTAGGGATAGGAATGGGCAAGATAATGCTAGAAGTAAAGGGGATCAGGTAGTTAAATCAGGTGGGGTTGATAAAAGAGATAATGTGCGTAGGGATTTTGGAAATAAAGATAAATTTGATAGAAAAAAGCCAATTATCTGTTTTCAATGTAATCGTTCAGGGCACATTAGGCCAGATTGCCCAGATTTAAAACGCAAAAGTTCTGGAGATTTAGTCAGTCACGTGGACGTAGGTGTACGTTTAGGACAGTGTTTTACACCTTATTTGAAAAAAGCAGAAATTAATGGGATAGAACGAAATTATTTAAGGGATACAGGGGCTGGAATTGACCTTTGTGACCGTAGTTGGATAGATAACGATGATTTAATTGGGGAAGTAACGTGGATAAAGCAACCCTTGGATAATGCGTGTAAATGTTTGCCCTTGGCGAGAGTTACAATTAAAGGGGATTTTGGAATGGTAATTACTAAGGCAGCTGTGATACCGACAGAATTAGAGCAAGGTTATTATTTGCTGGGAAACAAGACAGCTGAACTTATTGAGGAATCAAAAGTTAATCCTGTGTTGCTAAATGCTGTAATGACGCGCAGTCAGAAGCGGGAACGTGAGAGAGAGATACCCGTGGTTGAAGTTGAGAATGAATTGGATTTGGAAGATGGAGATAAAGATGAGGTGGAGTTTAAAGAAGAGGAGGAAGGGATGGTTATACCGGAAAAGTTAGAGACGGAGACAGGTTTGGTTAATGTATCAGCGGAGAAATTTAAAGAAGAGCAGAAAAATTGCCCTTCACTTAAGCAGTTGTGGGAGAAAGCTAAAAACTCTAATGATAAAGAATTTTGTATTAGGGAAGATAAGCTTGTACGGGTGTCGCTATCAAGGACAGGTGAGGAGAAAATACAATTATGCGTACCGGAAATTTATCGAAGAGAAGTTTTAGCATTGTGTCATGAGCAGGTATCAGGACATTTAGGTACGACAAAGACAAAGGATAGAGTCCTTAGGTATTACTTTTGGCCAAATTGTTATCAAGATATTGAAAATTACGTAAAAACGTGTGATCCATGCCAAAAGGTGGGTAGTAATAAAGATAAGCATAAGGCCCTTTTAAAACTGGTACCAATAATTTCCGAATGTTTTTCTAAGATAAATCTGGATGCGGTAGGTCCCTTACAAACTAGTAATAGAAATAACAAATACTTAATTACATCCATTTGCCTGGCTTCTAAGTATCCGGATGCCATACCGGTAGTAGATATCACTTCCACTTCCGTTATTGATGCTATGTTGCAGATTTTTGCTAAAACGGGCTTTCCCAGAGAGGTACAATCTGACTTAGGAAGGTCTTTTACGAGCGAGTTAACGACCGAATTCTTTCAAAAATTTGGCATAAAAGTGTCCCATAGCTCAGTCTGCCATCCGGAGTCCAATTGTGTGGAAAGATTACATTCTACATTAAAGAAAGCCATTAAAGCCTTATGTCTCGAATCGGGTCGTGATTGGGAAGAAGTTTTGCCTATGGCACTGTTTGCTTTAAGAACAGTAACGCATGAAAGCACGGGGTTTAGTCCCGCTGAACTCGTTCACGGGAAGAATTTGCGTATGCCACACACTTTGGTGTATAAAAATTGGATGGGTGACGAGAGTACGGACTAAAATGTGGTAGATTATATTTTGAACCTGACAAATAGATTGAAAAGATGTCAGGAGTTGGCAGTCAAGTGGATTGAGGAATGTCAGGACAAGCGAAAATTATGGTATAACCGGAATGCAGTGATAAGAAAGTTCAAGGTTGGAGACCAGGTGTTAGTTTTGGCAAACTCTAAATCTCATAAGATGGCTGTAAATTGGATCGGGCCAGGTACGGTCACGGGAGTAATTTCAGAAACGAATTACACCGTTGACTTACCAGAGAAGCGAAATAAGGCGACAATCTATCACGTTAATTTATTAAAACCTTATTATAAGCGGCCGGAGTTTGTTAATCTGGTAATTGATATCGATTCGGAAGAGGTGGAAGAAGATGCCGAAATACCGTACCCCATGCCAAACCCTACACAAATTGATTTTTGGGAAATCGTGGACAACAGTGGGCTAGAGAAAAGGGCGACAGAAATTCAAATTAATAATTTTAAGGAAGTCATAGAGCGAAATAAGAAAGTGTTTTCTTCGGACCCAGGACGTACTCATTTAATGGAGATGGATATAGAATTAGTTGATGAAACGCCGGTGAGAGCCAAATCTTATAGAATGTCGCCGAGGCAGATAGAAATTTTGAGGGAGGAGATAAGAAGATTATTAGACTTAGGAGTAGTTGAGGTAGGGCAGTCCGATTTTACGTCCCCCATGATTTTGGTAGAGGTTCCGGGAAAAGATCCTCGTCCTTGTGTGGACTATAGAATACTAAATTCCAAGACTCGAACGGAATTTTTTCCACTCCCGAATATAGAGGAGGTAGTAGAAAAGGTGAGTTCTGCGACCTTTATTACGGTGATGGATTTAACCAAAGGTTATTTCCAAATACCACTTACCAAAAGGGCCCAAAGGTACGCTACATTTGTGACACCTTTTGGGGTATTTTTGCCTAAGGTCATGATGTTTGGTCTCGTGAACGCTCCTTTCTACTTCTGTAAATTAATTTCTATGGTTCTGGGAGGTCTGGAATCATTTGCCTTGCCGTACATTGATGATATTGCGGTGTTTTCACTTACTTGGGAAAGTCACATGAAGGATATAGCCGAGGTCCTAAAGCGCTTATTAGAGGCCGGTTTAACAGTGAAACCCACAAAATGCAGATTTGCACAAGACAGCGTCAAGTTTTTAGGTCATGAGGTAGGTTCGGGAAAGAGGTTTCCCAGTGACGTAAAAATTAAAGCAATTTTAGATTTTCCCACACCCTCAACTAAAACACAAGTAAGGTCATTTCTGGGAATGACGGGCTACTATTCTCGTTATATAAAAGATTATGCAATAATCGCGGTTCCCCTGACTAATATCTTGAAAGGGAAAGTAAAAAAAGAAAAGATAGAGTGGAATGAGGATTGTGAAAAGGCATTTCAGGTATTAAAAAGGAGGTTGACCCAGAGTCCTGTTTTATATGCCCCTGATTATAGCCAAGAGTTTATTGTGCAGACCGACGCAAGTTTATATGGTGCTGGTATAGTTCTGTCACAGATTCGAGATGGGGAAGAGCATCCCATTTTATATTTAAGTAAGAAATTTTCTAAAGCAGAGCAGAACTACAACACTATTGAACGCGAATTAGCAGCGATTGTATATGGTCTTAAAAAGCTGAATCATTATCTGGATGGGCAGCGGTTTGTTATACAAACAGACCACAATCCTTTGACCTATCTTAAAACAATGATGGGGGAAAATGCTAGATTGACTAGGTGGGCATTATATTTACAGACATACAATTTTGAGGTTAAGCACAGACCAGGAAGGCTTCACGGGAATGCCGATGGACTGAATAGAACTGAGTAATAGTGTGTGTAAATATTAAAATCCAATCATTGAATTCACTCATTTATATTTATTTTACATATATTGAATTTTATTTAATTATATTAATTTTGTGTATTACTTAGTATAGAACTTTATGTTGCATACTCGAGAATAGTACTGTGCCATTCTTTCGGCTCAGATGGATATCTCAGATGAGTAGCTAATTGTGTTTAGTGAAATTTAATCATAAGTTTTTTTAATTATTAATATGCATTTATTATAATAGTGTTCTGGTATTGTGACCTCTCAGGTTTGGCGTGTCGGGAGTGACGAAGGGCTCAATGCCGTCTTCCTAATCTTCAATTTTCATAGGTGTATGCACCCTACGAAAATCTCTTTAGGGGGAAGGAGCTGTGATATCGGCCGGCTCCGGGATGTCGACGCCAATAAGTCTGCGATGACGTTCCATGCCTAGTGCCATGAGGTCTGGAAACTGTCCGCTCCGTGATTTTTTCATGTTTAAAGAGACTTTTTGAAAGTAACTTTTCTGTTTGAAATGGAACTGAAACGAAAGGATTCAGTTGTTGCCTGGTGCGCAGCAAAGAAAGAACGTTTTTTTTCGGCGGGCTCGGGTGTGAGCCGGATATAGTTCAGGTTTTAAAGAACATCGGTGAAGGGTGTTCAAAACCTCATGCCCGGAAGGGGCTGTATAGTCTCACGTGCATTTTCCTAATGGATATATGTGTAAATTAACTGTACATAATTGTAAATAGCGCAGTGTGGTTATGTATATAGTTTTCATCGTGTACCTCTGTGTGTTGGTTTTATTAAAGTGAATTGTGAAATTCTACAGAGAGTCGGAGTATCTTTAGTTACGACGTCACAATGTGTAAAGTTTTCTTTTAAAAAAAAATAATGAAAGAATTAATAATGAATACTTTAATTCATGAAAGTCTGTTAAACTTATACAAATAAAAATAATACCAAAAAGTACAATGAGACTGTCTGAGAAACAGATTATTATATCAGAGATAGAAAATCTTTTTTGCCGCGTGCCAAAAATTCACAAACAATGTCTAGCAACATTGTAACTTGCCAAATTCTTACATAAAATATATTGCTGCATATTCTGCATATAAGATACTCTGGATAGTAGGATAAATCATTTTCATGTATTAATAAGTAACTGAGAACAAAAAACAAATTATTTTTTTCTGTATATTGTGATTATATATAAGAGAAATAATGAATTAATTAATTTCATTATTTTAACGAAATTTTGATTTCAAAATATGAACTTCTAAAAGTAGCACATACAAAAGTTACAAAACGTTTTACATTCTAATCTACAAAAAATATCTACACTATCCCCCCCCCCCCCCCAAATTCCATTTTTGAACACTTTTTAAACTTTTCAATCATTCAATTTGTCACATGCTCCATTTGCTGTAAGCAAAAATTATGGCTTTTCTACCTTGAAATTACGTTTAATGTGAGCTAAAATGCACATTTAGTGACTATGTAATCATGTAGAAAAGAATTTTTAAAATCGGATTAAAATCATATTATTACTATTAAAATAAAGGTATGACTATTATTTTTCATTGAAAGTTAAGTTGTTTGCTTTAATAATTAATAACTATATTGTTATTTGTCTACACAAGTAAGGAAATCACGATTTAATCGAAAATATTAAAAAATAAAAAATAAACATGATAATTTGTAATAAATGTTCAATTTTTCTTAGAATTACGCGTAACCCATTTTCTTGCCACTTTCCTCAGAAAAATCCGAGATTTTTTTTATCTCTCTAAAATACCTGTTTTTCAAACAATTTTTTTCCCTTGCAATCTTTAAAACTCTTAGTTTTTGTGTCCAAAACTTTAGTTTATAGCCAATTTATAATTTCCGGCATAAAACTAATGATGGTAAAACATATTTATTAACATTGACACACATAAAGTTGCTTCAAAAAACTTGTTTAAGCTAGAACTTATTTTCATTGGGAGACAAGTAAAAAGAGCGTTACTTTCGAAAAAATGGAATTGATAAGATCAAGGTTTGTAAAAGATCCATAAATTTAAATTACAAATATTTTCGAATAGTAATTTTTAATTTGCTTGCTACAAAAATTTTGTGATTAAATGAAGGGAAGCTATTCATAAATAAAGATGCTGGAATTCAAAGTATTGTACGAATATAGAAGACGCAACAGAAGGGGCCAACAATATTTAGCATAGTTATATACTATTATTTGCACCTTTTTACATATTTGCTTTTACATATTTTCTCCCTTCATACTTTTATAAATATGAAGGGAGAAAAATAGTGAAATAAACTATTTTTGACTATGCTAATTCTAACGGGAATTATAGATAGGTATATACATAGATAGATATTTATATCTTTTGTCAATTAAGAATTAATGTTTCAAAAACAGTTTAATACCATACATACTTAAGTTTCATATTTGAACTTTGACCAGTAAAAAATGAAACTTACAAAGAACTTTGTAAGTAATGCACCACGCAAATTAAAAAGTAATGAATCCTATTTGGTATATTGCACCAATAACTATGCGCCTATATCTGAAAATCTAAAATGACAAAACCAACCATATATCTTTATAAAAAAATAAATAAATAAATAAAAAAATCTAGCGCATATGTCTAAAAAACAAAACAACAAAAAAAAAATAATGTACCTTTATAAAGAACTTTTTCATAAACCAAAATGGATTTTTTTTTTTTTTTCATCAATTGGAACAGAAATTATGTTTATAGCAAATAAAGCCTTTATGCAAAAATGATTAAAGATTAAAAAAAAAAAAACAACGATTAGAAATGCACAAATAAAGCATGAAAATGTAGCAAACAGCCGTTTCGAATCTACTATCGAGATTTTTCACCAGTGCAAGACTGAGTGAGCTAGACTCTGTGTATTACACAAGATAGTGCATGATTTTTTAAATACGTGTAATGTTACATTTAATGTAATTTTTTTACCGATATACAGGATGAGTCATACTTATCGAAACAATAGGCTATATCCTTAAATATTGTACTTCCAATTGCAAAGTTTCATAAAAAAAAAAAAAAAAAAAAAAAAAAAAAAAAAAAAGGTACAAAATGTGATGACATAAATTGCAACTCCATCGGGAGGGTCTTTTTGAAAAAGTACGGAAATTAAATTTTTATAGGGCCTCTGTAGGGCGAAATTCCCAGTTAGGAGATTATCCCTTATCCATTTCTAAATTGAATTAAAATATATATATATATTTCAACTCCATATCTAAAAATCTCACAGGGATATTAAAATCCAAAATTCTCCAAAAATTCATGACTTACACCACTTAACTATGGCTCTGGAAAGTTTTTGATTCATTTTGAAAGCAAAATAAGGATCATCCAGAAATTACCCGTTATTAAATATCGACTTAAAACAGCGCCTCACATTTTGACATAAAAAAGCAGCGTACAGATTTTATGCTAAACCTGCTTTCAAAATATGCTGGTAGTCTGTACTAAAAGTCTGCATGGGTCGAAATATCTAAGTTTAGTTCTGAATCGACCCATAGAAAAAAGTTCGGCCCGGCTTGAAAAAAGTTAAAATCATAGCCTGGCCCTGCCTAACTGAATTTCTACATAGTTTTTTTTTTTTTTTTATCGATATGGTTAAAACTTGTTTTGTATGGATGAGTTCTGACCAAAATATTTATTATAGCTTCTCTTTTTTCATGTTAAAAATTTTTACTTTTAAAGAAACACAAAAAGCTGCGATAAATTTGTTTTATTAAAGAAGCTGTATTCATACAACTGTTTCACTTTTCCTTTAATATCGTTTGTTAAGTAAAATCTTAAGATGGAATCTCATGGGAAAGAAAAATTACGTTATAGACAGGTTCCTTTCTTATAATGTATAAATGTACTCTTTTTTTTTTTTTTTTTTTTTTTCTTTTTTTAGTTATTTTTATATTTACTTTGCATGGATCTTTTCCGTTTAAGATAGGATCGCGTCATAAGCTAATTCGTTTTCACTGGTTTTACTTTTATTTTTTTCCCTTTAAATTTTTACAAAAAAAAAAAAAAAAAAAAAAAAAAGAATTTAAAATTTTTATTGACAAATAATGTCGATCGAAAAAAAAAAAAAAAAGATGGAAGTCGATCTAAAATGTGCATTTTTTGTAAAGATTTTTGGGCTGAGCAAATTTTACTTATTTTTGCACGGACTAGGTAAGTCAGAGGCAATGACTTTAATATGGAATGTGTCGAGACCGGAACTGAAAATTTTGCCCCAGAGCTGGGAAGAAAGAAACCAGTCCCGGTCCGGACTGAAAAAATACGTTAGACCCGGTCTGGGTATGTTAGTCCCGAGTCTGGTCCGGTCCAGTCTCAGAATATAGACTTTCTTAATGGCCTCGCCGGGACGATAAAAAATCTGAAGTTGTGAGGGCTAAAGTTATGAAAAAACTCCCATTCGGCATGTTAGAAAAAGCGTTGTTTTAAATAATCATCTTTAAAATAAATAATTTCAATATTTTTAAAATTAATGTTTAAAAAAATCTTGAAACAAAACTAAAATTATATTTTCCTCTTTAATTAAATTAAAAACAAAATAAATCCGATGGATAATGTCTAGAGTTATAATAATTTTAAATTACTGCATTAAAAAAATACTGACAAATTAATTTTTTTTAACTTTATGAGAAATTTTATGATGTGATTTTGTTTGCAAAATCCATCACAAAAATGAAAACAAGATTCGTACTCAATAATTGTATTTTTGTTTGTTTGTGTCCCAGAATTTTTTAAAGTAACATTTTTCTTGAATTACTTTCATTCAATTTATGTCTAATCCCTTAAAACATGACAAATTATTTAAACGGCCATAACTCTGTAAGTTTTGCAGCTATGAAGATGCAATTTTTCGTGTTTAATTCACAAATGGATGGCGAAAGTTTTCCTAATTAGAATTTTTATTGTAAGGGGGCCGTATAAAAATTTAATTTTCGTATTTTTTCAAATAGACTCCCCATGAAGTTGCAACTTAGGCCATCCTATTTTGCATCATATTTTTTTAATATTTGCAATATGGGTCTAGGGACATTATTTAAAAAGATAGCCTAGTGTTTTGATAATTATGACTCGCCCTGTATATTGTATAAAACGATGAAATTCAACACACCTTCATGTATTTTTATTTTAAAAAATAATAAAAATACTGAAGTCCAATTCTGTGCGCAGTTTTATCACATATATAATAAAGAACATGTATAAAAAATTTTAAATCTCTATCTTAATTACAAAAAACTTTTAACATTTTTAAAACAGGAAAGAGAAGAAAATATGAACATGGAGAAAAAGTCATTTAATGTTTCAAAGGGGTCCGGGAAACATTTTAAAATAATTCTTATTTATTGAGTTAAAATGTTGAATTTTTTTGTGGTGGTTAAAAATGTCATTTGTAAATAAATTCAAAGAATAAAAATCTTCATAATTTTTTAATTTAAAATTTAATAAAAAAGTGGAGTAATTTAAAATCATTATAACTCAAATGTTGTGTTTACTTTAGTGGGTGAGAAGAAGAGATGGGAGGAGAAACACTTGTTTATTTGTTTCAACCCACAATTAGGCCAAAGTGATCGTGAAAGTGACTAATACATTGTGAAGAATGGAGGCCGGCAAACGACCCAAAAGTGACCATCCTTACTTCACTTAAAATAATAAAAATATTCTTTTAACCTTGAAGATGATAAACTAAATACAAAATTATAAAATATAAATTTGAAGAAAAGGTAAAGTTACCTGTGAAGTCCTTGCCAGATGATGAGTAGTAAATCCAGACACATGCACAGGAATTAATACACAAATTGGTTGAAGATTAATATTTATTTATTTATGAAATACTTGTATTTCTTTCATGAAAAATCGAATATCTTCTTTATAGAAACATTTTTGTTTCTCATAGAAATTAACATTTGTTTTATAGTAAAAAACTTTACAAATGAAGATATTTTTTTTTAAATTGATATATTCCAAACAAAACCAACATTCTTCATCATAACACATTTTTTTTGATGTATCTTGACAGTATGAACTTGAAGAATTTCTCATAACACACAAAAAGAAAATGATATTATTTTCTTCAAAAAAAGAAACATCACTTAAATATATGTATCTTTTAAATATATATATATTATCAGACGAGTATTTTATATAGATATGCACCAATATTTTCCATGGAACGCCCCGTGAATATTCAAATTTATTTATGTGAAGATGGGCCAAATAGCAAATTAAAATGACGAAAGAAATTATAAAGTCAATACGTTATGTAAAATGTATGATCACTTCTTGAAAGAACATTCTTCACCTCACGAAAGAAAATCTTCACCTCTGCTTGTTTTCTCAGAGGACTGAGATCACATAAAAAGATTATTGAAGAAATTTGAGCACAAAAAGTAGTTGAAGAAAATTATTAACGAAGAGATGATGAAAAATAAAATAAATATTTAGAAGACACATGACGACATTCTAATTTAGATATGAAGCCACCACGAGAGCAACAAACAGAAGGTCCATGGTGTGCCCTTATTTAAATTGTGTAATCCGAAAAAGAGAAGGCACAAAACACAATAATTTCGGGATGCCTTTGAAGGGGATTTGCTTCTCGCCGCGTTAAAAAATCAACCTTTCCTGAAACCATGGCGTGATCATAGCAGCATGAAATGGTGCCCGTATGCAATAATCTCGAGGGGCGCACACATGCCCCGGAAATTCCACCCAAAACTTCCAATCATCCGACCGCATCCATTACGGCAGGAGTCTAACAGCGCAACTGACGCAGGTGGCCGAGAGCCCAGGGGTAAAAGAGAAAAGGTTACTGGAATCCCAAAATACGCCAATTTGGCAGCGAGCGAAAGAGGGGGGGGTGACAAAATAAGCCAAGTTACGATGCAAAGTATGGAGAAATATGAATTTAATAAAAACAGAATTGATAAACACGTAAAGAAGGGAGGCCAAAGCAGGTGGCCATGCACTCAATGGCTTAAAATACGTCACCTGCGGAAACTAATTTGATAGGCTAAGGGGGGTGTCCGAATAAACGGAAGTTCCACCCATAGAACAAGCCAGAATGTTCTCGAAGGATCTCCAAACCGGAAGGAATGACTTCGAACAGGATTTTACCGGCTTGTAACATTCGAAAGCTAAGTAAGAAAGAAAACATTACAGGCGACGAAAAGAAAGGAAACGAAATCGAAATAAAATTTAAATTGAGAACATTAATAAAAAGGAGGTAATAAGAAATAAAATGGCTAATAAAAATGAATTAACTTAAACATATGGGGGGGTTATCGAGTAACCACCACATATTACCCAGGGTCCCCCAAAAGAAAATATTGGTGAGATGACAAAAAATGAACAATTTTTTTATCGAGACAATATTTTCTGACATATGTACAAATATACTAAATAATTACACAAAATAAATGTATCAGAAATAGTTATAGGAATATAAATAACTGTTTTACATGCTGTTCAAATAATAAAAAAAATACTTATTGTTATAATAGTAATCCTTATATGTTAACATGGAAGGTATACAAAATTTTCTTCCAGAAGTATCTATCATATATATAAAAAAATTTTAAAGTCTATGTCTATGTGCAAAACAACAGTCCTTAAGTTTGACGAGTCTCTTGTTAGGCTGTGCAAAATGCACTAGAATGCTTTAGCATATGTCAAAATATTGGATTATACAATAATATGTATATTAATATTCTTAGTTGTCAACAAAATGAAACATACTGTAACTGTATATGAATCATACAATAACTATATATAAAATATATGGTTTCAAATAACACATGATAAATTGAATGAATTTGTAAGTTGACAATTGGACAAAAAAATATATATATATAAATGGTGCAGAGAGATTAGTTAGGCTCTCATAAAAAATTTACTTATATCACCACATAGCCTTTTAAACTTTCAATAAATCTTAAATGAATAACCTTAGCATTATTCAATAACACATTTTTACAGAAAATAAAATAATAAGTTGCAAAAAGAATGGCATATGTTAAATTGGTAGCAAAAGTATAATGTTATATTTCAATAAAAACATCTTCAAAATGAATATAACAATTTTCACAGAGAGAATCTTTACACTCTCATAAAGGAATATTCTTGAACACTTTCAAAATAAATTGACAATAAATTGCATAAATACTTTTAATACTATACTTCATTCAAAATAAACATAGAACATAAGATGTTTAATATTCTGAAAAAGGAAGAAATTTATATGAATATGTCAACCTACAAACAAAAATCAATTATGTCAAAATTTCTATATAGAAGATATCTAGAACATATTTACTTGTAATTTTCAAACATTTTTTAACAAATTAAGTAAGTGATCACTTTTGCATTTGTCATATATCAAGTATTTGCTTTACATAAATATATATAATGACTCATTCAACATCTTTAGATCCAAAGTATAAACACTCAAAAGTATACAAAAAAAATATTATATACTACTTATGGTGAGTCATTCACTTTCTATATTTCACCAAGAAGAGAAGCAATATTAGTATGTATAAGTTTATCATGCACTTTCTTTTCTTTTTTTTTTTATCAAAAGAGGTTAAATGTTAAAGCATGCATGCATTGTAAAGAGAAGTCACAATAGAGAAAATAATTTGAGGAGTACTCCAATTTATGTTTACCCTATATCAATTATAATTTCACCTTTCATATTAGAATACACATTTGTCAAAAATAACTTTAAATAATGACATAATATTATAACGAGAATATAACAGGACAAATTCTTTCTCAGTTTCAGCACCAACTATTGTAATTAAAGACATTGTAAGATTTAAAAGTATGGCATACATGAGATTATATATCTATTGTAATAATTATGAGTTAGAGATAAATGCATTAAATAATAAAACTATTGAAAACCATACATACATCATGAGGATGACTGTTGAATTGTATCAGGGAGAAGAAGACTTAAATAATGAAGAACAAAAAATAATAACAGCTGCCTGCAGCTTGGAGAAAAGAAAAAAAAAATACATAGTGACTCTTCTTACTGAAATATCAGTCTGGCTAGCATCGACTGATTATACTACAAAGCAATAGTCATCCTGAAAAAGGAAAAAGAAGGTTAGTTTATTTCTTATACAGTTTATGATTGCGAGGGCGAAGATCATAATTTTTATATTGAGTGGACTTGTTTTTAACACCAGTATGAGTGCTATCAGGAGGAGCTTGTGACAAAACCGATTTACTGGAACATGAAGATGTTTGTTGTGACTTAGAAGAAGAAAGAATTTGAGGAGATGTGTTACATGCAGCATCATGATTTGAAACTTGGGTAGGAGAGTGTTGTCTCACAGGAGTGGAAGATGCATTATCAACAGCTGATTGATCATGTGATGCATTTCTAGAAGAAACTGAAGGATGTTGCAGTGCTTCATTTCTCTTTTGAAGCTTCAAGATTCGATTAGTGTGAATCAACATAGGGGAAGCGTGACTATTATTGGAATCTTGAATTTGAATGAGCACAGGAGAAATTATTTTCTTCACCACATATGGGCCTTGTATTTTTTTGTTAAACACAGTGGGAAATTTTACGTAAACAATGTCATTAACATTGATGTTGGAAAACTTTAATTTTTCTCTGGATTTTTGGTACACCTTTTGTCTAGATGATTCGTTATTCTTGTAAGCTTGATAGTATACTTTTTCAATAACATCCATCAATTTATGAATTTCATATGCAGTATTGAGAATTTTCCATGAAACTTGAGTTTTATAATTGGAATAAATGTCGTTTATTTCTCTTCCAAAATGAAGAAGATTTGGAGTGAATTTTGTGGCTGGATGAGGTGTAGCATTATATATGGATTGGTGAATTTTTAGAGCAGTTGGTATATCACATCCTTGTGAAGCCATTGTATTCACAGACGATTTTATTTGAGAATTGACTCGTTCACTTAATCCGTTGGCCTGGGGATGGGCTACAGAACTGTGCTCTAATTTAATGCCAAGCTTTTTATTAAAGAAAGAAAACATGTCACTAGTAAATTGAGAGCCATGATCAGTGAGCGTTAATTCAGGTTTTCCATGAGTGGAAATATAATGTAATAAAGCTTTTGTAACAGACTCAGCGCTGATATTATTCAAGGCATATAATTCTAAATGACGAGAAAAATGGTCTATCATGGTCAACACATATTGACGATTTCTCAATGGGCCGAGTAAATCCATAGAGACTTTTTGATTGGGAGCAGTTGGGAGTGGTGCAGGTAAGTATGGAGCAGTGTTTTTTTTATGATTCTTATTTACTAAACAAATTTCACAAGAGTTGACATAATTAATGGTATCTGAAACAAGGGTTTTCCAGGTAAATCTTTTCTTTAAATTAACAATGGTTTTATGAATTCCAGTATGAGTAATATGAGCAATTCTTAAGGCTTTTGCTCTAAGTGACACAGGTAAAACAGCTTTATGTAGCTCGATATCTTCTGAAGAGAAATGACCATTATAGCAAAGTAACTCATTACTTGGATTAATATAGTAGCCATTTAAACTTTTAGATTTCTTATTATTTTTAAGATCTTCATAAATTTGTTTGATTTTTGTGTCCTTTTGTTGTTCAGAGAAGATGGTGTGATCAAGAATTTCTAATAATGGATCTTGGTTATTATCATTATTAGGAGGTGAAGAATCACTCTGAAGATGACATGTGTGGTGTATTTTGTCAACTAAACCACATGGAAAGTGAGGAATGTCATTATGTAAATCATTTTGATTATCAACAATAGGTAGAGGTTCTTGCGAAGAAATAAGATCTGGATTATTATTGAGATCTTCAGTAGGAATGTGAGGAGTTCTACTCAGAAAATCTGCTAAGACATTTTCTTTGCCTGGCACATGTTGGAATGTGTACGAGTATTCTGACAGTTCTAACATCCAACGAGTAGTAATATCAGCAGGTGATGTAGCTTTTTTATAATTATTAAGTGGCTTTGCATCAGACAATAGAATAAAGGGTCGACCAAAAATATAGTATTTAAAAGCAGTTATGCCTTTGTAAATGGCATAAAGTTCCAGTTTGATGGCAGGGTAGTGTCTTTCTGATTGAGATAGAGTTTTGGAATAATAGGAGATAGGTTTTAGTTCACCATCAAATTTTTGCATAAGAACAGCTGATATTGCTGTTTTTGAGGCATCTGTATTAACATAGAACGTTTCATTCCAGTTAGGAAGATTAAGCATAGGTTTCTGAAAAAATATGTTTTGTAATTTTTTAAATGCATTTTCCTGCTCAGTTTTCCAAGAAAATTTATTTTTAGGTTTGGTGACTTCGATGAGAGGAGTAATCAATTTAGAAAAATTAGGTATAATTGATCTATAAAATGAACACAAACCTATAAAACTTTTCGTTTGCCTCTTGGTTTTAGGCGTTGGAAAAGAAGTGATTTTTAAAATGTTACTTGTAATAGGAAGAATTTTATGATCTGTGAGTTGGAAACCCAAAAAGTTAATACTTGTTTGCATAAATGCACATTTTTCAGGAGACAGAGTAATGTTATTAGCAATGAGAGTGTCTAATAGCTTTGTGAGCTTCATGGACATTTCTTCAAATGAATTAGCACCCACTACAATATCGTCTTGATATGCATAACAGGAATCAATTTGAGATAATTGAATAACAGAGTCGATTAATTGTTGGAAGGTGCTGGCGGCCGTCTTCAGGCCAAATACTAGACGTAAATAGGTAAAAATTCCCCATGGAGTAGTAAAACTAAGTTTATCTTGCATATCTTTAGGTACAGCAATCTGCCAATATGCAGAGGGTAAGTCAAGAGTGGTATAATATTTAAATTTTGACAACTGTACCAATAGATTTTGAATTCTAGGAAGAGGATATGAAGATGGAATTATTATGGAGTTTAACAATCTTAAATCCAGAGCCAAACGATACTTTTGAGGCTTAGACATATCAGTTCTCTTCTTTTTAACAAGAAGCATGGGACACGCCCAAGATGAATTTGATCTCTCAATAATGCCAGCGTTTAACATTTGATTAATTTGGTCAAGAGCTTCTTGCTCAAGTGCCTGTGGCACAGGAAAAGGTAGCGTTTTGACTGGATGAGAGTTTAGCATTGTAAATTGAGGATTGACCAGGTCAGTATGACCTAAAGTGTCAAGAGATTTTGAAAAAGCTAAAGCTTTACTACATAATAATTTGGTCAAAGAGTCCCTTTCATGAGGAGGTAAATGTTTTAAATCAAAGTCATTTGGAGATAATTCTTGAATACGTTTTCTTTTAATCTCTTCAGATGGTAAAATTAAATTACAATAATCGTTCTCAAAATCCAAATCAAAAGAGTATTCCTCAATATCTTTCTCATCTACATTGATACATTCGCCAATAATTGAATTTTTATTTAAATGAATATCCAGCTTTGATATATTCTGACATACAACCAAAAATAAATCATTTTGAATTGAAGATTTTGAGTGCAATGATTGATGTAACACAAGACCTTTATTTTTTAAATTGGGTTTGAAAACAAAATATTCAGATGGAGGATTGAGATACTTAACATGTAAATAAACAAACGAACTAGGAGGTATTAATTCTCTATTGAGTAATTGTACCATGTTGGATTTCACCAAGACTTTATTACCATAATTTAAATGAGTTTGCTTTTCACTAAAATAGTTACCATCATTAGTATTCTCAGATGAGAAATTCTTGCTAGGAATATTATCATCATTAGTAGACACATAATTCACCATATTAGCATAATCAGTTGGAAAATAATTAGGAAAATAAGTAAAATTACCATCAATATAAGGATTATGAAAATTCATAGCAGAATGAGCCATATTATTTGTAAACAAACCATTATTTTGAACATTATAATTATAAGGATAGGTTGTATAATTGTTGAACAACTGTAAATTTGAATTATCATAATTTGCACAAGTATTATCAATGTAAGTATCACTCATTAGATTATTTGACATAGATTCTTCATAATAAGGCATTTTGTGTGCATCGAGAGAATATGGTGCAATTGAATTCACATAATTATATTCAGAATTCATAAAATAGCAAGTAGGAGATTCATTATAACTTTGAAAAGGAATGTGTTTGTCCTTAATTAGGATAGACTTAAAACTTGGAGAAATAGTAATAGAATGCTTGTTAATAAACTCAAATCCAAGTATGGCTTGAAAGTGAACGTTTTGAATTTTTGTAAGGTAAAAGATATGATGAAAAAAAAATTTATCAATTTTAAATGCTATCTCTATGCATCCTTTGAAGAAAACCTTAGAATTTATGGTAGACACGGATACATTCCTGGATAAAAATTTGTAATGAAGCCTGGATTTAATGCTATTAAAGCATTCTTCATCCAAGAGAGATAAACTTGATCCAGTATCTATTAATGTGGAGATTTCATTATGTTGAACGTTTATTAGGATGCATGGAAGAACATAAGAGTTGTTAAAAGAACTGCATATGACATGATTTTCTTGTATATCATCGTTGATTTCAAAATTTTGTTTGGAAGGCAAAGAATTATATGAACAAGAAGATTTGTTAAATTTAGATGTCATAGGAGAAGTTTGGACAGCTGTGGATGACACTAAAGTGACTGACGAGCGTTTGTCCAATTGTTGATGTTTGTTGTTGTTGTCAAAGAGTACTGACCCTGAATGAGAATTACGGGAGAGAAGGCGGTCAGTAGAACCAGTCTCCCTTATTTGTTTAAATGATAAACATTGTTGTTATTTTCAGAAGAAGAAGAGGTGTGGCTTTTCTTTCTGTAAGGGTGAGACGAAATTTGAGCTGAAGAGTTTTTGTTAGACGAATTAATAATATTTTTAAATTTGTAACATGTATCCATACGATGATTAAATTTCCCACAGAACGCACACTGCACAACATCTCGTCTGTGATAAAAGGATGTAGAATTTTTTTTGTGAGAATATTTGTCAAAGGTGGGTTGATAAGGACGTTTCCGGTAAAAATTACGTTGATGAAAATTATTGTTACGTTTATTTGTAGCCTCTTGTCTCGGTGGAGAAGGCGAAAATGTCCTAGAATTTCTTTGACAATTACGAGAAGCATGAGAATTGTCCCTTTGAGTTTGTAAAGGAGAGTAGTTGGTTTGAGAATTGTGATAAACTTTATCCTTCGTATGCTTTATAGGAGTTTTATGAAGAGTATTACTAGAATTATCGTGGACTTTTTCAGTATCGATACAATAGGCTTGATTAAAATTCTCATAAGATTTTTTAGGGGGAGAGTCATATATATTTTGAAGAAAGGTTGCTCGTTCAAGAGCTAATTCGAAAGATGTAATATTTTCTTCTAAGATTTTGCGTTTGATTTGTTTAGGCAAAGCCTCAAGAAAATGAGTAAACTTTAATGAATTAAGAGCAGAAAGATCCAGTTTTGGGTAAGCAAGTCGAAGTTGTTTATCTAGGCGAAAAGCAAAATTTTTAACTGATTCATTTGAATCTAAGGTCAAGTTCTGTAAAGATTTTAGAGAAACAGATTTTTTTGTGGGTAAGAAATAGTCTATAAATGCTTTTCGAATTTCATTAAAGTTAGAGTTCTTGAACTGAGACTGAGTTTCAAGAAAGAAGAGTAAGGCAGTGCCTTCAAGTTTTGATTTAAAGAGAACAAAAAGTTCCTTGTCTGTAAAGTTATTTAGTTCTTGTATGTCAGATAATTGATCGAAGAAGAATTCTACAGTCTGAGGGTTACCGTCGAAGGGTTGGATTGCAATATTTAATTTTGCCCTGGGTGGCATGATGAAAAGAGAAACAAAAATTAATCTAAGAGCTCAATATATGACATGATAAATTTGGTTATTGGTTGGTCTTGTGATGAATAATATATATATAAATTGACCCGTTATTTAAAATATTGATGACTTTCATATACGTCATAAACCATTTTTATATGTTAAAAAAAAGGAAGAAAACGTATACTAAGATATTAGTATGATATGAAGAATATAAGACCCAAAAATTTTATGTAATAATATATATGTATAATATGGCTCAAAACATATATTATTAGATGTATGACAAGAAAAATAATTTATCTTAGCATGAACAATAATTTTTACTAGCACCTCCGTTAAATAATGTATATATATTAGTTGCAAAATTATACCAAGGCAAGAAAAATATATGGATAAATTATGTTATATATATGATGCACTGCTCCAGAAAACAAAAATATTATTTCAGTATAGAATCAATATATATTACAATTAACTACTGCACCACTCTCAATAACATATAATTATAAAATATTAATCATTGCATGAAAAAATAATTTGATAATGAAGATATAACTGAAGATAATGACGACAATATATATATATATATAAGGAAAATACGATGGTAGCAAAGGAAAAAAACGGATGGTCATGGAATGTTGGACACGCTTTGGTCAGTGCACCAAAGAAAATAAGAAACTGTTGTGTTTACTTTAGTGGGTGAGAAGAACAGATGGGAGGAGAAACACTTGTTTATTTGTTTCAACCCACAATTAGGCCAAAGTGATCGTGAAAGTGACTAATACATTGTGAAGAATGGAGGCCGGCAAACGACCCAAAAGTGACCATCCTTACTTCACTTAAAATAATAAAAATATTCTTTTAACCTTGAAGATGATAAACTAAATACAAAATTATAAAATATAAATTTGAAGAAAAGGTAAAGTTACCTGTGAAGTCCTTGCCAGATGATGAGTAGTAAATCCAGACACATGCACAGGAATTAATACACAAATTGGTTGAAGATTAATATTCATTTATTTATGAAATACTTGTATTTCTTTCATGAAAAATCGAATATCTTCTTTATAGAAACATTTTTGTTTCTCATAGAAATTAACATTTGTTTTATAGTAAAAAACTTTACAAATGAAGATATTTTTTTTTAAATTGATATATTCCAAACAAAACCAACATTCTTCATCATAACACATTTTTTTTTATGTATCTTGACAGTATGAACTTGAAGAATTTCTCATAACACACAAAAAGAAAATGATATTATTTTCTTCAAAAAAAGAAACATCACTTAAATATATGTATCTTTTAAATATATATATATTATCAGACGAGTATTTTATATAGATATGCACCAATATTTTCCATGGAACGCCCCGTGAATATTCAAATTTATTTATGTGAAGATGGGCCAAATAGCAAATTAAAATGACGAAAGAAATTATAAAGTCAATACGTTATGTAAAATGTATGATCACTTCTTGAAAGAACATTCTTCACCTCACGAAAGAAAATCTTCACCTCTGCTTGTTTTCTCAGAGGACTGAGATCACATAAAAAGATTATTGAAGAAATTTGAGCACAAAAAGTAGTTGAAGAAAATTATTAACGAAGAGATGATGAAAAATAAAATAAATATTTAGAAGACACATGACGACATTCTAATTTAGATATGAAGCCACCACGAGAGCAACAAACAGAAGGTCCATGGTGTGCCCTTATTTAAATTGTGTAATCCGAAAAAGAGAAGGCACAAAACACAATAATTTCGGGATGCCTTTGAAGGGGATTTGCTTCTCGCCGCGTTAAAAAATCAACCTTTCCTGAAACCATGGCGTGATCATAGCAGCATGAAATGGTGCCCGTATGCAATAATCTCGAGGGGCGCACACATGCCCCGGAAATTCCACCCAAAACTTCCAATCATCCGACCGCATCCATTACGGCAGGAGTCTAACAGCGCAACTGACGCAGGTGGCCGAGAGCCCAGGGGTAAAAGAGAAAAGGTTACTGGAATCCCAAAATACGCCAATTTGGCAGCGAGCGAAAGAGGGGGGGGTGACAAAATAAGCCAAGTTACGATGCAAAGTATGGAGAAATATGAATTTAATAAAAACAGAATTGATAAACACGTAAAGAAGGGAGGCCAAAGCAGGTGGCCATGCACTCAATGGCTTAAAATACGTCACCTGCGGAAACTAATTTGATAGGCTAAGGGGGGTGTCCGAATAAACGGAAGTTCCACCCATAGAACAAGCCAGAATGTTCTCGAAGGATCTCCAAACCGGAAGGAATGACTTCGAACAGGATTTTACCGGCTTGTAACATTCGAAAGCTAAGTAAGAAAGAAAACATTACAGGCGACGAAAAGAAAGGAAACGAAATCGAAATAAAATTTAAATTGAGAACATTAATAAAAAGGAGGTAATAAGAAATAAAATGGCTAATAAAAATGAATTAACTTAAACATATGGGGGGGTTATCGAGTAACCACCACACTCAAACTATTATTTATAGAATTTTAATTTTTTTTTCACATTTAAAGAAACAGAAGTATCCATATTTCAATCTTGATTCAGCAATTTTTTTTAATAATTTTAAAAAAAATAATAAAATATTTAAATTAAAAATTTTAATATATATATATATAACTTTTATTTAAAAAATCGTATTTTAAAAGTAAATGTTTTTTCTAATATGCTGCTTAAAAATGAAAGTAAAACAATTAAAAGAGACATGCTCCAAGTTTGAAGTATTTATCTTTAACGGTTCTTGAGTTATAGCAATTTACGCACCACATTTGCACGTGCTTTTCCTTCCGCTAATTTGGCATTACACATCTGTGCTAAGGAGAAGATTTGTTTAATAAGTTTATAACAATTGTTAGGGAAAATAAAGGCGGAAATTAAAGATTTCAGTGAAATGTGCTGATTAAATGATCCAACTGCATGCATTCAATATGGCAATAGGCATTAATATTTATGATTTATTGTGAAAATTATATTTGCTGTTTTGTTCCCTATTAAGTTTATTAATTATAACTGTTTATTTACTGTTTCCTTTTTGATTAAATTCATCCCTCCAAGCGTATTGCAAAAGGGTAAAATTGTAATGAGTTTTCCCAACATTGTGTTTTAAATGTTAAGAAAATACGATTTTTTCAACATTATGAAAAAAAAAAAAAAACTTTATTGTAAGCATGAATGTAATCCTCCAGAGTATGAATCATTCTTCGATGTATTGAAAATTCATTAAATCTATAGAATTATCATATTTTAAATATTGCTTATATTGCAGTGAAAACTGGAGCTTAGTATACGGAATATTACGTTCCAAACGCTTAGAAGGTCATATTTTTTACTGTTATTTTTTATTTTAATTCTTTAAATTATTTTTATTATATACTTTATCAACAATTATTTATATCAAACTATCATTTATTTATTTCCTTTTTTAAAATACTTAGATCTTTTTTATTTTTTCACGTTATTTTATTATTATATTGGAATAAAAATTCACGTACTGTTATTGCATGCAGTTTGTAATTTACATTCAAAAACAAAATTTTCGCCACATTGACGAGAGAAAACAGCACGTGCAAATGTGGTGTGTATATAACATCTGTGCCGCAATTTAAATGCGAGAAAATGTTAAAAAGCTCATCATGAAGAAAAACTTATTTTTACAAGAAATTATTTCCATGACCACCATTGCTTGACTGCTAGATTTTAAAAAACAAACCCAAACGAAAAATTTAATTTTTTTTTCATCTAATTAAGATAAAAACTTGATTTAAATGTAATTTTAAGCATAAAAAATTGAGAAAATTTTAATACAATAAAAGTTTTTTAGAAAACTTGAAAATTTTTGTAGTGGCGCCAAATTTTTAAAAATTTTTGGGTTGGCTTAAAAATATTGGGTGGGCTCAAAATTATTTTTGTAAAATTGTGCGACCAGTTTGTTTTTCTTTGAAGGGTTGACAGATGGTGAACGAAGAGATTTTTGAGCAAAGCTATCATGTTTAACCCTTTGATCTTTGATGGTTGAATTGCCTACCACTTAATTTTTATTCCAAAATGTTACAATGACACCGGAATATTCGTCCAAATTTATTTGAAAAAGCTTTAATGCATTTTTTCGCGTATATCGTAAACCGATTTTTTTTTTCTTTGCAAAATATTTGTGTCAACGTGACATCTGAAATTTTGAAGAAACCTACCCACCAGAGATCAAAAGGTTAACTCGTTGAAGCCCAATGATATCACGGTGGGACCACATTAATTTAATTCCATGCTTACCCAATAATACTTTAATAAATTTCGCATTTCCGGTGAACGTTTTGAAGAATAAGTTTTTATATTCTAAGAAGTTCGTTTGTAAAATCTGATGTCAGTTAATCATTTCATTATTGTTTTAAGTGTTTGTCGAAATATCAAATTCCGCACTAGTTACCGCCAAAAGAACTACCCCTTGATAAAAAAAAAAAAAAAAAAAAAACTATAGTTAAAAATGTAAGTTTACAGATGCAACAAAGATTTCAACTCAGTCATTTCTTCTAGCGTTTTTTTTTTTTTTTTTTTTTTTTTGGGGGGGGGGGGGGGGTAAATATTTGATTTATTTTGTAATTGATTAAATTTTTGATTAGGAGGCTGGGACATGTTACTTCCTAACGACAAGCTTATTTTATTTTATTTCAAAGCTGTCCAACCTGGCGCCCGCGGGATACGAGAAAATTCTTACAAAAATCAATTACTTTTTGTCAGTTCTACATATCTTTTTGAAATTTTTATGCCCAGTACTTACCAAATATTTCATTATTTCTTGTTGATTTTAACGAAAATTTCATCTTTCAACCTGTTCACAATTACACAGGCTTTCATTTAATATTAAAAAGAAAATCGACTTTTTGACCCACTTTAAGGCAAACTGTCCCTTTCCCTTTAATAAAGGAATATGCTTCTATAATTAATTAAAAAGATTTTTAAGAATAATGAACTTACAATTTTTCTTAATTTATTTTTAGTTCATTGACAATTGATACTGTGTTTTCTATGAATAAACAGTGTTTATTTCTTCTGAAGTCCTTAGTGTTTTATTCTTGTATGTTAAAACTCGATTTTTATTTGAAAAAAACAGTTATTAGCTTTCAGTATCCCTCCTTTCACGTGAATACGTATGTTTGAACAAACAGACTTGGCACTATTTAAAGTTTAGTCACGGCTTGTGGTTTAGTCCTCTATTTGCAGCCAGTGCTCTCATATTTTCATGCTTGTAAAAACAATTTTGGTTTCTATTCCAGTTAATTGTTTTGGCTCTAACACATTGCTTTTCAAGTAGCTAATAAAAGTTGCACTTTCAATAACAATATCAATTTAGTTTTTACGGCCAATCGATGCATGTTGCTTTGCTTTAATATAAAACTTAAAAGGTTTTTGGACTGCCAATTTTTCCTTCTCAATGATGTTGCTTTATATATTTTGATAGTATTGTACTTTTGACTCAACAGCAAAAAAATATTTATGACATTTTCTTTAATTCAACTTTCTCAATATCTCTCTCTTTCTTTCTTTCTTCTTTTTTTTTTTTCTTCTTTTTCTTTTTCTGCAAACACAAGCACCCTCCTATGGAAATAGGACTCTTAAGTTTAATGATGTATAATTTCCTATCTATATTATAAAGGGCAAACTTATCTGTACGTAAAGCATACGTCATTTTGCGAATGACAACACTTTTCCCTACAGTTTGGTTTTGAAATTTTCGGTACTATAAATTTTACACTTCTAAACATCGTACATTTTAAATTTTTACACTGTTGTATAGATAAAAAATACATACTTTTAAATACAATTTGTTTCAATGCTGTATCTCAATTTATTTTTAAGTTATTAATTTTTTTTATAGTTTTTAGTAGCAATTTTGAGATTGTGGCAATAGATCACTCCACTTTCTCTTTACAATGTAAAAATAAAAATAAATAAATAAATAAATAAAATAAATAAATAAATAGAAATTTAAATGCGTAACACTTTCTTATGCAATTTCGGTTTTGCAAATTTTATACTTATAAACGTCGTACATTTTAAATTTTTATACTGTTGTATAGAGAAAAAAATGTATTTTTTAAATGCAATTTGTTTCAAAGCTGTATCTTAATTTATTTTTAAGATATTAATTTTTTTTTTTTTTTATAGTTTTTAGTAGCAATTTTGAGATTGTGGCACCAGATCACTCCATTTTCTCTTTAAATTGTAAAAAAATAAATAAATGAATAAATAAATAAATAAATAAATAAAAATAGAAATTCAAATGCGCAACACTTTTTTATGCAAATTCGGTTTTGCAAATTTTATACTTCTAAACATCGTACATTTTAAACTTTTATACTGTTGTATAGAGAAAAAAATGTTTTTTTAAATGCAATTTTTTTCAAAGCTGTATCTTAATTTATTTTTGAGATATTAATTTTTTTGTGAATTTTAATACCAATTTTGTAATTGTGGCAACAGAATCACACCATTTTCTCATAAAATTGAAAAAAAAAAATAGAAATTAAAATGCGTGTACTATTTTAAAAGCATCCTCTGTTATAAAATCCAGTGAAGTTCGGTTTCATTTCGTTTAATAATTTGGATAATTGAGTTTTATGCTATTTTGTTAATTTTAGCTTAAAATAACATTTGTTTGAGAATTAGACTGACCAATACAAGATGTATTTTTTGCTGCAACTAATTTTGTAGATTTATTGTAAAGAAATGAAACAGTTCTTTCTTAAAGATTTTCTTTCGTCGATTTTCGCCGGGTTCCACCTCGTATTATTAAAGTAATAATTAATTGATCGCGGACAGTAGTACATTAAAATTATTGGGTGTGGTCATGTAAAACATTAGAAACCTATCAATGATTTTCCTTTTTAAAAAATCTAATGTCATTATATTCGTATATATATCGATATACATACGCACAGAGAGAGAGACAGGCAGAGAAAGCGGGGAAAGAGAGAAGAATGCATTTCGTTACATTATGGTCTATGGGAAAATTCCATAATTATACAAATATGTAACACTTATAGCCGTCGTCTGGTCCAACCGTCTGACCACGCATAACAGCTCATAAACTACCCAACCGAACGATCCGAAATTTAATTTAAATAATCGATACAGAATTTTGTCTAATCATTTCAAATTTTTTAAAAATCGAATTAAAACTTAAAAAGATAATAATAATACTTTTCTTCATTCTATTAAATCCTATCATACGTAACCAATTTAAAGATGTCCCATGATAGATAATAATTTTAAGTTGCAATGATCATGACATCCTATTTAAGATGGAGTCTTATTATTTAATTATTGAATTTCATGTACATAATCGTAATAATTTTTGTATTCATACATTTTGGCATAAGAGTGCAACAACTATAGCATTAAGATCTGAATGTTTAAAAAGCTACTTATAGTACGAACGCACCTCATTTGCCATGTTTCACGTACAATTTCGAACTTGTTTCTCTATTTGAGTGTATAAAAGTTGAAAATGTGCGGTAATTAGAAGTATAGAAAAATGCAATAAAAGTTAATAAAAGTTAAATTTAATCGTCTGCTGTTGCCATCTTCAAACTGACGTCAGCATTACGCACACATATGTCCATATGCATGTATATACACTATAGGTAGATAGTAAAAATGCCTCATGTATATATATTTTTTAATCTTTCACAGCTATGGTATGTACCGTAAAATGGGGTGAATCGGAACAATTTTCAACTTTAATGTTAAAAAAAACAACAAAGGATTTTTTTAATTTTTCTACTAGAAACTTCGGTCTTGTTTTGTTCTCTACTTTTTAAGTAAAAACTAAACATTTTTACTGTTTATATATATATTATTTATTTTTTTAATGGTGTTCCAATTCACCCCACAGATAGGGGTGAATCGGAACAAATTTTATAATCTTTATTTATTCCGATTGAAAGTTTAATATGGTTAATAAAAACAGGTAATAATTATAAGGGAGAAATAGGAACACGTAGTTATTGTGAAACCAAGCCTTTATTTTATATACAAGTAAAGATATGCCTTTTTTAAAATTAGAAAACAACTTTGAAATCAAGAAAAATTAAAATTTATTTTAAGAAATTATATTTGAATTGCAAAAGTAGGATTTAATACAAATTCAGCCCTGTTTTGTGTTATACTTTACTAGTAGTCATTGGGTAAGTGAATATATTGAGTAGCCCCAATCGCTGCGAGTATTAATACGATCTACTAATACGTCCTCATCCCCATCCCTTAGTACTGTTTGCATCCCTCTTTTTTTAGTTGGTTTTTCATTTTGAGATGTTTGTATAATGTTATAAATGTTAGAGAATAATTCTGTGCAGTTTTTCTAACTAATTTGCTATTTTTAAATTATTTTATTGTGTGTTCCATATCTGTTGGATTAGGCGTTGACTTTTTTGTTTAACCAAGTAATTTCTTGCCATCTTTAAACTATTCAAGTAATTAGAACAAACAAAATATCGTTACAATACATATTCATACACATATTTTTATATATTACACGAAACTATTACTATATATCAAAATAAACATTAGAGAAAATGTGTTCCGATTCACCCTGTAAATCTTAAACCTCTGATGTTACAAGCCATTTTTCATTTTTTCATTATGTAGTTTAGAAATAAGTAGAATTTAATACAGCATACCGTTTACAGGTCTATCATTAATTAAAAATCCCCTGTCTTAGGTTTAGAATACGAAAAATACTGTAGTTACATATAAAGTTTTGAAGACGTTGAAAAAATGAGTTTTTTGAGGATCCTCTTGAAGTTTTTTTATATACCGCATAGTGATTCGAACATTTCAAAACTGAATTCCCCGACTCTTAATGTTATTACCTTCTTATAAAAAAATTGGCAACTAAAAATATCATCACATATATTTATAATGAAATTATTTGTATCACAGGGAAGTTTCGTTCCTATTCACCCCGCTGTTCCTATTCACCCCATTTTACGGTAACAATTAATTGATTTCATTGTTTTGAAGGTTCCACCTTTTTTTACGAAAATTACCAACGATGAACTCTGTTTTACATTATTACTTTGACCATCTGGCAATGTGCTCTTAAGATAAAAGGAAGTGTTTCTAAATTTAAAACTTGCTCTCTGCTTCTTTTTTTGGTGTATAATATACTACTAGCAGCGATGGAAAGTATCCACAAATATAGAAAGGTAAAGGAACTTTAAACAAATAAAGACAACTGTTTTGTTCAGTTGTTTTAATAAAAACAAATAAAGGCAGCGGTTAATTTAGCTATTAACGGAAAACTAACTAGCTTTAAACTTTTAAACAGCTATGAGTTCAAACTTCTCCTTAAAACAATGACTTATTATTCATCAAGGAATTTGGAATTGATCCAGTAACGTCGGCATTTTGCATAAAATCCTTTGTGCATTTTTTTTTCAAACAATACTGATGTCAGGTATTGTTGTTTACAAATATCAGAAATTTAATTTACGAAAGGTCACACATCAATCCTAAGGCTGAACACAAACTTCAGTTCAACTAAAAAAGCAATAAATCTAATTTTTGAAGAAGCAGTGTTTCCGACTATTGGTGGGACGGGAACAAAAGGTTGCTAGTTTTGGAACCTCTTTAAATGATTTTTGAGGGGCGAAGCCTATCGAATTGACAAAAGAAGGGAAATTTTCTAATGCAGTTATCTCCCCTATCTTCAGTCGTAAAGCTGTCAACTGATTTCGCGTTCGATTTCTCTATTGAAGTTCAAATTCAGTGCACTGAAAAAGCAATTATACATCAAATGTGCCGACTCGAAAGATCAGAGACAGCGACGCCTGACCCCAAGAAGTAGTCAAATGTGTTTGGTGCTTAATACACACATACACACATGTTCGCACGGATTTCTTTGTCGAATAAGACTAAAGCTGCAGGCATACGCTTGTTTTGCTCCGGTCAATTGAATTCTAGAAAATCCTTTGTAAGTACCCTTCTGCGGTTTATTCACGACAGAATGAAAGAAGATCTGCAACTGTTCAGGAGATAAGGGGCTCAACCCAATTTGGGAGTAAGGTTCCCTGTCCTGCAGTTTTCCCTCCTTGCCATGGAAAAGTCATTATAAAAGATGTCGCCTGGAGAGAACACAAACACCGACGAGTGACCACAAGTAATAGGTAGGTCTGTCTGGTCCTCAAATCCAGCAATTTGGTCTTTGTGATAAGGAATATATCTGACTGCGTAAGTGTTAATAAATTATTTAGAAAAAAAAATATGTAATCAACTCATACTATCTGGTGGGTTTGATTGATAATTCAACTGATAATTCAAGGTATATTTTACAAGTAGATCTGTTGTCTTACACACTTTTTTAAAAGTTTGCAACATTCTGTCCAGTCATTTGAGCGTTTTTTGAAAAAAATATTGCACAACCATAATTTAACTTTATATTAGTCATAAAATGGACAAAAATAGGGTCAAAATACTGTTAAATTATGGTAGTGTAACCGTTTTTGATAAATACAGTCAAGTGACTGGACAGAATGCTGCAAATTTTTAACAGTGCAGGAGCAATATTTTACCCTGATTATTATTTGTAAACTAGACACACAACTCACGGATATGAAATTAACACATTCACTCTTGGCATCTAAGTGTATGTAAGAAATTGAATACCAAAAATAATTTAAAAAAAAAGCTTATTTAATTTTATAGAAATTAAAGGAATTCACTCTATCGACAGTACACTTTCCCGAAGTCTGAGAGGTATTTTTTTTAAATTATTATTATTCAGGTATAGTATTGAAATTCAAACGTTGTATTACTTGAGGACGTTCAGTTTCAATACTCGACTTTTCCAAAATTTAAAAATCGATTTTATTCTATCAACCAGTTCTATTGGTGAACCTGCATCGAATAAACACTACAATCTGCAAAAGAAAAAAAAAAAAAAAAAAAAAAAAAAAAAAAAAAAAAACTAGCTTTATCGAGTATTTCTGGCACTGTAAAAGCTCCATTTACAATTACAATGAAATCCAATGGACTCCGTTGGAGGTTTTGAGCGATGGCTGAAATTTGATTTTCTGGATAAGACGAGTTTTGAAACTCACGTCCTCATACATTGAATTAGCACGGGGGTTCTAAACCCGTGCACTGAGTAAGATTGTGTTAATCTAGCGGATCAAAGTTTAATTTATGAAAATTATTGATATTAAAGTAAAAAATCCCTTTCGGCATGGCCTATAGGCGGAGGTAGATTTCGAAAAGTTTTCATCTCAAAAAAAAAAGCCTATTTTTACTCAAATGCCCATTTTGGCAATATATTTTGAATTATATTCTTACTTTATTTAAAAAATTGAACAATATGCTCATTATATAGTTCCTAAATAACAAAAAACTGTTAATTAAATTCGTTTGACAGCAAAATTGAATTTAAAAATGAGTCATAAAATAACCAATTTATTATTTTAATACATCCACAATTCTTTAATCAAGATCGCTTTGAGAAATTTTGTGCGAAGTGCCAACTTTGACAGATTTTTTTTAAATATATATTTAGCCTTTATCAAAACTCTGACCAATACGGCACATTACACAGTTCCTAAATAACAAATAACTGTCAATTGAATGCGTTTGAGAGCAAAATTGAATTTTGAAAATGAGTCATAAAATAAACAATTTGTTATTTGAATACAACCTCAATTCTTTTATCATGATCGCTTTGGGAAATTTTTTTGCGAAGTGCTTACTTTGACAGCTTTTAAAATATATATATTCACCCTTTATCAAAAAATCGACGAATACGCACATTATATAGTTCCTAAGTAACAAAAAACTGTCAATTGAATGTGTGTCAGAGCAAAATTGGATTTAAAAATGAGTCATAAAATAACCAATTTGTTATTTGAATACCCACAGTTCATTAATCATGTCGCTTTGGGAAATTTTGTGCGAAGTGCCCATTTTGGCAGCCTTTTTTTAAATATATTCTGCCTTTATCAAAAAACTGGCCACTCCGTCACATTATATAGTTCCTAAATAAGAGAACCTGTAAATTGGATGCGTTTGAGAACAAAAAAAGATTTAAAAATGACTCGGTAAAAACGCAATTTCTTAAATTTCCGCAAATTTTAATCACGATAACTTCGTGAAATTCTGTTCAAAATACCCTTTTTGGCAGCCTTTTAAAATATATATTCTGCCTTTATCAAAAAACCGCCCAATACGTCAAGTTATATAGTTCCTAAATAATAGGACCTGTAAATTGGATGGGTTTGAGAACAAAAATGAATTTAAAAATGACGCATAAAAAACGCAATTTGTTATACTTAATGAATTTTTTAATGATGAAAACTTCGGGAAATCTGTTCAAAATACCTTTTTTGGCAGCCTTTTTAAAAATATATTCTGCCTTTATCAAAAAATTGGCCAATACGTCGCATTATATAGTTGCTAAATAATAGGATCTGTCATTTGGATGCGTTTAAAATCAAAAATGAATTTTAAAATGAGTCAGAATATAAGCAGTTTGGATTTGAGGTTTTTTCTCCAACTGCTATTTTTGTTTAATTTATTTTTGCTATAAGAATTGGTTCTATGAAAAACTTGTCAATATAAAAATTGTAGATATTATTGTGAAGATGTAAAATAAATTTAATTAGATTTAATTGCTTAAGAATTGAGTAAGTTATGGTTTTTTTTCTTTTTCCTCCCCCCTTTTTCTTTTCGTTTTTAATTTTTTTCATCGGTAAAAATTGGTCCTATCAAAAACTTGTAAATACAAAAGTTTTAGATAATATTGAGTACATTTATATAAAATTTAGTTGGATTTGATATCTTGAGAATTGACGAAGTTATGATTTTTTTCTCCCAAAAACCATGTTTTTTTCGCCCCTTGAGCCCACTTTTAACTTTATCAAAAATCTGTCACGCATAAACTTTTTCCTCATTTTTTAGAAGTAATATAAACTTTAAACTGATTCGATATCTATTTTAATTAAAAAGTTATCGCGTTTTTTCTGTTTTCACAAAAACCCTCCTAACTTTCACCTCCTTGGTCCGATTTTGCCTATTAACGAACTTAACCGAGATTTTATGCCCTTTGATTTTATGTAAAAGTTTGATGAAGATCTGAGCATAATTATGGAAGTTATCGTGTCTAGAAGAAAGTGATATACACCGATAGATAGATAGATAGATAGATAGATAGATAGATAGATAGATAGATAGATAGATAGATAGATATATAAACTTTTTTACTGATGGTAGTTTTGGGGTCTAGGAGTCATGATTCGTGTAGATCCGCAAAAATTTTTCAGAAATTCCAACATGGGAGACAATGCAATAGGTAGTATTTCATACGAAATCTACCTAAAAATAGATTTACTGATCAGTTTCCGCGATGAACTTAAACTTTATAGGTCTGCAGCGGCTCCCAAAGTTCGCGGCCCACCCAAGATAAAGTTGTATATCAGTATAGCATTTTTTTACAATCTGTATACGCTCGGCTATCCCATTCTTACGAAAATCGCAATTTTTAGTACGAAAGATACATTATCAACAAATACAAGAATCGGTTATCTCAATGTGTATAAGTGAATAGCAATTAAAACAATGCACAAACGACAAAGATAGTTAAAAATATGTTTAATTTTTATGAAAACATAACATGAGATTTCTGGTGCTAGCGTTTAGCGATGTGGAAACATTTATTAAAGCGCAGTTTGTCTCAGTATTTGTCTTCAAAAACAGCAAAGTATAAAAAGCTTGTTCTCATAAGCACGAAGTGTTAAATTTCATCAAGGACCTCAAAGCTGATTTAATTATTTATGGATATTCTGTTCGTATATTAATCTAGAAAGTAATTAAAGAATTTTCCCTTGAAATATTATTCTCTGTTGAAATTGTCATATCTTTTTCAACAGATGAAATAAAAGATATATTTTGGACAAACATCGATTGTTCCTCGACCCATTAAAACAAGTGGCGCGGCCCACTAGTGGGTCGCGACCCATAGATTGGGGACAGCTGGTCTAGAGTAAGAAGGTAAATGAAGTGGGTATTGTAAAATTTGGATTTTCTTCATTACAGCCCTTTTTTATATAATGGGGATTTTAAGGGATATTTTGAACAATTTTTTAAAGTGGCTTAGCTTTTTTTTTAACTTTCAAATATTTTATACCTTATCGTCCAGACTGTCTCACTTTAAATACGTGACACGTGTTAATTTCTATTCCGGGATTAACGAATGCACCGTTTATCTTTTGATTTTGGTCCACTTAAATAAAAAAATTTCTTTTGTAGGAAAACTATTTTCGGGTTTCTCATTATTACTTATGCCTTATAAATATTAATAATATTAATATTCGCGTCTAACCATCTCTCATTTTACTTCAAAAAAGTTCTTCAAGAGATGGTAGTTCCTCCATCTTCGATAATTTTCAATTATAAACGGATGGGCCAACCGCTTAATCTGGTCTAACATAACAGATGAATAACGTTGAAGATTATATTTGCGTAATACATATTCTATCAGGGTGTTTTTTGAATTCACAGTGAATGAATCATGTCCAATAATATCATTTTGCAAAATCGCACACAATTTTAATTTTGAAATTAACACTTCCCTACTTGAAAAAAAAAAATATTTATATTGAAGAGTTACAAATAGTTGCAGCTGAAATTATTTTTTTTTATGTCTATATGCATATATATATATATATATATATATATATATATCGTTACAATGTACTTGCGGGTACAAACTTTTTGGCGGCTTTTTAAACTTTATTATATGCAATTAAATTTTCAGATAATTTTTATATTTATTTAAGAAGATTTTTTTTTTTTTTTTTTTTTTTTTTTTTATAACCCATCAAAATAACTACCGTAACTGTGAAATACAAAGTATCTACATTGTTGTAAAGATTCCATACTATCATTTTAAAAATATATTTTCAAAATAAGTTCACTTTTAGCCAAAATATCAATAGTAATTACATTTACAGCAATCGCCATTCTAAAAATGTTAAAAGAAAGTATGGTTTTTGAGCCGATTTTTGATGGTGTTGTTTATCACTTTATTCTTTTTTTCTCAGTGTGTTATTGGAAATGTTTAAAAAATGAAAATATTGCAAGTCGGTTGTTAGATTATTTTTCCAGACAGATTTACAAAATTTTACACTATGCAGCATGTCACGGAGCAACGGTTAACTAGTAGTGTTGAATTCAACGGGTGGCTCCGGGAGATATCCATCTTGGGGTATTAAATTATCCCGGATAGTTTGAGATTTTATTCCTTTTAGTAGTCAAAAAGTGTAATCATCCCTCGAAACTATATAAACCCGCCCTTTATATTTCCTCCCCCACCCAACTTTTTATTTGTTCTCCATGGTGTATTTAATATTTTGGATTTAACATTCAGGTTAACAGTTATTATTATTTTTTTAATATTTAATTGAAAGTTTGTTAAATTTTCTTCATTTTTTCATACACACAATAGAAGAAAAATCATGTTTAATGTAAAATCCCATACATTTAAAAATCCAAACTATTCCACTGAATGTGGAAAAAAATCAAAGCAAAAATATTCATATTTATAAAAGTAGTAGAAATTTTTTTTTAAGTTAATTTTTTTAATTAAATTTTAGAAAAATAGACTGTTTTATAAGATTTTTTTTTTAATTTAACTTTTAATATGAAGTACTGTGCCGTCACATATATTACAGTATAATTCAAAATTGAAGTACTATGTCCCCTTCGTAACGGACAACACCAGATCGAGAAAAAAAATTATCTTACACTAACCATAGACTATTTATAACATAATAGCAAGGTCATCTGTCTAAGATCACCCTTACAGATGTATGTCACACATAACATCGGCTTAAATTTTTATTAGTTTTATCCGCCTATGTTCAAAAGCAAAAGAATAGAATTCGGATTTCTTTTCTTTACGTGTTTCAGCAGCAATAAAAAAATGCTGTTCCTTTGCCCTCTGATCAAGAGCTTCTGATTTTTCTCGCCAACCGACTGCTACAGTGTCTGTCTCTTTGTAGATGACTTTCGGGAGTCGTCGATAATCTATTTTCAGAATAAGGGACGGAAAAGACTGGATGGGGGCCAAGGCGCAGAAAATGATGCCAAAAGCCCCCGGGCACGTGTTATGACACAACAATTTTTTAATGTTTGTAAAGTATGCACAAATTAAAAATAGTTAAAATCAATATTTTTTTTAAATAAAATAACATAAAATTTCTTGCACCAGTATGGTAGGAATATTGTCTTGCCTTGTATTTAGAAATTTAGTTATCTTTTATTAACCAGTTAACCGCAGGGTCATGCGAAGAGAAAACTGTGCCCGGGGTAAAGTTTCAATTTGGCGCCCCCCCCCCCCTCTCCTAATTTTTTTCTTGAGATAGGCCAAAAAATGACGTTGGCAGTATAAATTTGACGATCCCTAAATTTCCGAACCCGGAACAACCGCCTCTTTCTTTCCCCCCTTCCCTTTTTCATGGCGCTGCCTAATCGATTCTCTCTCTCTCTGATTTTTTTTTTTTTTTTTCCAATACAATAAATTGAAAATATGGAATAAACACCACTTTTTTTTTATCTAAAATATTCGTAATACAGTAAAACCTCCATAACGGACACTCCCGAAAAGCGGACACCTCCATTTAACGGACAGTTTCCAAATCCCCACTCCCAAAACACTAATTTTTGTATGTTTAACCTCTGAATAACGGACATTCCGAATAGCGGACAGTAATTTTGGCAAAAAAGAATAAAAAATTATTTTTTAACGAGGAAAAAAAATTAAAATCGTCTAAATTTATCAGGGCAATGTATCACAAATTTTGTGATCACAGATAAATGTGGGGATGAGCTGGAGAAAATCCTCCCCACTCTCGGATGATTGGAGATTGTATGCTTTTAAGAAGCAAAAAAATACAATAAACGATCATACTTAAAAAAAAAAAGATGATTTAAAAGGATTAAGACTACTGTCAGAGTTAAAACTTCACATTGAAAAACAAATTACATGTAATCGCAAGTAAAAGCATACTTTTGTAAAAGTTTTTTTTTTGTAAGAATGTAATAAGCAAAGGATAAAGGTATGCACAATTTTATTTCAGTTTTATTGCTTTAAAAATTATTTTAATTTCTGGTTTAATCATATAATAGAGGTTTTAGGACATTTTTAAATCGACTAATGAAACATTAAGCATTCATAAGCAATTTTTCTATCGCTGAGGTTTTCGCAATAGCGGACACCTCCGAATGGCGGACAATTTCTGCGCTCCCAAGGTGTCCATTATTTAGAGGTTTTACTGTATTTAATCTAACATTTCTTCCATCAAATAGCATGAAACTGTAATAATAATAAAAAATAATAATTAATGGTATCAGAAATCTTTAAGTGATGGATCAAGCAAACTATTCTTGTCCCTACGATATTTGGGCAAATCAGTTAAATGGTTAATACAGTAAAACCTCTAAATAACGGACACCTTGGGAGCGCAGAAATTGTCCGCCATTCGGAGGTGTCCGCTATTGCGAAAACCTCAGCGATAGAAAAATTGCTTATGAATGCTTAATGTTTCATTAGTCGATTTAAAAATGTCCTAAAACCTCTATTATATGATTAAACCAGAAATTAAAATAATTTTTAAAGCAATAAAACTGAAATAAAATTGTGCATACCTTTATCCTTTGCTTATTACATTCTTACAAAAAAAAAACTTTTACAAAAGTAGGCTTTTACTTGCGATTACATGTAATTTGTTTTTCAATGGGAAGTTTTAACTCTGACAGTAGTCTTAATCCTTTTAAATCATCTTTTTTTTTTTTTAAGTATGACCGTTTATTGTATTTTTCTGCTTCTTAAAAGCATACAATCTCCAATCATCCGAGAGTGGAGAGGATTTTCTCCAGCTCATCCCCACATTTATCTGTGATCACAAAATTTGTGATACATTGCCCTGATAAATTTAGACGATTTTTACTTTTTTCCTCGTTAAAAAATATTTTTTTTATTCTTTTTTGCCAAAATTACTGTCCGCTATTCGGAATGTCCATTATTCAGAGGTTAAACATACAAAAATTAGTGTTTTGGGAGTGGGGATTTGAAAACCGTCCGTTAAATGGAGGTGTCAACTTTTCGGGAGTGTCCGTTATGGAGGTTTTACTGTAGTATGAAACTGTAATAATATTTAATATATATATATATATATATATATTAATAGTATCAGAAATCTTTAAGTGATGGATCAAACAAACTCTTCTTGTCCGTGAGAAAATCAGTTAAATGGTTACATTTAAATCGTCTTTAACTTTGACAATTTTGACAATTATAGTAAAATGTATTCTTTACAAGTGACGTAAAATAATAAATCACTAACACTAAACATTTTAATTATTTTTTATTTATTTTTACGTTCCAGTGTTTCAAATTAATCGTGAGAAAATTTAAATGAGTTTAAACGTAAAAATAATTTCTTAGCTCTGTTTTGTAACCATTCGATATTCATCAAGAAAACCATGCATAATTTTTTTGAATGCAATTCACATTTCCCCCCAAAATTCCCGTTACGCTACATTGATATGACCGTGGTCATCGAACTTATTATTAAAAAGACATCACTTTTTTACGCTTGGTAATAAATAAAAGCAAAAGAATGTGTAAATTAATCACAGGCCTACAAAATTTTTTTTTTTTTTTTTTTTTTTTTTTTTGGTGCCTGAGATTTTACAACTGATTTTGGATATTTTTGGGACGCTGATTCCAAATATGCAATCAGTTTTTCTCTATCAGCTCTACTTTTTTAGATATGCAAAGCGAACTAAAGATTTTTTAGAACTAAAGTGACCTTGAACACTTAAACTGACCTTATGATACATAGCCCTGTAATGACGGTCAAGGCGATTAGAAGGACGTTGAAATACCACAAGATCTTGAAAAAAGATATGTGCAAGCAAAACTGAATATCTGCGCATCCTTATGATTTCGCGCAGCTCATCCATAAAGCCAAATGTAAAAGCCTCCAAGAGATAAGGTTAATTTCAGAGTTCGCTCCATGGATTCAAAACTGGCTTTCTTTGACTTTCTAAAGTTTTTGAACTTCCATGATATTTGTGTTTAAGGTAGAATTCGTATCAATTTAACGTAAAACTCGTAGTGTTGTAGATTGTTGTGTTTGTGTTGTAGAATGGAATTTAAATGAGTTCAAGTAGAAAAAATTGTATAAATCATCCAGATAAGTTTTGCTACATATGCGGAGAATAAAAGTTGAAAGAACACAGAAAATATGTTATTGACTTTGTAAAGAAAGCTTATCTTGGATACTTTGGGGTTAGACTTGGTGATCAGGATAAAATCTGCGCACCTCAACAGGTCTGTAAAACTTATACAGAGCTTTTATGACAGTGAGCTGACGGAAGAGAATAAGTCTCAAATTCGGTTTACCAATGGTTTGGAGAGAACTCCAAAACCATTTCTATGACTATTATTTCTACCTAGCACTGGAATACTATTTGAATTAATCGAAACAATTGTAATAAGAAAACTTATCCTGATTTAGTGTCTTCAAGACCCCTACTTCCTCACTCAGAAGAACTACCGATCCCAATGTTTCATCAGCTACCAGAGCTTAGTGAGGATGAATATTGTCCTTCTGATCATCTTTTAGATAGCTGTAAAGGTAACAGTGATTATGAGGAGACGTCATCAATGCCTAAATTTTTCAACCAGGTTGATTTAAATGATTTCAAAAGAGATTTCAATGTTTAAAAAGAAGCTTCTGAATTACTGGTTGGTTTCAAGATTAAAAGACAAAAATTTATTAGAACAAAGAGCCAAACTTACATTTTATCACACAAGACAAAATTGTCTACTACCCTACTTCTCTTTAAAAAAAAACAATCTTATATTTTGTCATGAATTTAGAGGACTGTTAGAAAAATTGGTTCTTCCTAAATATTCTCCAGATGATTGTCCTTGGACAGCAAAGAAGTTACACAAAATACTATTGTTTTTCTATTTTTGGGATAGCAGGGATAAAACACACCACTAGATTAGAAAAGAGAGGCCTAAGAAAGAAAACATGGATGTTGGAGAAAAGAATGTCATTAATAACACTTTAGTTGGGCAAAAGAAAATCATACTTTCTGCACTGCATATCAAGCTCTGTCCTATGAAGCAGTTTGTGTAAATTCTCCATAAGAAAAGGTCATGATTTGCATATATAAGGTAAAAACACCCGAATTGAGTTATGAAGATATTAAAGCAGGAATGTTTAACGGATAACAAATAAGACAACTGATTAAGGTTCCTGCTTTCGTAAATTCAATGAATGAGACTGAATAAAAAGCCTGGACTTTTTTTGTGACAGTTCACAAAAACATTCCGGGCAAATGCAAAGGAGAAATCTATGTAGAACTAGTAAATGAAAAGCATAATAGTTTTAAATCTCTTGGGTGTACTAGAAGCATTAAAGTGCACTATTTACATTGCCACTTAGAGCATTTTCTTGAAAATAAAGAAGGCACAAGTGATAAACATTCCGAAAGATTTCACCACAATATTAAGACTATGGAGGACCGCTACCAAAAAAGATGAGATATGCAAATGGTTTCAGATTACAGTTTGAGTTTAAAAAAACAGTTCTAAAATATATTCCAGAATGTCACGGAAAAGAAGCTTCTGAAGCATTCAATGAGTATCAGTTTCATCAGTGATGTTTTTCTCTATTTTTGTGAGTAAAAATATTTGTACAATATAATTAAAAAATTATTATTTCAGTATGTGTATATCATAATAATAAAAACTAAAATTTGTGTATTATAAAAAATAAAAATCCTGTATTTATTTTATTTTTACATACATTTTTTAATACATGGATTTACCTTAAAATAGTGAAACATATATTTAACAAAAAGTTGTTTATCTTAAAAAACTGAGCTGATAGAGAAAAACTAATGCCATATTTGAATTCAGGACATCAAATTCATATAAAATCAGCTAAAAATACCCCGGCACCAAAACAGCTGTTGACCAGTGTAATGTATTTTTAATGTTACAGCATTTAGTTTTTACCTATCATTTATTTTATTATGTTTTATCTTTAAAATGTTTCATTATTGCAGTTTCATAGCTATTAGGCCTATTTTAGCGAGCGTGTATTGGTGTCTAATTGGTAGTTTTACTTCTTTTAGTTTGGTATGAAGTATGAACAAATGAATGTATTAGTTTTTCTCTTCTTTATGATTGGGTAAAAACAAAGAATAATGAAACGTTATTCCAATTATCATTTTAGTATTTCAAAATTAATTTCACAACAGATTACCATAAATTAATTAATATTAAAACATTGATTGATAAATATATTTCATTCTTAGTAATTATATTTCATTCTTTAGTAATTATACTTATAATTTATTTCCTGTTATTTAGTTATTAATATGTTGCCCTATCGCAGTTTCACAGTCATTTCGCCTATTTTAGAAAGATTATATTGGTGCCAAATTAAATGTATTGTTTTTCAGGTCGTATACAATTTTATTAGTAACAGAGAATATTTGGCGATTTATCACTTGTAGCGAGATAACGGAAGAATACCTGTAATTTTTTTTTTTTTTTTTTTTTATTAATTTGTAATCAAGTTCTAAAAATATTAAAAAGTCGTACACCCAGGAATTGATTAAAACTACAAAACATGTTTTGTTGAGTACATATTGACTGTTTCAAGAGAATTTTTTAGTTAAAGTAAAAAATCGGATTTGTTGCTCAGACAAAAAAAAATATATATATATATATAATGTTAACAGTCTTATAAAATTTTAACAAAATTTCATCAATTTTATTTGAGTCTTACTAAAGTCTTGTATTTTCAATTTGTAATTCCAACAAAATGTTGCTGTTTTTGCAAAATTTAAATTGGTGTCTAGTAGCCCTAACTCTCTCGGGTAATTTTGTTTAATTGACTTATAGAGCTATAAAGGATTCACATAATTTTTGGATAATAAAAACTTTTCAAATTGAGACTGATTAATGACATTGTTATTACTTTATTATGCATTTCGGATGAAATTTGTGTACGGAAAATTGGGAAAAGAAAATCAACAATATTTTTTTGTTTATTTAATCAAAAATTCCTCTGACCCATACTTAAACGAAAAGATTTGTTGGACCAAACAAATTTTTGTTGATTCAACAAAACTTTTTGTCTGGGTGTATTGGCATCGGAAGTGCATCTGTAAATGTAAATTTTACAATTCTGGCCTATCAGGAAGTGGGTTAAAAATAGATTACAAAATTCAATCTTTCGATGCATATACTAGGTTGAGTTAAATAAAATTTAATATGGAATGTTTAATATTTCTTAATTGCTCTGTATTGCTTTTTATATTTTTTATATTGATTAAAATTTTTATTGTACAGGAGTTCTGAGGAAAAAAATCTTAATTTAGCTCATATATTTATATTGCTGATTAAAGAAAAAGAAAGAAAGGAAAATCATACATCAAGCGTGGATTATGAAATAATTTTCATCAGTTCCTGAAATCTTTTTAACAAAACTTCGTTACTTAGGAAAATAATTTTAATGATAAATAAGTAAATATTTTAGAAAACAGATAAAACATTTGAAAAACATAGATTTCAGCAATTATCTTCGATAGCCAAATGTGTATTACAATTCTTTTGAACATTGTATTTGATCTTTAGGCTATATACATTATATATAATGCGGAAATTTAGTTTGGCAAGAAAACGCATTACAAACTGAAATTCCTCTTTCAGAAATTGATAGTGAGAGATGGAAACATATTTGAATATTTTTGCTCAGCCTTGTAATTTACCTTGTAATTTTACTACACGCTACTATTTAGCTTAAATTTAATTCAAACTAAAACACTATTAAAACTACTAAAATTACATTTTCAGAAATTATCATCCATAAGCGTCCATGTATCCAGTTCTTCGCGTAGCCCTGTATATCTTTTTATCTATATTCTAGAAACATTTCTTAATAAACTACATGCACTTCAGCATAAAAATGCATAGCTTATTTAAAAAACACCTTAACGCAATTTACGTTCATGCTTAGTAATCTTTTCAAATTATTTTGTGTACCCCTGTATAACAATTATAGCATTTATACATTCTATATAGCTTGCACAAATATAATGAAACTCATAATTAGAATGCATTTCCTGCCATCATCGCTAATGTACAGTACTTCGGATGAAATATACTAACTGAAATCTTTTGTGTATCCCTGTAAATGCTATGCACTTCGTATTACACATGAAATAACTTATAACCCCAGCTATGTATATCAAGTTCATTATATATGAAATAGTTTAACATATTTAAAGCACTCCGCAAACAATTCTCCCCTCCCCTTACATCATTATATTACGAAATTCTTTTGTGCGGCCCGATAAATAAATAATAATTTTTCTTTGCATCGCATATTCTACAGAGTGTATGCTTTAGTGCACTTCGGAATGCCAAAGAACTTTAACACAATAACCAATGATATGCGTTTTGTTTGAGCATTGCCGTTAAACAATAACAAATAATCGTGATTTCTGTGCCGCATACGTTAGCGTAATATATATATATATATATATATTAGTACATTTTAAAATTTTTCGCAATGGTTTCTTCTATTTATTGAATGAGCTTTCTACTTCAATTCACTCTGTTATGTGTCACACGAAGAAGCTTTTACCCGTCAACCGTGAGAAGTGAAACCACTTAAAAGGATAGATAAATCCACTGAGCTCGACATACAGCTGTGTTAGACTTTTTTTAACCAAAAAAATTATATATAAATAAATATATATATATATATATATATATATATATATAATATATATATATATATGTATACATACATACACAATCGACTCTCGTTAATTCGAAATAGGATAATTCGAATCTTCGCTTAATTCGAACTAAACATGAAGTCTCAAAATTTTCAATGGCAGAATAATGTTAAAAACTTTCATTAATTCGAACTCATTTTCTCTTGACTTCGTTTAATTTGAACTAACGAGAATTCCGATTTTTCATTTTTCTTTTCTTTCTCACAGATTTCACATCATTTGAATAACTTTCTTTCTTTGATTTTTGTGAAAATTGTTCCGAACGAGTATGCATATAATCCAGTGCATTTGATATCCACTTTCTTAGTGCCCCGTCTGTCCATCAGTGACACCTCAATTTTTTTTTTCCATTGTGCTTGTTTGTAATCATTTAATTAGTTTATGTATTTACACTGTAAAACATTTGTGTAACGTTACTCCATAAAACTGGTGGCAGCCTTGCTGCCTCCAATTTGGTGGAGTATTTTAACCGATATAATCGGTGTAACATTGCAATGTTACACCAGTAATGCATGTTTTTATTACACCATTATGTGAGTGAAAGATTACTCAATGAAGTGTAAATCGTAGCTGCCACCAATTTTATGGAGTAACGTTACCACAAATGTTTTACAGTGTATACATTCTAATTTATAATTAAGTCATATTCTATTAATTCCTTTGTAATAGTACCACATTATGCATGTTTTTATTTCATATTTTCCATAATTCGAACATTTCTTGAGGTCCCGACGAGTTCGAATTAACGAGAGCCGACTGTATATACATATATTTATAAATTTTAAAGAGGTAAGTTCAGAGTCAACTTTAGAAAATGTATCAATGTTATATAGCATTACTAAATGAAATAGGTAGATAAATGTCTATTTCTTACCCATCATGCAAAGTATAGTGTAAATCTTGCAATCGCTTGGAAACTCGGAAAAAAATTGACGGATTTACACGTTTCAGACACTGGAAATCCCGAAAAACATATTTTTAGAAAAAAAAACTTGATGTCCGTCTGTCTGTAAACGCTCTATCTTCCGAACAAATTGAGATAGAGGCTTGAAATTTGGCACTCAGTATGTAACTTATGCACTTAGTATGTAATCATCGCAAGAGGTTTTTGAATATCAGTAACCTCGATTATCCGAAACTATTTATTTCGGACTCTCAAAATATTCGTTCTAAAGACAGGGAAAAATGTTCGATTTTTGTTTATTTTAAGGAGATAATATTAAATACAATTTTAAAAAAACATAAATTTTGCATAAAGAATGAAGGTGATCGGATAATTAACTCTCGAGATATTTGTAATGCTATTTTCCACACTCTGATTTTTTACGACCCTGTACTTCATTCAAATTTCAATTCAATAAACTTTTCTACCAAAAATTGAACCGACTTCAAAAGCTACTGCAAAGTGAAAAGTAATTTTTTTACAGAATAGTATTAAGAAATTAAATTAAGAGCGTAGTATTTATCATGCGTATTATTATATTTATGTAGATTAATTTGATTTTTTGAAGTCGGTGCCAGCCAAGCCAAGTTACATGTAATTTTCAATTGACACGCATCCAAGTATCTACGAGTTTTTTTGCGATTTAATATTTAGTTAAAAATTTAAGTTTATTCTTTTACGATTTGCATTGGATAATTAATTTTAATTTTGAACTTGGCTTGGCTGGCACCGACTTCCAAAAATCAAATTAATCTACATAAATATAATAATACGCATGATAAATACTACGCTCTTAATTTAATTTCTTAATACTATTCTGTAAAAAAAATTATTTTTCACTTTGCAGTAGCTTTTGAAGTCGGTTCAATTTTTGGTAGAAAAGTTTATTTTTCTCTTTTTAGTTAAAAATTAACGATTTTTTGAAGTCAGTTAATAAAAATTATAATACGGGAAAAATCACTGTAAATATAAACGTATGTCAGGAGTGGGGTTCGAACCCATGATCTCTTTCAAGAACCAGAAATCAAGTCTGCTGTCTTACACCGCTCAGCCACCTGACTGCACTCCATTCGGCGAGCTTAGTCATCGTGCATGTTACTTTTAGTTTGCGAGAAATCACTAATTTTATTAGTTTTTACTGAATTACTAAAAAAGTACTGAACCAATTTCAATGAAATGGAAGAAGTACCAATGGAAGAGTAGCCTCTTTCATTTAACACAAAAATCAAAATAATCGGTTGGATTTCGGAGTAATCGGTGAACATACATAGAAAAAAAATACATTCGCGCCGAATTGATAACATCCTCTCCTTTTTTAAAGTCACTTAAAAAATATATATAACACGGAAAATTGTTTTGTACACTATACACATATGTCAGGAGTGAGGTTCGAACCGACACTCTATTTCTAAACCAGAGATCAAATCTGGTGCCTTAGACAGCTCGGCTGTCCGGACTTCATTCGCTTTACAGGACTTATTCATTGTCATGTAACTTTTCGCAAGTCTTTTATCTTTTCGAGAACTCTTTCACTGATAAAGTATTGAGTTAATAAAAAATCTCTAATACTCTGTGGTAACGGTTAAATACAAAATATTCCTGATAGCATAATTAGTATTTAAATTGTTAAATATATATTTAAAAATTATAATACGGAAAAGATTATTGTATACATGTACGTCAGGAGTGGGGTTCGAACACACGCTGCCTTTCGAAAACCAGATCTTAAATCAAGCGCCTTAGACCGCTCGGCCATCCTGGCATCGGGAAATTTATTCGACATCCGCGAGAAATCACTAATTTTATTAGTTTTTTCCTAATTACTAAAAAAGTACTGAACCGATTTCTATGAAACGGAAGTGGTACCAATTCAAGAGCAAGCTCTCTCATTTAACACCAAAATCAAGTTAATTGGTTTGATAGTTTCGGAGTAATCGGTGAACATACATAAAAAAATATATATATACGCGTTGAATTGATAACCTCCTCTTCTTTTTGGAAGTCGGTTAAAAATACATTTTAATTGGAAATGAGACGTTTAATCCGATGCAGGAAACTGTTAGTTATTATGATTTTTATTTTTAGAGTTATATGGATGTTTCTTTTGCGCAATTCGGTACTATTTAACTATCCCGTCGTTCAAAAAACTATCGGCAAATTATAACAGTGAATGCCTATAATGGCTTACTTTAAATGTCGCATTCACTTGCCATTAATTACACATGTTTGTTACGCCATCAAGCGATATTTAATTCGATTTTTTAATTGTATTTTTATTAATCTTTTCCTAAATCATTTATTTTTTCATTATTTAAAATAAAATTATGCAATATGTATATTTTACGAGTACAGTAGTTTCCCTTTTAACCGGCCTCCTTTTAACCGGAACTCCGCTTTAATCGGCCGAATTTTTTTTCCCTACATCAGGCAAAATTCAGAAAGGATAATGTCGATTCAAAATAGATAAGTGTTGACCTAAACGAGCGATGGGATGTTTCCCCGGAAGCAATAGCGGCTCGTCAAGGAGTGCTGCATCAAATTTTTCTTACCACTAAAATTTAACAGAATCGCTTATCTTACTTATTTGACAAATTTTGTTGATTACAAATAACTGAAAAAAAACTATACAATTTTAGTGGTGTGAAAAAATTGATGCAGCACCCTCTGACGAGCCGCTACTGCCCGGAAGATTTGAGATTTTGTGTTTTCAATAGTTAAAAGTGGAGTTCGCCCTCCCCCTCCTCGCTCCCCTGGAACTCTCTAATGTCTGATCTATCTGTGAACTATTTTGTAATAACATTTAAGAAGCTTGAGGGATGTGAAGAGACTAGGGTAGATGATATAGAAGACTGATTTGAGTCTTGTAATGATCTCAAGCATGAATCATTATTTGATGGGGATACAATCAGGATTGTAACTGTTGCTGTTAAATACGAAGACGATCCAGACGATAATCCAATTAAAGTTGACACTTCTAAACCGACTCATAGGCTAAAAGCATTAGAGTTGGCGTTAGGTTATATATAGCTTCTATGGTTAAACTTATAAAAGAATATGATGCAAAATGTCGGCCATCTGATCTTCAAAAGAAGAAGGTCGATGATGTCTTTATTGTTGATTAACTTAATTTTACATAATGTAGAACAATTGCAACTTGTTATAATGGTGTGTGACACGATTTTCAAAAATTTAATTTGTATCAAATATTTTTCATTGTTTGTTATTAGAGATATTTTTTTAATTTAGTTAATTACAAATAGTATTCATTTCGTAAAATATGAAAAATATGTACTTTTCTAAAATTACATTTGATGTAACGTTGGTTGACGGAATTACGATAGCTAGATAAACTTTTTCTGCCACTGTGCCCGTAGAGATTATAGGCCGAGTTTTCGAAACAGAGTTTATTTTTATTACCAAATGCCAAAGGTAATAAAACACTTTTAAGTATGGATTTCTTGCATAATGCTAACATAGTGTTAGATACTGCCAGCAAATCATGGTATTTCAGTGATAAACTTAAAAAAAAACTATTTTGTAGAAGAATATGAACAAGAAAATAGTATGTCTGCTGGTACGGTCGAAGTCAGTCCATACGCTTTACGTGCCGATGAAGGCAAAAATCTAAATGCCGATGATAGGAAGAAACTTAATGACCTTCTGAAAGATATGAAAAATGTTTTCAACCTGGGGGAGAAACAACTCCGTCTGTAGAGCATCATATCAGTACAGGTATTCCTGTTGCTGCATCAGTACAGGTATTCAGTACAGGTATTCCTGAGCACCATATCGGATGACTCCTGCTAAAAAAGAAATTCTTAAGAAAGAAATAGATAATCTTCTAGTTAAGGGAACCATAGAGGTATGGGAATCCCCTTATGCTTCGCCTGTAGTCCTCGTATCAAAGTCATACGGTAGCATTAGTTATACATAAATTATAGAAAATTAAATGCAATTACAGTAACAGATAAATATTCATTACCTCGAATGGACGACCTTTTACATGAAGCCAGCACACTTTACATGTCAACTATAGACCTTCGTTCTGGGTATCACCAAGTTCAAGTCTACCCAGCAAATCAAGATAAAACTGCATTTATCTGCCCTTTTGGAACTTATCCTTTTTTAAAGATGCCTTTTAGATTTAAAAATGTTCCTATTACATTTCAAAGATTAATAGATCAATTTAAAAATGGTCTTAAGAATGTCTTGCTTTATCGTACCTAGACGACATCATCGTTTAGTCAGAAACGTTTGAGAAACATCTCTTACATCTTACAGCTGTGTTCGAGAGACTACTTGAATTTAAATTAGATGCCAAACGAGAAAAATGTCATTTATCTTGTGTGAAAGTCAAGTACTTAGGATACTGGATAACCCCTAATGATTTAGAAGTAGAATCAGACAAGGTATCCGCAATTAAAGCGATACCTCCACCAAAAAATGTTAAAGAAATTCAGTCACCTGTTCTTGGTACAGAAGATTTATATTAATTTTTGCTGATATCTCAAGACCCCTTAGCAATGTTACGAAAAGAAAAGCTACTTGGAAATGGGAAAATGAAGAGAAAATAGCCTTCGAAACTCTAAAACAGGCATGTCAAACACGTGGCCCGCGGGCCACAATTGGCCCGCCAGGAACTTCTCTGTGGCCCGCCAAGTCTGACATTTTCGTTTGTTTCATTCAGTTCTTAGTTGATGGCAGAAATTATACTTTGCATCGCAAATATTGCAATGTTGCAAAACTGGAGAATGATTTTAGTCAAAATATCTACCCTATATTTCAGAATATCAATCTTAATTAAGTTTAATGACAGATATTGACATACATTAAATTTAATGATCCGCTATTTAAATAAAGACAAGTTTAAATTTTTAAATTAATGGTTGTTATTTTGGATGAAAATTTTTAACAGTTTGGCAAAGGAGATGCAAGCAACACCGATTCAACATACTGTTTTGAATATGATCAAATCTAATTCATTTTAAAATTTCGTTTCCAGACGATAGAGTAAGTAAAAGTTATCAATAAGAAAGTTAAGAAGAGCGTAACTTAATCTGAAAATTAAAAAATATATATAAAAGTTTTATGTTTTTTTAAAATAGTTTCTTAAGTGTTTTATGGTGAAATGAATACATTATTTTACTGCTCTCTTTGATTCACTATGACATTACAAAATAAAGAATGGTATTTGTTCGGTATTAAAAATGTATCGAAAATCAATTAAAATACAATGCTAATTTCTGATTAAAAGTTTCTAAAAGATCAAAAGAAATAAATAGCTTTAAAAGGGAAAATGACACTATTTATCATCTTGTAACATAATAATAATAATAGTAATAATATTAATAACAAAAAATTGGTACCCTGTTTTCAATATTTGTCTGCATGCATAGTCGAAAGCGAGCATTTTGGACATAAGCTCATTAATTAATTTCATTCTTAAAGGTTAGTAAACGTATCTTTGTAAATTATCCCTGTGTGATCTTTATCTTTCTTGGTGATGAAGATATAACATCAAAGATTCATAAAAGTCAATTTGAAATATTTTTTATACTCAAACAAAAGACTGAAAAATTGTGTTTGATATGTAGAAACTTCGATGAAGTTTGGTGAGAATTTACTCACAAATATTTCGAAAAACCCACAAATATCTAGAAATGATTTGGGAAAATAAATAAATTTTAAACTGAAACTTTGTTGAAAAAGTGTGTTCGTGAAACATATTAAAAGTAATCCATCTGCTTTTTAAAAACAATGATTGGATGCAATTGCACAGAACTCAAACCGTTCAAAATAGAATAAAGGATGTCTAGAATAGTTACATCAATTTAAATATATGGAGGGGCATTTCTATAAATATTCGTGATATAACCAGAAATTTCAATAATCGCATGAAATCTATAATTTCAATATGTGTTGCTTAAACTGAAAATTTTCATTAAAATTGTTTCATTATTAGACGGTAGCCACCAGTGGCCATCGACAAATATTTTTTTAAAAGAAACTTTTTATCTTTTAGTGGCACCGTGGCCACTGGCTGGCGTTAATTTTACCCTTTAACTTCATGATTCTTGAAAATGTAGGTGCAAAAAATTTTACTCTGTGGGCAGTTTTTTTTTTCTTTTTTTTTTCGCACACATGATATGTACTTAAAAATAAGTGAGGAGAATTAGGAAATTATTCCTATTCCGCATCAATTACTATTGCTAATATATTTCAATCAATTATGAAACATTTTTTTTATTTCATAATATTATATTGTAAATAATTGTGTTCTATCAATGATTGGTTTTATAGATAGTAGCAATTACAACAAAAAAGAAAATGCAGGTATTAGGATTACAAAATTAATAATACATTTTTATATAATTTTGATTGTGATATAAATTTTAAAATATTCAATGTGTTTAAGCATGTTTGTGTTTTTATTTAACTTAATTTTCATAACATTTGTCAGTACACCACGTGAAATACTATTGCTACGGAATTGATTACTTTATAAATATTTTTAAACATTTTCTGGTGCGTGTTTTTAATTTTTCCAATAAATGTTTAAAAATTTTTATATGTATTTTTGTTTGCTTGTTTGTTTTTTAAAAGAATGCTGTATTTTCAATGTAAAGTTATCATTTTGTGCGTTAGTCATCAAATTAATCTGCTTCTTTATTTTCGATAATGTAGCCCGCGGCTTTGTCTACAATGCTAAATCTGGCCCGCGGTGGTAGACGAGTTTGACATGCCTGCTCTAAAACATTACTCATGACACCCCCAGTCTGAAAGAAGTTAATGGATTTAAACCATTTATCCTACGTACTGACGCTAGTAACTATGCTCTTCGTGCTGTACTTTTACAGGGTACTGAGAAGGTCTCTGAGCATCCCATGGAATATGCTGGCCGTCCTTGCCAGCCGACCGTACCAGCCGACCTCGTAGTGGTATAGTGAGCAGTGGTTTAAATAACCCATTGGTTCGTCGGCTTAATTGCATCCGTATAAGTGTGAAGGATTGCGACATTTTAAACTGAAATATAGCTTCAAAGATAATCAGGTTTTTGGTTCCGAGAACGTACTAAAGTTTAGCAGTTCAGTTATTCCTAGTGCTTGCAAGAATGCGTTTTTCCGGAATAACCTGCAGCGCTACAGATACGTGAAATTCAATTCCTTCGCGTATTCTGTGTACATCGAATGCCTAAATTGGACGCTTACAGGCCAGTATAAAGTCGGTACAAGTACAGAACCATAGCACTACCCAATTGGATTTATCCAAGGCTTTCAGGGGACCCCTTTCTTTCTGAACTGGGATTTAAATAATAAGTATGTTCCTGCAACACCTAGTGATGACCCATTATCTAGTGATCCTTTTTCAAAAACTATTGTTGTATCTTCCAAAAGACCAAAAGTTTTTCGTTATAATGTGCCTGCTATGGTTTGCCGCTATCTTGACTGTGCTAAAGTGCTTAAATGTATTTACGGACAAAGACGTAGGAGCATTTTTAGAGGAATGCTGTGGACAAGGCGATTTTCGAGCTCCGAACAACTGGTATGGTTCTTTGCGAGTCTTGTTTTCAAAGGATGACAAGAAACAAATTGCCCAGATTGCTGAGGACTTACTTGTTCAATTTAATTTATATGTAACATGTCATTTAGACTGTACATTTAAAGGATACAAATATGTTTAAAATGAAATATTTTGAACTATTTTGTATTTTTTTTTTATTATAAAATAAATCCGTGCTCTAGCACTTTGAAACGAAAATCTGTGTTTTTTATTGTGTTTACACAATTTTTTTTATTTTAGCCTGCTATAAAAATAAAATATCTACCTATAATGACCTTTGTACCGACGCCATCTTGGACGTCCGCCATTTTGTTTCTTTAAGCCCCGGACGACCCATGTTTAACTGGCCGCCATCTTGGACGTATAGAAAATCTGATAGGGGCTTGGATCTCTCTTCCAACCTCTTCCAATTGAAACTTTGTCCCGGGTGCAGTTTTCTCTTCGCACGCCCCTGACTACTTTGATTGAAGAGATCTTCCTTCGTTATGGCATTCCAAGAAGACTGATAAGTGATAATGGCCCTCAGTTTGTGAGCGCTGTTCTACAACAAGTTAGTTACATTCTTGGATATTGACCAATCATTGACACCTTTATACCATCCTCAGGCCAATCCGGTTGAACACAAAAATCGAGATTTGAAACCTCGAATACGAATAGCAAACCTTGTTGGGGATTAACGCATTTCCTGGATAGATAAACTTCATTTTATTAGATTTTCTATAAACTCTGCCAAATCTGGTACAACAGGTCGAACTGCTGCCTAGTTGCAATTTGGTCGAAGACTAAGAACAATCTATGATGTGGTGAACAATTTCATAGCTGTTGTCGAAAAAGATAATTTTGTTCCTGAAATAATAATAATAATAATAATTAAACGTCTTGCAAATATTTCGAAAATTGTGAAAGAGGTTGCTGAAATGAAATAAGATCATCGGAAGAAATACTATGATAAAAATCGTAGATGAGTGTATCTCACACCTGATGAAAAAGTGTGGGTTAATCTACAACCTGTGAGCAAGGCAAGTAAAAATATAACAGCAAAATTTATTCCCAAGAAAGATGGGGCATACATAATCTTGACTCAAAAATCACTGGTGACATATGAGTCTGGACAATCCTACGGAGCGAATTGGGTCTTACCACGTTTCCGCCTTTTTGCCTTTCCAAGAATCTGAAACTATTACAGTTGTACCGTTGAGAAAAAGATGAAGACCCAGAAAGCATCCTGTTTCCCTTCAAGACATAAATCGGAAATAGAGGGGGAGGACGTGACGCACACCATCCGCACCAAAAATAGACTCTCTTGCGTCAAGTGACCATGAGCTATGCTGAATAAGAAATGTAACTGGTTCTGTTCGAAGTTGTTAGTGAGTCAGTTTTGTTATTTTGGTTGTGTGCAACTGTAATATGTAAAAAAACGCTCTTTTGTATATACAGGGTGTCCGAAAAATCTGGAAACGGTCGAATAACTCGAGAAATACATATGAGATTGAAAAACAAAAATATACGTGTTAAATATTTTTAAATAAGCTACTGAGTTTTCACTCAGTGATACCAAATTTGACCTTCGCAACCGACCCCCTGGGGGTCAGAGGAGGGTCCAACTTTGAAATCTTAAATTATAACCCCCATTTTTTATTGCAGATTCGGATTCTACGGACAAAAATACGTAACTTTTGTATTTGATATTTATTTCGAAACCTCGTTTATCAATCAGCAAATAATTAAAAAAAACATACACCCACATCAGCCGTATTTAGAAACCATTTACTAGATAAAATAAAAATCCAAATAGAAAACTAAATTAATATATTTCAATGAATTTTTGTAGAGAAAAACATAAAAAAATCCTATACTCTGTAAAAAATTTAACTCATTTGCTACAGCGTCACTCCACCGCTTTTATAGAAAACGGTTACTTTACTGTGTTATGGAGCATTCTCATTGGTCATAAAAGAGATATTCTATAAAAGCTGTGGAGTGACGCTACAGCAAATGGGTCAAATTTTTAACAGTGTAGCATTATCATAGATCAGAAATAACAACTAGATAACGGATCCCTTTGTTCTCTTCGGAAATACTTGAAGCTGGAATGGCCCAGATTTGGCGAGAGTTTTCCTTGCAAAAAGGGTGTCTTTTTTGGTGATTATCCCTTCTTGGCAATTTTCTGCTTTCATTCTCATAATAAAAGAACGCAACGCAGATGAAATAGATCTTGGTGGCTGATGGAATCGAATATTCACAGTATCCTCAAAGAAACTCTTCGGGAGGGTTGAATTCTGATAGGGATTGGCCGACGCGTTTTCACGTAACTTGGCGATAATTATACTTAGCGTAGCGATAGACGCTTCCGTCGAGTTTGATTTCCTTCAGAGCCGAGTACAAAGTAAACCGAGTACAAAGTATAAATTTGTGTTTAAAAACTTTTAAAGAGTACAGCTTTCAGTAAAACACGTTCCATCCAATGCAATGCTGCAAGAGAAAAGTTACTTTGTACTCGGTTCGGAAGGAAATCAAACTCCTCGACGGAAGCATCTATCGCTCTCCAAGTATAATTATCGCCAAGTTACGTGAAAACGCGTCGGCCAATCCCTATCAGAATTCAAGCCTCTCGAAGAGTTTCTTTGCGGATACTGTGAATGCGATGGGATCGGCGTTAGAAACCGGTTTGGCGTGCATTCGCGCCCACCATCACGTGCTGGTGGGGAGGCAATGTTGGATTCAAAAAAGGTTGCCATTTCTTAGTCCAGTTATTAGACGTCAATGAGCATTATCGAAATAATCGCCGCACGAAATTCTAAAATGGTGGGCCAAAATCACAGCCAAGTGGGATCCAGCGACCTCATTGGTCGTGTGGTGTAGGTGAAAATCACGAACGTGTTTCTCCATTTGAAAAAGAGTGAGGGGTAAAGTAATTTTGAAGCAATTGTTACCGTCTGTTCTTATTTACGATAAACCATCGAAATTAACTCTATTAAGATATCTTGATGACATATAAAATGAGAGTGAAAAATAGATTATAAATGAAAACAGATAAGATTTACATCAAAGTTGACGCTCCGATTTTTTTTTTTTTTTCGAAAAAAGTAGTAAGGCGACATTTCGCCTACCGTTAAGACATTGTTCTCTGAAAAGGACGCGACTCAATGACCAATGAGGTGTTTGGATTTCACCGGCCTGTGATTTTGGCCCTCCATTTTAAAATTTCGCAATCGCCGAGGGTGATTTTCAAGAAACCACTATTCCTGCAAAAGACGAGGACTCTGACCAGGCCCGTAGCCAGGATTTCTCTTCGGGAGGGGCTGAAATCTTGAATTTTTTTCTGACCTGACAGCAATAATTGGCCTTCTTTAAATTGTAAAAAAAAAAAAAATCAGGATAAATTTAAGGTCTTGAATAGGGTATCTGATGTCCATGTAAAAAAAATTTTTGGTACACTATAAGAGAAAACGCTGTAAAGTTATTAAATTTTTCTAGAAAACTGGGAACCCTAAAAATTTTATGTAAGGGTAACAGCAAAAATTTATGTAATAGAATCTAATACTTGAATTTTAGGTAGATTTCGTATGAAATACTAACTATTGGCATTCTCCTCCTTTTGGAATTTCTGAAAACTTTTTGCAGATCTACACCGATCATGACTCCTAGACCCCGAAAACTACCATCAGTAAAAATCCTTATCTATCTATCTATATCACTTTTTTATGGACACGATAACTTCCATAATTCCGCTCAAATCTCTTCCAAACTAATACATAAAATCAAGGTGCTAAAACCTCGGTCAAGTTCGTTAATGGGAAAAATCGGACCAAGGGGGTGGAAGTTAGGAAGGGTTTTGTGAAAACAGAAAAAACTCATAACTTCTTAGTTAAAATAGATATCGAATCGATTTAAAGTTTATAATGCTTCTAAGAAATGGGCCAAAAGTTTATGCATGACAGATTTTTGATTAAGTTAAAAATGGGCTCAAGGGGCGAAAAAAATAAGATTTTTGTATGAAAAAAATTCACAACTTCGTCAATTCTCAAGATATGAAATCCAATTAAATATTTTATAAATGTTCTTAATATTATCTAAAACTTTCGTATTTACAAGTTTTTGATAGGACTAATTCTTACTGCAAAAATAAATAAAAATATGTATAAAAACGAAAAAAAGGGGGGGGGGGTGGAAAGAGAGAAAAAATCCATAACTTAGTCATTTCTTAAGATATCAAATGCGATTAAATTTTACATTTTCTCAATATCTACAACTTTTACATTGACAAGTTTTTATAGGACCATTGCTTATAGCAAAAATAAACAAAAATAGGAGTTGTAGAAAAAATCTCAAATCCAAACTGCTTATATTCCGACTCATTTTTAAATTCATCACTTTTGATTTTAAACACACCCAAATAACAAGTTCTTTTATTTTGGAACTATATAATGTGACAAAATAACGAGTTTTTTGATAAAGACAAGATATATTTTAAAATATGCTGTCAAAATAGACATTTTGAACAGAATTTTACGAAGCGATCGAGATTGAAAATTGAGGCAGTATTCAAATAACAATTCCTTATTTTCTGACTCATTTTTAAATCCATTTTTGCTCTCAAACGCACCAAACTGACATGCTCTCTAATTTAGGAACTGTATAATGTGCCGTAATGTTCAGTTTTTTTTATATAGGCAGAATATTAAAAAAAAAAATGCTATCAAAGTGGGTATTTCGGACTAAATTTCCCGAAGAAATTGTGATTGAAGATTGAGGATGTATTCAATTAACAAGCTGTTATTTTATGACTCTTTTTTTTTTTTTTTTAATTCAGTTTTGCTCTCAAATGTATTCAATTGGCAATTTCTCTTGTTTAGAAACTGTATAATGTGCCGTATTGGTCGATTTTTTCATAAAGTCATAATATATTTTTAAAAATATGCTATCAACATGAGCATTTGAGCCGAATTTCGCTTAAGATGATTCTGAAAAACCAGTTCTTGCAGAAAAATAAAATTAAAAATTGTTCAAAAGTGGCCAAATAAAGTTTCTAAACTGGGTTATCTCTAAACATATTTTATTTTATTTATTTATTTATTTATTTATTTATTTATTTATTTTTGTAGTTGAAATGAGTACTTAACTTCGAAATCTACCTCCACCTGTAGGCCAAGCCGACAGGGATTTTGTTTTTGCCGTACCATAAAAAATTTTAAGAATCGCACTTTCCTAAAAAAAATTTAGTAATTTTACAGAGTTTCTTTCTTTCTTTCTTTCTTTCTTTTTTTTTCCTTTACAATGTGTTGTTTCGATTTCTGTTATTTGAGAAGTACTCCCAGTTTTTAAATCAATTCGGAAACCGAGAATGCTTTTAGGGGGAGGGGAACTGCAACTAAAATTATAAATCACATACTAACAATGTTTGGGATGAGCCTGATATGTACAATAAGAAAAATGCTAAAGATATTGAAATGCAACAAAGAATTTGAATAGATTTAAACGCATGATCAATATTACCATGTGAGTGTCTCGTATTACAAGCACGATCTTAAAAAAGTTATTCCACAGATAAAATTTATTGCACTTTTTTCCGAAAGAAAAAATAAATAGCTTCACTGTTAAAATTTTTGCTCTAGTTTGAATCAAATTTTGGTGCTCAGTAGCTGTCCCCATAAGATAATGAAATCTCGTACCAACATTTGGAGCTTCCTATTTGAACCTCGTTTCGACTAGTTGAACTATGCTTCAACAGGAGCTCCAAATGTTGATTCAAGATTTCACCATCTTACGGTGGCAGATATTGAGCACCAACATTTGATTCAAAGTAGGACAAGATTTTTAACAGTGTATAGATATATGTAATCATAACAATTATATTTATAGTTTACATTCTCTGTTTACAATAATTATAAATACTGGTACAAAAGAGCAATATTCGTGACTTCTTCTCAATCGTTAGGCTGATTACCTTATCTGGATTTATTGTGGTTTTTCAATGAATGGAAATCATTGCAAGACTACTCAGTATTTTGCTTTGTGACAAAGATTTAATTATCTTCATTGTTTTTAGACCTTTCATCACTGGCTTGTTATCAGAAACAAAACTGTCAGAAAGTATTTGATCGTATTGTAATATGTGGCAATACAGTACTCCAAAGTTTTATGACATATGTGACAACATTGGTAATCAACTTATCTCATATTCCGCTTTCACATAAAACATTGACATTTTATCGTCACATTTTGAGGAAGATTAACTAATTTGTTAACATTTTCCAGGAAGCAAATCCTGAAAGAAATGCTTAGAAATCTGTTAAAATGTCTTCATTCGAAACGAACCTTTCATTCAAATTTTTATAAGACTTTCTACATAGGGATTAAAAGGCATAGTCCTATAATATTCTTCAGCATATGTCCAAGAGCCGACCGAACAAAACCCTAAGTCATCGAGCACAAAAAAAATTCCTTTATTTTATGGAAGAGTAGTAATAGAGTAATAAATGATCCATGTCAGCCGGAAGCGAAATGGTGCATAAGCCAAAACTTAATACCATTAGTGGTTGATTCGTAGATTTATCATTACGTTTTAATGCACCAGTTTTCCAAGTTTTCATACTTTTGATTGTATGGCAAACACAATGCTAAGCCTACGAGTCAGCCACTAGTGGTATTAATTTTTGGCTTATCCACCAATTCGTCTCCGGCAAACATGGATTATTAGATTCTCCTATGACTACTCTTCAATAAAATAAAGGATTTTTTTCTTATGCTCGATGACTTAGGGTTTTGTGCGGTCAGGACTAATTCGAGAATTTGCACGTGTTGCCTACCAAAATATTGATCTTGGTATCTTTATTTCAGTTTCAATGACGTCTTCCCCAAGTATTGATGCAAAATTAAATATCTCGCAAAAGATTTCTATTATATTTCCTTTATGCTTCTGTAAAATGATAAGGACATCTTTAGCATGAGTTATAGCCAATATCAAAACAGGAAACTGACAATGGTTTGTCAGATTGCTTGTGAAAAGTTTGTCACAAATAATAAGACGTATGAGAAAATCACTTGACGACTGACAAGAAAGCTCTAGTTAGAGATATATTTGTATTTTCCCAAAATATTTTCGAAGCTAATGCAAATACATTTAAACAGCTCAACAAAAGATAATGTGTTTTTATGCCTTTAGAGAAATCTTATGTCGCAAAAAGAGAAATCATTTTTTTTTTGGGGGGGGGAGGGGGCATATGAGGAAATTGCTTTTTGAAAGAATGAATTTACTATTGATTGATTTCATAAAAACCCTTGTCACTTCCTTAACAGTTCCAAGACAGTTTTGGATGGCAGAAATCAACATCCTGTTCAACAATGAAAGGTTTAACCTGTGGCTTGCATAATAAATGCTTCTAACTTTTGGATATTTTTGACAAATTCTAGACGAGACTTCACTTCACATGACCAGAAATATTGGGTGCTCCCTCATACATCTGTATACAGAAACCCTACATCAGGATATTCAACTCTAAAATTTATAATTCTTCAAAAGACCATCCTTTTTAGCCAGACTATTTTGTGACATGTGTTTTTGCTATTAAAGATTCCTATGCAAAATATTTAAAGCAAAGTTCTTCAATGAAGAGTACAGAGGATGTTAACATGGAGACCTTTGTTTTCTCTATCGTTTACAGCATTTTCAAAGATATACATTTTTGAAAATCATTAATTTTCACATTATTTTACATTATAGGTGGCTATTATAGTTTTTAGCTTCTTTCTTTACCATTTTAACAGTGGATAACTCTAAGTTTTTATTACTTGCGAGGTATAATGAGGATAGAGAAAATTAAGAGACATAACGTGCAAGTAAATGTTTTGTATTTTATTCATAAAATTAACTTATCCACCATATGCGTATTCCACTTATTTTTCCTTAGGCAAATTATGATATGGAACAAAACTTATCAAATTTTACCATGCTTAAAGATAGTTAAATTTGTGCTTTAAGAAGAACTTCTATTTTCAGTGGTAGATACGAAAAAAGAACAATATATCTAAATGAGCGATATAACGGGAGATTTCAAAAACTGCAACTAAATAACTTTATTTTTTTTATAAATAAAAATGTATGTAGTTTTAATGTAATGGAAAATAGAAACAAGAAAACCATTGTCAATTTTCATTATCATTAGCGACAATTTAAAAAAGATATTTTTTTAACTTTTCGGGAGGGGCTTCAGCCCCCTTAGCCCCCTCCATGGCTACGTGCCTGACTCTGACGTCAAAATTCTGGCCAATCAGGCAAAACCTGGTTGGGAAAACCGAAATATGTATCGATTTAATATGCTCACCCATACGGCCAAAACCATCCTCCGGACGTCCTATGCGGTCCTACACAGATCCGAGAGATCCTATAATCATCAAATCCTGTAAACGGCAGATTAAGACGTCCGGAGGACACCAGAATCCGGAAGAAGTAATCCTATAACCATCGAATCCTGTAAACGTCAGATTAAGACGTCCGGAGGACACCAGAATCCGGATGAGCAATCCACGATGAGCAGTACAGTATCTTCGGGACGGCGAAATTACCAGTGCGCATGCGCCAGAAATGTCATCATTCGCGATGTTGTATTAATGGATTTTTGGATGGAATTTCAATTAAAATTTTACTCTAAAGGATCTGAATATGTCTATACTAAAGGTAAGTAAACTTTTAAATATTAACCTTTTAGAATGAATTCTTGAGATTTGTACCAAAATATAACGATTTTTTTTTTTTATAATCTAATACCATGAAACAGACAACTTTCATAGAAAACATATAAACAGTTATAGCAATTTTTCATGTAAATATTCGTAATAATAATGCGGTATAATCATAAAACAAACCTTTATTTATTATATTTTTAAAGAAATTATAAGAAATAGTATTATTTTTAAAGGTAGATCAATATGTGTCTGACCAAAACATTATTTACGATCGATTGTTTGGACACTAATGTATTAGTTTAAAAATACATTAAGCATTCGTTTTGTTAAGGAGAAGCAAATAAAAATATTAAAAAGTCTTAAATTCAATTTTTAAATCAATTTAACCATTAAATTTATTTATCTTTTAAAAATCTAACAAAAATATTCATAAAATATCTTTTTATTCCAGGAATAACTTGCTTATAAAATTAATTTTGTAAAATCAGGGTTTACAAATTTAATAATTCTACATGTGGCCCAATGGCAAAAGCTCCAATTGCTGGCTCTGTGTAACACTAGCAGTTTCAATTTGTCTTTATTTATACATAATCGTTTTTAACTTGCTTTTTTTTTTTTGGAGGGGGGGGGGGCAGGAGATATTCAGTGAAATACATACCCCTGAAAAAAAGATAAAATACACTGTTATAACTGTTCATTTAAAAAACATGTTGCAGTTGCTTTTTTTTTTTTTTTTTTTTTTTTTTTTTTTATGTATTTAAAAACTGGCTTGCATTTTCTAAGAAAAGATTTTTAGACTAGCCTGTTTCATCTGCATATTTTCCGTTTTAGATGACAGTAACCTTAACTATGTTCTTTCTAAATCATTTTTTAAAAATGCAGAGCCCTGCCTTTATTTTAATAGAGTGAGTTGTACCCCTATTTGCTTCGAAATATTTCATAAATATCTTCAACAAATCACAATATTTCAAAATTTGTATGCCTTAGAGCTTGCAAAAAATTATAGAACTTATTTCTTTAGAAAAACAGGTTATTCAGTCATTGTAATCCAATTGCATTTTGTCAATTTTTAATCCATAAAATCATTTAATGTTTATCTTTCTATATTTACCATGCGTAAAAATCACATTTTTTACAATCGCTGCTAAGTGTGTTAGTGAAGCTTCTCTTGAAAGAAATAATTCTTCAATAAAATATAGGAAATAATATCTAAAGTTGAAGCATAATATTGCTGCAAATATTTGCATCTGTTTAATAATAAATGCAGTGGTGCAGCCAAGGGGGTGGTTTTGGGGTTAAAACTCCTCCCAGAGCTAAGAAAGATCGCTATAATTGCTGCTTATATGAATCAAAACCAAACTTAATATTTAAATGTTTCGGCACATTTTGGAATCCACCACTTTATTGATTCAGATTTTATTTAATAAAATGATTCAATTAATTGGCGAAAATTATACTTAAAATTGTGAAAGTGCATAATTACATGAATCAGTTAAGTAAAAATTGGTTATTTGAACTAAGTCACTTTTCTTAGACGCATTATGCTAAAAAAAATTGTAGTTTCCTGCCACACAGATGCTCTTTGAGTTTAAGTATTATACAGTGAATATTCTAATTAGTAGATACTGATTCTATTAACCGGCGATTCAAATAACTGGCAATCACCTTTATCAGAAACTCAAAACCCCTTCCTAGAACTGAATTCTGGCTGTGCCACTGAATAAATGCATACTTTTCAGTTAAGCCGGGCACCAGTGTTACACGTATATGTATATACAATGTGTGTGTAAATATAACTCTGATGCTTGGCCTAAAAACAAGGTTCATACTCATCAGGGGAATATAGGATTCCTGGGAAAATCAGGGGATGAATTTTAGGTTGTAAAAATCAGTGGAATCTCAGGGGATAATACAAAAAAATTCCCAAACCTGGGAAATTTTGCCAAAATGGCAGTCTTTTCTGGGAAATTGGGGGCAATTGTTACTGTTCGCGTGCTTTATTATCATATCATATGTAATATTGAAATATTGTTAATCGTTGATACGGAAAAATTGTACATCCCAAAAAATACATCATTGGATTCTCAGGGGATTTTTTCTTGGAAGATGAGTATGAACCCTGAAAAAGTACAAATAAATGTATTTGAATCATGCATTAATGTTGCTTCATTTGTTTGTTTAATTTATTTAAAGTATTCTTTCAGCCTGTATTTATTTTCTGTCTGCAGTAAACATGAGGCTTGGTAAAAGAATTTCTTCTAATTTTTACTCCATCCCATGTATTTTGTTAATTTTGCTAATGTACGTGATCTTAGGGTCAAAACTAGCCTTTTTTGCTAGTTTCGGTCTGGAGCAAACTTTAATTTTGACACCCTGCCCCTCACACCCAATTAAAGTTATCAATCGTAGGTACACTATTAAAAAAAAAAATCTTTAAAAAGCAATTAATAAAAATTAAAATGCTAGCAAGAAATATGTAAACAGCGCACACAAAGTATTAAGATTAGCTTGAGCGTTAAGAGTCTTCATTAGTTATGCGAAGAAACTGGACATCAAATGTTAGGCCTATGAGAACATTCTTTTTAGAATTTCTGTTTTGCATATCAGTAGTTTTAAATGTTTTTATTATTGCCTTAGAATAGTTGAAATGGAATTCTAACCAGGTTAGTGTTTTCTTTTTCAAATTTTGATTGCAGATTTATTTTTTAATAAAGTCACTTCTATTTTCACAAATTTAAAAAGAACAATCCCAAAGTTTTAGCATTAGCATGTGGGTTTCTTTTGTACTTGATATATGTACATGTATATATATCTAATCTACATATATTTTTGCATGAAAAGACTAAATCTTCATTCGGTTCTCCCTTTGCCTTTCGCTCTGACTTCCGGGACATATGTCCCCTCTTTACTTCCCTAGTTTCGGCACTGCATGACAGGGTTGGGTTTCTGATGTCAGAAACTGGTTTTTGACATGACAAGTGTCAAAAACTGGTTTAAACTGTCAAAAACTGGCTTAAACCGTCAAAAATGTGTAATGCACTTTAAACATTTTAAAAACAAGACAGAAACATTGAATAAGTCTTAATTTAAATAATTTTTATTTAAAATTAATTATATTGTAATTTAATATTTACAAAAAAATTAAATTACTTTAATTGCAATAAAACATTGTTTTTTTAGAATGTTCAAACAGAAGAAAATGATTTTGTAGTACAGTTAATAATCTGGATCAATTTTACCCCACAGTATCCTATAGCGCATAATCAATTTAGCACATTTATTTACATCCAAATGGTTTCTGAGTTTAGAGTGTATGAAGCTAAAGTTACAAAATACTCTCTCAATTGGTGCTGTGCTAGCAGGGTAGAGGTCTGCACGGGCCGGAATTTCCAGGCCCGGCCCGGCCCGGCCCGTAGGAAAGTTATTTCGGCCCGGCCCGTTGCAAAACTCAAAAGTTCGGCCCGGGCCCGGCCCGGCCCGTTTAATTTTTTATATTTTAGGCCCGGCCCGGCCCGTACAAAAACCAGCGAAAACAGGCCCGGCCCGTTTTGGCCCGTTAAAATTTCTACGATTTCAAAAAAATTCATATTTTTATCATATAACTGAGATTCCTTTAAAGAATACTGCATACATATCAATGGAATGATTTTACAGTACATTTTACAGCAAATACACATTAACAGCGTTAATGATTACTTAGATTCTTAGGTTTTTAACATTCGAATAAAGATTCATTAAAAAATTAATATGGCTTAGAATAAAAGAAAAAAGAAAGAAAGCTAAAAACATCGTTAATTTTGAAGCTGTTTAATAAAAGAGGATTTATAAATATATTTCTATATCATTTTATTATAGATTTCAAATCCAAATTCATTCTTAAATTCAAAGAAGCTCCTTTCTGATACATTTCTAAATTCATTTTTTTTCTCAATAACGCATAAGATTAGCAGATATCTTTATTCAGAAACTATATAATCGAATGGCGTTATACTTTTTTTGATACAAGCAATTTAAGAATACTGCAAACAAATAAAATACTGTCATAATTAGCATTTTGAATAGAATTTTTGGAAGCAATAGCAAGGGAAGGGAGAAAAACCTGCAATCATTTGAGAAATTATTATATCTCAACAAGGTTATACAAGTATTTTATTTACCAAAAATGAAAAACGCTATTCGATTCCAAATCCCTTCAATAATTAGGCTTATCACTTTTATACTTTTACAATTTAAAATTAATCAGAAAATATGTCAAACTTTCGCACTATTGAGAAATTAATTTAAAAATCATCAAGAAGTATATATCCAAAGACTAAGCTAACATAAGTTCTTTATCGCTGTTAATTTTACAAATTATGTTTTCTGCCAATAATTAAGTCTAGTACCGGTCCGTCCAGTCTATATGTAGAAAAATAATGCAAGCGTGATTTCGGACCGGCATGAGTCAGTTAAAAAAATATCAAAACGGGTTACACATAATGTAATTCTCCGATGCCGATACACTGTGCATTTTTATATTGATGCTGTCAAACTAGTATGGCCACATTTATACTTATTCTCGTTAAAACCATTTTCGTTGAAAATAGCTCATATTTTATCGTGTCTGCTTAAATCTTCAGAACGGGCCGTTAGGCCCGAAAAAAAATTTTTCAGCCCGGCCCGGCCTGTCTGGCCCGTTCAATTTTTTTGCCGGCCCGGCCCGTTAGAAAATTTGGAACGATTCCGCCGGGCCGGGTACGGGCCACGGGCCAGGCCCAGGCCCGTGCAGACCTCTATAGCAGGGCTTGATAGCAGATGCATTGCTAGTTGAACAAGTTTGGAGGCAGGCTAAATTTTCAGATTTATGAGAGATTTTTTCTTTCTGGAAATGATAATATACAATACAGTAAAAGTGAATTTTTAATGTTACATCTAATGTTGTATATGTGTGACAGATGTTTAATGTGAAATTTTACAGATCAGTGTAGTATTTGAGGTTTCTGATGAGGTTTTTGACAAGAGGTTTTAGCCATGACGGTTTAAACCACAGTTTTAACTGATAAAACCGCACACTGTCAAAAACTTGCCAACCCTGCTGCATGATCTTAAAACTAAAAATAAATAATGCAATGTTTCAAAGACATGGCATTTTTATTGTGATTATTTTATTTAGAAACTTGCAGGAGTTTCTTTAAATACTATACTAAGTAATAGGCAAGTAAATATTCCTATATTTAGTATATTCGTGCTTAAACAGAAATTCCTTACTTTTGCAAATTTGACTTAAGGGTGTATTTTGATTCAAACTGCTTATTTTCCGATTTATTTTTGAATTCACTTTTGCTCTCAAACGCACCAAACTCACAGATTCTCTTATTTAGACACTACTCAAGGTGCCGTGATTGTCAATTCTTTGATAAGTGCACAAAATATTTCAAAAAAAGCAATCAAAAACGACTACTTGAACCGATTTTTCCATCATCTGGGAACGAAAAAAAGGATCTTCCTGGAAAGTTAATTGCTCAAAAATCAAATTCTAATCAATTAAGTGTAAAAAAACATTACACGGCACCTTATATGTCTCTTCAAAAATCCCCACAGCAAATTTCATGTTTCTACTTAAAAAAAATGTGTCTGAAATTGTATCGGAAAATTTCAAGTTGCTGAAGGTGGAAAAGCATTTTTTCGAATACACCCTTAAATGAAATTTAAAGCCAGTAAGATTAAATATTGTTTTTCTAAAAATTAATTGCTTATCTGTGTTATGAAAAACTAAATGTATTAAAAAGCTTTAATGTGTTTGTTTATATTTTCAATTTATTTAAAAATGATTTTTAAAAATCTGATTTAAATCAATGACTTAAAAAAATACATTGATTTTAATCATGATTAAAACCAATTATGTTGATTTAAATCAACAAACCCTGTGGAATAATGGAGAAGGTATCTTAATTTCTTTGAATTTACTTAGGTCAAATGTAAAAATAATGGAAGCTCTTCTTGATGCCACATGTGATCATTTATATTAAATTTTATTTAATTGATTTATGTAGCTTCAATTATTTTATTATTTTTTAGGCACAAATTGTAAAATCCGTAAAGTCCCAGCATGGATAAATGAAAGTATATATGGATAAATCCTGCAAATATCCAGCAGTCAAAGCTCAGTTCTAAATAAAATTTTGAAATTGGTAAGTTTTCTTTAAATAGTTCTAAATAAGACATCATAATAAAATAAAAAATTCTTATCAAAGCTATGCATATGTGTATCTTCCTGTTATATATTCTTTAATCATACTTAATTTATATTAATTAATACATTCTTTAAAGTATCCAAGTAAAGATAATTAAAAGCAAGTCCATGAGTTTTCTGTCATAGAAATAAATGGAACTTCTTGTTTTAAAAATGAAAATACATGTGCAAAATTATTACAATAATGGCAATTACTAGAAATGATAACGTTGAAAATTTTATTTAATACAGTAGACTTCCTCAAATCTGCACAGCTTGGGACCAGAGATTGTGCGGATTTTAGCAATTGCACCGTTTTGTTTCTCGATCATTTGATGAAAATTGCTGCTTTATATCGCGGGAGTTTGATGAAAATATCCGTTTTTTTTTTTTTCGATCTTTTAATGAAAATCGCTGTTATATTTCGTTATCTTTTAATGAAAATCGCTGTTATATTTCGCGATCGCTTGATGAAAAAGGCTGTTGTATTTCGCGATCTTTCAGTGAAAATCGCTGTTTTATTTCTCAATCGTTCGACAAAAATAGTTATTTTATTTCGTGATCGCTTAACGAAAATCGAGAATTCTTAAAAATTAAAAAAAGCGGAAATCCGCCTTTTGGCGGAAAAGTGACATTCTATAAAAATTGGTAATAGTTATCTTTTCTCTCCCTCCTCCTTATAAAAGACTCTTTTAGTCTAATGTCAGTATAAATATTTTGGTTAGAAATCGACTTCAAACAACATTTGCTGTGTTTAATTTTTTCTTAACCGCTTCAGACTTGAGGTACACACATGTGTACCTTCATTTTTTTCATCATAAAAACTAAACTGGTCGAATTTTTTTCAATTTTACTTTACATCTATACAGCTGAATATTTTTTGCATTAAAACAAAACCAATAAATGACAGTACTGATGAATATTACTTCATAAAATAAATATTTTCATCTGAGTTTCGAAAATACTTTCAAGACATTGTGGCCAAGAAAGAAAGAAATATTCAGGATTATTTAACTTAAATGCTTTATAATAAAAAAAATTGAAGATTTGCTGAATATTACTTGTTTAAAGACCTTAATTTTGTTATTGCGTAAATTTATGTTGCACTGATAGTTAAACTAATGTTTTAAGGGGATTAGTACTTTTATATCCATTTTTGTAAATCTAAATTACTAGTCCCCTAAAGTACTCAATAGGGCTACATGTCCACTGGAAACAAAACATTTTTCGCTTTTCACTTTAGACATTATTAATTTGTTTGTAAAATACAATTTTATTTAAGTGCAGGTCTTTAATTTTAAACAAATTATAATTTGAAACAGTATAAAAAAATTATTGAAGGTAAAAATCAAAATTAAAACAAAAGGATAGTACAAAACAGTTCTTTTAACTTTACTGTGCCAAAACTATTATGTCTGTATTGTTTATTATGTCATATAATGTCGAAATTATTATGTCATATGACTGTCATAATGAAATTTGTTGCAACAGTATAAAAGTATAAAATAGAGCCCCTTTTCTTACATAATGAATAAAAATTCAAAGTCTGTGTGATGACAGGCATACAAATAAACTATTTTCAATCAAAATTGGAAAAAAAAGAAAGAAAACAAAATATATGTCCTCTGGGAAACTAAGTGAAGCACAAGAAATTTGACTGTGTGATATATATCAATGCTATTTGAATTTTGCTATATATATTCACTTTTAAATATTTTTGCATATATTTATTTTGATTTATGTAGTGAGATTAGTTACTTTTATTCTAGCCCTGTGCAAATTTTGCTCACAGCATTCTTTCTTGCCTTTTATTTTTCACATATTGGTATTTATGTAAACGAATGTAAGTGTTATGTATTTTATACGAAATAAGTGAATGGCCATGGTTCTCGCCATTGTGCCAAATTGCGACTAAATTCTTCATTTGGTGAGTAAACAAACGCTTAGATTTGCCAAAATCGTAGTACTAAATTTTTGCTTTTTCTTTCTTTTCTTTTTCATTTTTCATACACATGCATATACAAATATTTTTAATATATTTGAAATTAGATTAATAACAATCATTGTCACAGTTATAAAAACTTAGGATATTTTAGAACGTATTGAAAAAAGGGAATACATTAAAAAAAAATTTTTTTAGCGCTACACGGTAATCTACTTTGCTAATACTTTTTTCATTTGGTGAATGTTTTTTATTTCTAATTAGCCAAATTATTAACGTTGGTCAAATGTCAGTGAAAACACTGTGAATGGCTATATTTAAAAATAAATGAAATCAGAATGGGCTGGTTATCAGAATATTTGGCAATTTATCATCTGTGTCTGACTACCATAAAACTACTAAAGATTGTTAAATTATTAAATTTTGCATTTTCTTTTACTCAAAAATTTAAACTTTCCTTTTATACTTTTTTTTTTTTTTTTTTTTTTTTTTTTTTTTTTTAACTTTTGCAGTAGCAGTCATAATGATATTTTACTCTGAATTTTAATTAGGTTTATTTATTTTTTATTTTATTTATTTATTATTATTATTATTAATATTTTTCTTTCAGGTGCTGTCAAGGAAAAAAAGTACATATCAGGGGAGCATATTGAAGAAGTATTAAAGACATAATTATGCCATGTAAAAGAATGCAAATGTTATGTAAAAAAAAAAAAAAAAAAAAAAAAAAAATCCGAAAATGTAAATTAAAGTTTATCAAATAATAAATGTATTTATTGTTGTTATTTTATTTTGATGTTTTCCCCCTTAACATTGGTTCCAAATGCACATGTTTTAGAAACTGAATTTTTTTAAACTTTAAATTGATGCATTTTATAGCAATGAGTAAAGTATTTGTGTTATTATTTAGAAATATTACATCCATATTGGAATAAAAGATGTAAATAGATTTAGTTGCAGTTTTGTTATGGATTTAAAAAAAAAAAAAAAAAAAAAAAAAAAAAAAAACATTATTGGCATATTAAAAAAGGATTTTACTATATGTTTCATGTGCTTAATATCAAACTTTTCATACATTTACTATAAAAATTAAAGAATTCAATGGAATCGCATACATAGAAAAACTAAATTGAATAAATATATAATTTAATTGAAACAAAAACTTATTGCAATCTAAAATTCAACTATGAAGAACAAAACAAGTTGTCAGGTAAGAAGTGTTAAATATCATGAAATTTGATAGAGTAAGTATTATCAAATTCTTATGATCCTGTGTTTTTATAATTGAAGCTATTAAAATTTAAAGAGAAGGGAAAATGTTTTTAGATCTATCTAAAAATACAAGTTTGTTTAATTAACTCTAATAATTGATTGTGTATATTTGCTTTTGTATTTAAGAAATGATATCATGAATTTTTTTTTATTTTCCTATCATGTATATTAAAAATTCCAAAATTTATGCTATCTTAGTGGCAATTGATCATCATAAGTTTCTTAAAGTATTAAGTTAAAGATTTTGGTTTAAGGTAAATAATATAAATAATTGATTGACAGAAATTTTTAGTAGCAAATATTCAGCAAAATGGTTACCTATACATATTTTTTAAATGTATTTCTCAGAATTTCAATTTATAGAAGTGTAAGTAAAATAAAAAAAATACAAAGAATATTTGTTATTTGTGAATGAAGTATTTTCTTTCTGAGTTTTCATTTTTTTAGGCATATAGTAAGAAATTACTTTTATTTTTATAACATGTCTAATCAAGAAAAGAGAGAGAGAGAGAGAGAATTAATAAAATTATTGAAAATAAGTAAAAAAAAATCCAATAATTAATTTTAGAATTTTGTTAATATTTGATTTAGTGCATACTCAATTTTTTCTTTTTAAGTAAAAACTTATTGCATATTCACAATTTCATTTTTGAAATGAAATACAAAAATTTTCACATTGTACGTTGTGTATTTACATAGAAAAAAAGAATGTTGAAATCTGAAATGTGTATGATATTAACCAAAAAGTATAAAGTAAATTCAATATGTTACATCAGATAATCAACAAAGAATCCTACCCAGTTATATCTCATTCATTATATACTACTTATTAGTTTTTATTAAAGGATGTTTGAGAACAGTAATAATATATTTCACTTGAAATAAATTAGTATTTTTCTAGAGTTCATTTTCAATGCTTATTTTAAAATTAATATTTTTATTGTAATTTATTCATGAAGAATTATTATATGTTTGTAAAAACAACAGCAAACAATTATATAAAAAGAAATCTAATAAAAAATGTTTTAATTAAAAAAAAATAAATAAATAAAAAAAATAAATAAATTTGGAATTAAATAGAAGGGAAGTGCTGTTGCCCCATCTGTTCTTTCCAAAAGGTGCTCTGATTTTTATTAATTTTATCTTGCACAGTGGTGTTCTATTTACACATTGGTTATCTAAACATTTCTATTAAACAATAGCCATTATCTGGGTAATTGTCCAGGCTACCTTCCTTCCTGTATGAGATAAAATAAATAAAAATCAGAAAATCATGTAGAAATGAAACGTGGAGCAATTTGCATCTTCCTCATCTTTTTTTTTTTTTTTTTTTTTATCTTATTTATATTATTATATATTTATATTCTTTTCTTAATGATTATGTTTGCTGTTGTTTTACCAAACATAACTCCTAATGAATAAATCACAATCAAAATATTAATTTAAAAGTAAGCATTCAAAATGAATGCTAGAAAATTACTAATCTCTTTCAATGTTTTGCATAATTTTATGCTGGACAAGCAAAGGATGCACGATTCTATTCATTTTACCTAGTCCTATGAGCGTCCTACCGCATCCTATAAACGTCGAAAAATGACGTCCGGAGGACGGGAGTAGGTGTCGCTTTTTGCTCTCCTCCGGACGTCCGCCGGATAACTATCGGATATTATAGGACATCCGCCGGACGGGGCTATATCCTGAATAAGACGCTTATCGTAAATCCGCAGGACGAGTTTGTGCCGTATGGGCAATTACACCGTGATAAACGAGGATTCGAAATAAACATCAAATACAAAAGTTACGTATTTTTGTCCGTAGAATCCAAATCTGCAAAAAAAAAAAAAAAAAAAAAAAAAAAAAAAAAAAAAAAAAAAAATGGGGGTTATAATTAAGATTTCAAAGTTGGACCCCCTCTGACCCCCAGGGTTCGGTTAAGAAGGTCAAATTTGATATCACTAAGTAGCTTATTTAAAAATGTTTAAGACGTATATTTTCGTTTTTCAATCTCTTATGTATTTCTCGAGTTATTCGACCGTTTCCAGACTTTTCGGACACCCTGTATATTTGCTATGTGCCGTAAATATTTAAAAAGTCATGGCCCCGAGAATTTGATATTTAATAAAAAATAAGTGAAACTTCTGCGAAATAATTTCAGCTAACCTGCGAAATGCAAAAGAAAAATTAAAGGAGCATAGGATAAATTTATGTTTTGCTAAGTGCAAAAATCTTTTCATCATAATTTTCACTCTATAAATAAAATGAAAAATACGCATGCAAATCTTTAAAATTGAGAAAAAAAATCATATGTACCCCATACCTATCTCTAAAAATGTTTAAAACTATATATAAAATTATAATATAAGCATAAATTTTCTAAACACGATGCATTTCAACAGCGCAGTTACGAATGATTCCCAAGCAGACGAATTTTTGTAGTCTCGAACCCTAATTGAGACTATGGATCTTACAAGGATAGCATGTTGAGTGCCCTCTGTAGGTTGTTTGAATTAAAAATTCATTTATGTGAATCATTCATTTAATCTGATCATGATTCAATAAACTAAACTTCATTCCGCTTACGTCAATCCAAAATTGTTTAACATGGTGATTAAAGAAACTGATCGTTACCGTATAGGGGTAAAATATATAACAAACTGTTATTGATGTTAGTATGTTAGTTTCGGTTTTAAATGATTACGCATTTCAGTAATTGAGGCGACTAATTAACTGGACGTCTTAATAAGTATGCATTTTATATTCATGTCATCTTAGTTATATATTTATTTAAGCTTAATAAATTTTAATTTGAGCTCTGTTTAAACTGTCATGTTTGTTTTACTTTAGTTTTTTGTAATGTTATGTTTAATGAGGTATTTGCAAGCTATAAATAAATGCTTCATTTTCTTTTTTTCCCTCCTGAACTAAAGTTTATATTGATTTTATGTTTATGTATCATTTGTTTTATTTTCAGTTTGTCAAATTCGTCAGATGTTCATTTGCAATATTTATTTAACGTCATGGCTACTTCAAGTAGTGGTCGACGCAGAGTCACGAGCAAGTTGTACACCGCAGAAGATCAAGCATTCAACCAGATTGCTAAAGAGGTAAGCAATTTTTAATATCATTATTACAACGTTCAACAAGTACAAGATTCTCAAAGACTTCATCATATGAGTTTTCTCAGTCAGTTATTCTACACAAAATTGAAGACAAATATTAATGCATGATATTGATTAATTATTTTTTATTTATGTTGACAAGTACAAATCTGTTGTATATCTATATATGTACCATGATAACTTAAAAATAGATTGGAAAAATTGCAAAAAAGTGGTAGAATGCACTACAAGAAATAATTTTTGTGCAAGAAACAAGGATCACAATCCACTTATTGAATCAAAAATACTTTGTGTGTCATCTGTATTTGAACACTGATTTTTGTCCAGTTCACAAATTAACAATAATAAAGCTATTTTATCATGAATATAAAACACTTTACATTATGTTAAGTAGAAATGTTTGAATTGGCTCGCTTCATGTGTCAAAACAACACTGAGTTAGACATATCACAATGCAGATTGAACGAATGGATATTCAAATACAGGCAGGGTTGCTACACAACCTGGAAAACCTTGAGAACCTAGTAAAGTCAGGGAATTGAGAAACTAACTAAATAAGTCAGGGAATTTCAATTTTTTTTCTCTAAAACCTGGAAAAGTCAGGGAATTTGATTTAACTTTCATTGTGATCTCTAAGATAGTTTGATTGTTGTGTGGACAAAAGTGCGAATCTTCCATGATTTGACAAACTGCATATTTAAAAATAGAAGAAAAATCATCTATCTCTTTTTTTTTCAAAAAATTTCTTTTTCATCCTCCACATTTCATATTTTGAATACTCATTATTACAGATTTTAAAACCTTTTCCAGCAGTTATTTTCATGTAACAATAAGTAATTATCACAAGCCTCCATCTCCCCTCTGTTTCCCCTTCCCTTGATGAAAATAAATCTTTAACAAGATAATGATTTTGGGATATAGTTAACAAAATGAATATTTGTAAATTCAGTGCACAAATATTTTGTAGCAAGTTTGTACAGTTTCTAGGAAACTTTATTTGAAAGCTTGCAATAATAAATTATTAAAGAGAGCAATTCCAATTGTAATACCTCAAAGAAAAATTGTTATTGATTTGGGAGAGGGGTTGGGATAAAGAGCTTTAGCTCAAAGATTATTAGCAACTCTTCAAGAAATTTTAGTGGTTTTTTTTAGTAATATAACATTTTTTTACCCTCAGCATGTTCACTATGCACTACACCGTTAGACTAGAATTTTCTTGAAATACACCTGGAAAAGTCAGGGAATTTCATTCTCCTACATGAATAGCAATCCTGTTCAGGGTAACGTTGATCCACATTTTCATATGCCACACTTGTATTTTAAGTATATTGTTGTAACTAAGAGAAAAAATGGACCTAAGTTATTGTATGACTGTCAAAAATTAAGGAATAATGATAAAAACAATTAAAAATGACTCTTTAACTTTGTTCAAATTACCCAGACATTATTTAGAATAACTTTTCACCATATGATAAATATCATTTATAATAATTATCAAATCAATATATCAATCAAATGATAAGTATCATTTATAAAAAAAAAAGTATTATAGTTAATAGAGGGCAAAATTAACATTAGCCACAGGGCTCAGTAAACGAGAAAAAGTGGGCAGTGAAAAATTGTACCCAACTGAATCAGTGGCCCCCTTCTGGTCACTTTTATTTTTTTAAAGGAGGGAATACAATTTACATACATTTCATCATTGATTCTTCTTTTTTAAATTCATATATATTTATATTAATATATTCAGAGTTTCCCCCAGGTTTAAAAAAGGGCAGGGCACTTTTTCATTTTTAAAGGCACTTTTATAGGGTTGAATCTAGAATCTAGCGGTTCAAAAGATCATAAAAAACAGAAATTTCATCAAAACATTGAAAAAAAGAAAAAAAAGGTAAATTGTGTTTAAAAAAATTGTGAAAAAAAGGCAAATTTTATTAAAAGATTGCATAAACAGCAGTTTTTGCTAAAAGATCATAAAAAATGGCGTATTTTGCTACAAAAATCGCGAAAAAACAACAAATATGGTTAAAAGAAACGGAACTTTTCACAGAATTTTCCATTTTATTGCAATTTTTGGATAAAATTTGCTGTTTTTTCGCAAATTTTTTGACGAAATCTGCTTTTTTATCGCTATTTTTCTACAAAAAATGTTGTTTTTTGTGACTCGTTTGACAAAATTTTATAGGTGTAAATTAACGGTCACCACTTGCCATGTGGCGATTAAAGTTGTAAAAGTGGCGATTAAAAATCGGCCATCGATCGCCACCCTAGTCGCCACTCGGCAATTAAAAAATCTTATTAATTTGCTTTGTAAAATACAGCTTTTTTCATGGATATATGCATGTCTACTTTGTGTGCATCTAATTAGTGAATTGGTTAATTCTTTAAATTCAGAATCGGCCATCGATCGCCACCCTAGTCGCCACTCGGCAATTGGAAAATCTTATTTATTTGCTTTGTGAAATACAGATTTTTTTTATGGATATATTCATCTCTACTTTGTTTGCATCAAATTAGTGAATTGGTTAATTCTTTAAATTGAAAATCGGCCATCAATCGCCACCCTAGTCGCCACTTGGCGATTAAAAAAATCTTATTAATTTGCTTTGTGAAATACAACTTTTTTTCATGAATATATGCATCTCTACTTTGTTTGCGTGTTAGTAATTATATTAGTTATGTTAGTAATTATATAAGTTGTAATTAGTGAATTGGTTAATTCTTTCGTTCTATTGGATACAAGCATACTTAACAACTTTGTTGTATTTTCTATATTTTGGCTATTTACCATGAACTCTTTATTTGAATTATGTTTTCAAGAAATAATTTTTTTCCTACAAAATATAGTCATAAATTTTAATTCCACATGCATTTCAAATAAATTATACCATTTTTACCTCTGGATGCAAGGAGATTTTAAGGACATTGCTGTATCTTAAATCTTTCACTTTTGTCATATGCTCACTAATTGTACCAGTAATAGTTGGCTGGTACAATTTTTTTACGATTATGATTAAAGTTTATGAGGTGTCAAGAAGGATTGAAACATTATAGCCAATTACTTTAAAAATATAGGACAAAATTAGCACTCGCCACTTAGGCAAGTAATACTGCAAATTTAGCATCTGACTTTACTGCTACCAAGCAGACTTCCTCCACCTCACCAACACATTGGCACTCTCTGATTTTGCCTCAAGACATCCAGAGTTTTGAAATCGCACCCAAGCAAAGAATATTTATATTTATCTGTACACTTGCCAAAATTAATAATTACCACCAATTTTAAGTAAGAATAAAATATCCAAGAAAGATGTGAAATTATTTTTAAATTTAAAAATATAATTTCCTTGTTTGTTTTATACAATATGCATTAATATATATTTAAATGTAGTTTATCACTTATAATTTTATCTGCAGTGTTAATCACCAATTCATATTTTTCCATTCAGTGGAATGACAGTTTTATTTTTAACCAAATATGTGTAACTTTGTAACTCACTAGCCGCTAAAAAAAAAGCCATTTTGACCTATTTTTAAAAAGTGGCCACTAATGAAACTGGGTCTACCGGCCACTGGCTACTAATCAAATTTCCCAGTTTTCACCTATACAAAATTTTCTGTTTTATTGCGATTTTTGGAAGAAATTTGTCGTTTTTCCTCGATCTTTTGAGGAAATCTGCTGTTTTGTGAAATTTTGTAATGAAATTAGCCATTTTTTTGCGAATCTTGCCGGAAATTAGTCATTATTTTGTGATTTTTAACGAAACTTGCTGGGTTTTTTTTTTTTTTTTTTTTTTTTTTTTTGACGAAAGTGTTCTGATTATCACTGGAGGGCTGCGTTTTTTCAGATGTGGGCAAGAAGGGCGCTATTTTTTTTGAATGAATGACAAGAGGGGAGCTAGTTTTTGAATGAGGGTCAAGAGAGACGCTATTTTTTTAAACTAAAGGGCAAGAGGGGCTGAGCGCCCCCCCACCCCCTGAAACCCTCTGGGAGAAAGTCTGACATATTTATTTGGGCTATTCTGTTTTAGATTAATACTTATAGAAATTTTACTGCTTAGCATTTTTAAATTAAAAAAAAAGTGGCCACAAGTTTAAACAACTGGCCACTTGATAAACTAGTCTTGCTGGGAAGTGGCCGCTGATGAAATTTCCCAATTTTGTCCTGTAATAGTTAAGACAGCTTTGAACCCTTAAAAATGTTTTTAGATAAATAAAGACTCTTAACTATTAACTTACATTTTCCAACATCAAAAGATTTGTATAATTTATGATATTACAACAAAAATTATGCATATGAGAAAAGTGAAAGAGAACCACGAATGTTTGGAAAAAAAATTAAAAGAACTGTTTATTGTTCATATATAACATAAAAATGTAGTGGAAAACAATCTTCAATGTTTTAACTGAATAATGTATACATAGTTACAGTTATACATGCTAGTACTAGTATTATTCAAACAAAAATAAAAAATGTCCAATGCATTAAATGTCAAATTTGAGTAGCTCCACCTCAAATAACATCTGTAAATGAATTTTATGTATTTTACACTTATTTGTAAAAGTATTTACATGTTATATTTAATGCACACCTTTCGCATTTATATGAAATATGGGACAAAAATCGTGAATTTTTGGCAGTAGCACCTATAATCAATAAATTATAAACATCAGTCTAACTTTGAGCTGGCTCAAACTTACACTCAAAATGGTTTAAAATAAAGTGCCTTCTTATTTTACATTTTATTATTAAAAGATAATCACAAAATATTAACATATTTACAACATTTAGATAATAATATGCCTTGATAAATGAGTATATTGTTACTTACTATGAAAACTTAAGTGGATTACAGCAGCTACAAAACAGCATTCAACTTGAAAACAGTACTTCACTAAAATAGATGAATGATGCAATTAATTGCTCATAATGTGATTCATTTATTTTCTGAAATAAAGAGTAAAATCCCAATTTAGAACTTTGCCAGTCAGGGTTACAAAAAACACACCTACCCCCCCAAAAAACCAGGTGGGTTTTATTGGGGTTTTTTCAATCTATGATATTATTATTTAATATTCAGTAGCTTTTATATTAGTTTTTTAACCTTTGTGTTAAAGAGGTACTCTATCCTATCAAAACAGATTGTGGGTGTACTGTCAAATATGACAAAGCCAAAATTGTCAAAATAATGTGCTTTTATTATTCTAAAAGTTTAATATTATGAAAAAAAAAAAAGAGCCAAAATCAATATACATAGCTTTCATAAAAATTTTGCAGAGATGAAAAATGACAAGATCGTTTATATTAAGATTTAACAATATAAAATTTCATAATGTAGGCTCCCAGCTGGATACAAATTTGACTTATTCATTTTAACCCTTTCGTGGTTATAAGCACGTATACGCGCCCAGAATACCACTTAATTTGAATTGCAAAATGCCATACTGACACCGGAATTTTTAAATAAAAATTTTAATTTTACAAAGAATATAAAAAAAAAAAAATTATATATTATGAAATAAATTTGTCTTTAAATTCCGGTATCATTCAATCATTTTAGTATTTTATCAATAGAAGTGCTTTAACCGTCGCAGGGTTGGAAAAAAACCAGGTTTTTTTGAAAAAAACCAAAAAAAAACGGTTTTTTTGGTTTAAACCAGGTTTTTTTGTTTTAAACCGGGTTTTTTTAAAAAACATCCTTTTTTAGTACATATACATGCATATTTATTTATAAAAATAGACATTGTTTGATTATAAGTAGTATAAATTCATTTGAAAATAATTTATATTAAATAATTACAGTTGTAAAGAATTGAACTTTACAGATTGAATTGCCTATGTGGGAGCTTGTCATTGTGCTGTTTCAAAGAAATATTGGGCCACACAAGTTGAAGTTTTTTTCGTTGACAAAAGAGCACTTTAGTTTAGACAGCAAATATTTTCTCAGATTTTGTGTAAAGGTGCCGCCGAATGCTTTCATGTTGAAACCCAACAGGTGTTAGTTTTTCTCACGATAGTTCGTGAGTGACCTCAGCATTTTCAGGTGACCAACGATAGAAGAAGTTAAGCGTGACATCGTGTGGAGGTGCTCTAATAGGTTCTAGACAGCCCCTCCCTATTGAGGTTGCTTTTCAAGTGAGGACACGAAAGAAGGGACCTGGGGTGAAGTTGTGAATAAACCTGGGATCAGACAGGCAGTCCAGTGAGATTCTGGAGAAAGTTTTTCCTCGTACAAGGAGGAGGGAAAGAAGCAAGATTCGTCGAGGTCCACGGTGACCTTATGACATGGGAATCGGACAATCTAAAAACTGTAAGACTTCAGGTGATAATTTTCTGTGTTCCGGGAACACTCGCACAAGACTCAAGACTCAACCCTGAAAAAAATGCGATGCTGAATCATTTCATTACTTAAATAAGAATTTGTGTAAATAAATATTATTTAATCCCTTAAACTGATTCAGTGGGCAAATTTCTTCTCATACGCTACCGGACTAATCTTTTAGTCCGAGGGGAAATTCGCAACAGCTGGTGGCAAGCGGTGTGATTTTGTGTCAAGGCGAACTGGAATACAAAAGGCGAATTGGAATTCGAAAAGAACTCTGAAAAGTGACAAGATTTTCGGTGTTGTGTACCTTAAGGATACTATTGATTAACAATGTGGTGATAAGACACTTAGTGATCTGAATTGCTGAAAAGAGACATTCTTTACGAAGAGTATTGGAGAGGAAAATAATCCGTGAATACTTAGTGCTGGACAAAGCGACGTATCTGAAAGGAGTCCATTGTTGATTGGAGGTGATTCACAGAATCAAGCCGGGTAAGTGAATTCTTTTATCTCAGCATGGTATGGCATTTATGGCATTGTTCATAAAGTTTAGGAATTGTTATTGCCTGGTATATGTTTTTATTTATCTTAGCTAATTCAGTTCATGGATTTTGACATGTAAAATGTCTCCCTAGAGATCAATGAAAGATTACACTTAACAGTTGATTGCAATAAGAATTTTTTTTTTTCTATTAGATTATTTTTATGTAAAATCTTTCTGTGATCATGTGAAAAAAAAAAAAAAGTACTTAAAGAATATCAATTATTTTTACAGTTAAGAAAATTTTCAGCATATTATTTTGCTAATGAAAAAGAGTGTTAAGAAAAATTTACTTGAACAGTTTCTAGATTTTAATAATTTAATGTTCTAATCTGTTTTTAAGGAAATTATTTCTGAGGGTTTAGCTAAATATTTTAAGGTGTAATAATGTGGCATAATGATGGTTGCAGATGAGAGGCATTTTGTTGTTTTCAATGAAATTTTAAACGGGGAATAATATACTTCTAATTAATGTGTAAATTTATAACTGAATGATATATTTTGTGCATGCTTATATATTTTTTCTGTTATTGTATTTTTTGGTATTTGTGTAATTTGTGAGGTTAAGTTTTCAAAATGTCCGATTGGAAAAGTTTCAAAAAGGTTGATTTGCAAGTGTTAGCAGGGGAATTGGATGTTGAGATTGATGAAAATGACACGATTGCGAAAATAATAAAAAAAATAGAATCGGCTGAAGATTTTGATAAAGATTTTGCGTTGGCGCAAGCCAAAAATATATTACATGATAGAGAAACTTTGGTAGCTGAGGAAAAGGAAAGAAAAAAAATAGAGAGGGAAGATAAAGAGAGAGATGGGGCATATGAATTGGAAAAATTAAAATTATCGCAAGAGGCAGAGACGCGTAGTGTGGTATCAAATAATGGCGCAGAGAGAATTAATAAATTGCCTTTAAAATCCTTAATACATCGTTTTGATGAGAGTCGCTCAGAAATATCTTTATTCTTAAATTTGTTTGAGAGACAAGCAAAAAAATGTAATTTAGAAGATGATGAATTAGTAACTAATTTATTGGCGCTTCTACCTGTAAATGTGGCAGAATTAATTCTTTGAGAACCAGCACACTTAACAGATAATTATGAGTATGTGAAAGGTAAATTATTAGAACGGTACAAATTAAATGCAGAATCGTATAGATTAAAATTCAATCAACATCAGAGAAATCCAAATAATCCGTGGAGAGATTTAATTTTTGAATTAAATAGCTATTTGGAAGGTTGGTTAAACTCTTTAAAAATCACAACTTTTCAAGAATTAAAGAATTTATTAATTACTGATCAGATTAAAAAAAGAGCACCGCAAGAGTTGAAAGACCATCTAATAGATGTTTGGTCAAATTTCATGGACCCAGAAATTTTAGTAAAACGTTTAGATGAATTAGAAGTTGTAAAAAAATCGCAAAGAAAAACCTTTCAAGTGAAATCCTTTGGGGAGAAAAAAATCGAAAAAAATAGCCCTCGTGTAGAGAACAAAAGCGTTGAAAAGAATTTCAATTGGCGAGATAGGGATTCGGAAAGAGAAAGGGTTTTTGAAAAGAGGCGGGTAAACAGATGTTTTCTTTGTAACTCTTCAAGCCATTTTAAGGCCGAATGTCCAGAATTAAAGAAGGAAAAAGATACCGTTAAAGTGAATCATATGAGTAAACCTTCAGATTTTGAAACAGAATTTAAACCTTATTTGAATCGGGCAAAAATAAATGGGCGTGAAGTTGTCACCCTCCGTGACACGGGAACCAATTTAGACCTCCTAAGTGAGGAACATGTAACAAAGAATCAATTGACAGGGGATTATGTCTTCGTGAAACAACCTTTGGATTCTAACATACGGTGCCTGCCTGTGGCACAAATAGAAATCGCTTTTGATGGAGTGGGGGTTCTTAAGACAGAGGCAGGGGTTGTCAATAAAGAATCGGATTTGCGTTATTACCTCTTGGGGAAATAAAACGCAAAAGCTTATTGAGTCTGCCAGACAGCAGGTAAGTGAGGTGAATGCAGTGATTACCAGATCACAAGCTAGGAAGGAACCTGTCAGTTTGATGGATGAGGCTAGGGAAAATATGGAATGTGTAAAGACAGAAGGGATACAAGTGGGGTATTCGGAAGATGAATCAGACGATACTATTGTGAGGCGTGAAAGGGGTTTGGAACTTTTAGACAAAGATGAAATTTTGAATTGGGAATTGTTACCTAAGGATTTAAATGACAAGTTCGGGAATTTAGCACGGGTTAGTCGTCAGGAATTCAAGACCGAACAGGAAACAGATCCTTTGTTAAAAGAAGTTAGGGAAAAAGCGAAACATAAGAGGTCTCATTTTGAAATTATGAATGACTTAGTGTTTAGGAAGACACTTGATAATAAAGGAGGGGAGCGATTACAATTGGTAATACCTTCAAAATTCAGATTAGATGTGCTAGGAGCCTGTCATGAGGGTATTTCTTCGCATCTCGGAGAGATGAAGACAAAAGATAAGGTGTTGCGTCATTACTTTTGGCCAAATATTATCAAAGAGATAGAAGATTATGTTAAGACGTGCGATAGTTGTCGGCGCGTTGGTAAGCCTAAAGAGATAGGGAAAGTTCCTCTCAGGCGTGTACCTATTATTGGAGAAATTTTTTCAAAGCTATGCGCTGATGTCGTAGGCCCTTTGCCTAAGTCGGAAAAAGGAAATAGCTTTATTTTAACGGTAATTTGTATGGCGAGTAGATATCCCGAAGCTTTGCCATTACCTGATGTAAGATCAGAAACTATTATTGAAGCATTAATGTGGGTATTCAGTAGATTAGGTTATTCCAGAGAATTACAGACGGATCTTGGGCGTTACTTTATAAGCGAGTTAACAACTACATTCTTGAAGAAATTTGGAGTTAAATTAACTCATTCCTCAGTGTGTAGGCCCCAATCGAATGGCGGTATCGAGCGATGGCATCGTTCTGTGAAAAGATTATTGAAAGTACTTTGCACAGAAAATGGTGCAAGTTGGGAGGCAAATTTGCCGCATGCGTTGCTAGCCTTACGAACGGTAACTCATGATACTACGGGATTTTCTCCGGCTGAGTTAGTACATGGGAAGAATTTACGAACTCCCGAAGCTTTACTCTTTGAAAAATGGACGGGGGGAGAAGAAGAGAATGAATTAATTACTGAGTATGTGTTTAATTTGGTCAATAGGCTAAAACATTGTCAGGAATTAGCAGTTGAAAATATGACCGAAGCGCAAGAAAAGAGAAAGTTGTGGTATGACAAAACGACGGTTGAGAGAAAGTTTAACGCAGGTGATGAGGTGTTAGTTTTGAATACCAACAAAAAGAACAAACTTTCGGTGTCGTGGATAGGTCCTGGGAAAATTCTATCTAAAATCTCTGAGACAAATTATGTCGTAAATGTTCCTGGGAGGCGTGAGAAATCTCAAATATTTCATGTTAATCTCTTAAAACCGTATTTGAGAAGAATTGAGTTAGTCAATTTCGTGGTGCAGGAAATAGATGAGGTCGAGGACAATATAGATTTGGATATAGCATTTCCGGAAGCTGGCACTGAGGTTTATAACTTTGAAAATGTTATAAAAGATAGCAATTTGAACTCTAGATGCACCTCGGCGCAAATTGAGCAGTTGAGGGAATTATTAGATAAGTTTAGTTCTTTATTTTCAAATGATCCGGGACGCACTGATTTAATGGAGCACGATTTCGAATTGTTAGAGTATAAACCTATTAAAATGAAACCTTACAGATCTTCGCCGAGACAAACGGAAATTTTGAGGAAAGAAATTAAAAGAATGCTGGAACTGAATATAATTGTTGAAGGGGAATCGGATTTTACCTCCCCTATGATTCTAGTAGAGGCACCGGGGAAAGATCCTAGACCCTGTATAGATTATAGGAAATTGAATGAGATCACCAGGGCAGAATTTTTTCCTTTACCGAACATCGAGGACCGGGTAGAGAAAGTTGCCAGTGCAAAGTACATTACAGTGTTAGACCTCACAAAAGGGTATTGGCAAATTCCGTTGACCGCCAGAGCTCAAAGGCTGGCCGCTTTTGTAACCAGTTTTGGTTCCTATATACCTCTGGTCATGCCGTTTGGAATGTTGAATGCGTCCTTTAGATTTTCAAAATTTATGGATAAGATGTTAAGAGGGTTAGAAGAATTCTGCCTACCTTATCTTGATGATATGGCCATATTTTCGGAAACGTGGGAGGATCATATGTTGCATTTGGAAAAAGTGCTTATGAGAGTCGAAGAAGCTAAAGTGAAGATTAAATTAGCCAAGTGCAAATTTGCACAAAAGTCTGTTAAATACTTAGGACATGTAGTAGGCGACGGAAGGCGTACCCCAGCCGAAGCAAAAATTCGGGCGATTTTAGATTTGCCCACCCCTAAAAATAAAACCGAAATACGTCGATGTTTAGGTATGGCGGGTTACTACTCCCGCTACATAAAAGATTATGCAGTTATTGTAGAACCATTAACTCGTGCACTTAAAGGGAAAAATAAAAGGGACAAAATAAGGTGGAGCGACGAAATGGAAAAGGCGTTTCAACAGTTGAAAACGAAACTGACGGAGGAACCTATATTGTATGCTCCCAACTATGCGAAGGAGTTTATAATACAAACTGACGCTTCCAAAAAGGGTATCGGGGTCGTTTTAGCGCAACGTAACGGATTAGAGGAGCATCCCATAATTTACTTAAGTCGGAAATTTACGGAAACCGAAAAAAGTTTCTGCGCGACAGAGAAGGAATGTGCGGCTATCATCTTTGCAATTAAGAAATTGCGTCATTATATTGACGGCCAACTCTTTTCGATAGAAACCGATCACAATCCTTTGGTTTTTCTAAAACGTAATTCTGGCAACAATCCGAGATTATTAAGATGGGCGCTCATACTGCAACCTTATCATTGCGCCATAAAGCATAGACCGGGACGAGATATTGCCCACGTGGATTATCTTAGTCGTGTAGAATAAATTCTTCCAGAGTTGTTTTTTTTATACTTTTTAAGTTAATTTGATTTATTTAATAGTTTGTAGCCCAGAAAATGTAATTAGATCAGTTTTTTTTAATCAAAGAATCTTATTGATCATGTGTATATGCTTATATATCTGTAATTTTGTTAAAAATGTATTAGAGGGTGTCTATAAATGCCATTCTGAGATACTGGAATTTGCTAACCCATTTTAGTGATTATCAGATTCTTCATGCAAGCCCAAAGAATCATCTTTAGAAGGGGGTGTAGAAAATGTAGAAAATTGAAAAAAAATCATATTTTAATTTAAACAGGTATTAGTAAACAGTCTTATGTCCAAACAATAAACTACTCTACACAGCAAAACATTGATATTTTGAAAATCTTTATAAACAATCTTTTGATTACTTACAATAAACATCTGATGTAGTTTGATGAATGTAAATATTATTTTCCACAATTAAAATGAGATATTTCTTAGGGGTTTTGTTTTTTGAGAGACAATTTGAAATCAACATTTATGGTCATTAGATTTAGCAGATAACAAAGGGTAGAGAATTAGTTTGTTTCTGTTAAAATATTATAACTAGCACCCTATTTTTGAATACTCTCTTATACAACTTCATATTTTGGTTTTGATCAACTCACATGTTCTAAGATTTTTCTTTACAGCAATGGAATATGTTCACCTATGCATAGTGATTTTCATCCTATACATAAAAAATAACCTAGGCCCAAAATATCTAATACTTATTGCTGAAAAAAAGTGTTAAAAGTAGAAAATATTTATATACAATAATTTATAAGTCTTAAATTATAAAGAAAAATGAGAAAATATCATTAGATTTTTTTCGAAAAAAACCAATTGGTTTTTTTGAGAAAAAAACCAGTTGGTTTAAACCAATTGGTTTAAACCGTGCCAAACCTGCGTCAAAGGGTTAAGCCAGGGTTGGTAAAAAAAAAAAAAAGGAGGGGGGATGAAGGACCTTTTTTTCAAAAAGTTCAAATAAACTTTTTTTTGTTTCTTTGTTTGTTTAAACTTTTTTCTTTTTTTAAATCAGGGTTTAAATCTCCCCCCCCCCCTCCCTTAAATGTCATTTCCTATTATGTATTGTGCCATCCATGTTTGTTGATTTAAAAAAAAAAAAAAAAAAAAAAAAACTGTTGATTGTAAGTGTATTATAACTTAATTTTAAAATACTTAAATTAAATAATTACAATCATGTATAATTTTGTATTCAGTATATAATAATTTTGTAAAATATTTTAAGTAACAGCTCTGTATTGTGTTCAAAGAATAAACTGCTCTATACAGTGAACCATAGGTATCTTGAAAGTATTATCAAGCATCCTTTGTTTGATAAATAATAAAAAAATTAAAGATTTGTTGAAAAAAATATGATCTTAGTGGGGAATGCAGATTAAAAGTTTAATTTATTAAAGTAACTTTTAAATATGTGGTTATTATACAATATTGCATGATGGTAGAAGTAAAAACTTTTGGTACTACTAGGTTATCCCGTCGACCAAAAGATTATCGCCAAACTATAAGATTAAATGCCAATAATGGATGTTCGTGAAATATGTAAATACGATTCTCGTGTTTAAGTTTAAAATGTTATTAAGCGATTTTTATTTTGACTTTTTATTTGTATTTTTATTAATATTCTACTAATTATTTGTTTTTTCGTTATTTAAAATAAAAATTATGTCAATATGTTTAATTTGGCTGTTCGTTTGGCGATTTGAATAATTTGACAAAATTGGTCAACGGGATAACAGAGTAGTACCAAACTTTTTTACAGCCATTTACACTGATTTATTTAGGTTATTTGAATGAAAATTACTTGTATATTAAGTTAACTAATAAAAATATAAGAAGATTTTTTAATACATACTTTCTAGAAAAAATGGACTTCTCTTGCCTCCACCTATTACAAAAACAAAAAACTCAGAAAAACCCAACCCAATAAAGCCCAAAAAAATCCAGGTTGTTCCTTGTGCCAGTAGAGTTCAACACTGAAGTTTATTTAGCCTTTTGCAGTCATATTGAAAAATTGATCAAATGGTTCAAAGTTAACCTGAATGACCTGAATTTATAAGGAAAGGGCATATTTACAAACGAACACTTCTGTCAACCAATCTACCACTACATTTTCATCATTATGATTATTATAGGATTCTTCTTGGTGACAAAGTCCAATCGTATCATAGACCTGTCGAACACAGACCAATGAAATTGTTTTAACTTATGTGTGTATTACGAGTTATAAAGAATAAACAAGTGCTTCTTACTTATCCAAAGTTATTCAACCTACAGTGACGTCAGCTGCCCTTTCCTTATATCACTGAACTGTGGAATAATATGGAGAGCTAAATCCTTATTCTGTTCAAGGCTGACAAGGTTTTTCCTACCCCCAGTAAACACCATATTAAAAAACAGTTTTTACCATTTAGGGAAATACTATGTTTTTCCCACATGGGAAAACTGATTATTAAAAACATAAATATAAATTCAAAACAATCTTTAAAAGTGCCAAAGTTGAGTTCTAAGTAAATAGCTTGAAAGGTTTAAAAAAAAAAAAAAAAAAAAAACAAGAAAATAGACAGTGGAATGTGTATATTTAAATACAATAGAAAATCCTTGTAACACAATTCTCCATATAATACCTAACTTCTCAGATGTAAACATTAAATTTTGTGGTAAAGAAGCATGTGAATTTCAAGATAGTAAAAAATTGCTACTCTTTAAAAAACTAAATTTAATGCATTACTTTAATTTTTTACCTAACCCCTTGAGCGACATGTATATGTGCCGCAAAAAGGCATTAAAGATCCTTGTTTATCCTCACCAGTAAATATTTACTGTAAAATTTGCCTTATTGAATCGGAGCATTTTCTCGATTTAATGAAGCACAAATTTCTGTTTTTAAAAACAGGTGCCTAAATATTAGGCATTTCATAAAAGGCTCCTGTCGCGAAGGGGTTAATAATTTAGAACTTTTTACTGAAAAAAAAAAAAAAATTACTATTACAATAAATGCTTTTGAAAATAAACGATATATGATTTGGATCCAGGTATATTTGGATTATTTTTAAAAAGTGTATTTAATAAAATGTGGAATGAGCTATACACAATAGAATCCCGGTTATCTGAAAATCAGCTTAATCGAAAGACCTAAGAATTCTTTAAAGTCCTTTTTTAAATATGAAAAATTTTATTGTCAGCACTATTTTTACCGATGTCAAATAACATCTTTTAACATATTTTGATTTACAATTACTATTTTATTTGGAAGTTTTAGATCAAACAATTCCGAATCATTTTTAATACAATGAAATTTATTAATATTTATTAACCTTAAAAATTAGAAGCAAAGTGAGTAAAAAATCAGGACTTTGAAAGGTATTATTGGGCACTGGTAGAAATAATGTTAAAAAAAGCATGTTTTTTATAAAATAAATAAACAGAGTCAACTTACTTATTTGGTACATTGCACAATTTTTAGCACTTTATTATATAGACACAGGCCTGTAGCTAGAAGTGATCTGTAGGGGGTGCTCAAGGGATTATAGAGGGGGCTCATAACTTTTTTTTTCTCATTCTTACGCAGAAAGATAAATTAATGCATATTCACATGGTAGGTAATATGTTTCTTGTTAAACTGTTGTAATAACTTCATTTTGTACTAAGAAAAGTATATGATGATGAAAATTTTAAGTGTGTTACTGGTGCAAAATTAAATATCATGTTAGCTTCGTATGTTCATATAGGATGAAGGAGTGCTGAAACACTTTATTTTAGTGTCAATTTAGTAATTCCGCAAAACTGTGAAAGGGTCTCAAAACTAAATTCGATTTTTGAACAGAATTTCACTTGAATTTTCGAAGCAGAAATTCATTTAGTGACCTTGGAATCTTTTTCAGAGGGGGGCTCAAAATATTTTAGGGGGGGCTGAGCCGCCCATAGCACCCCCTTAGCTACGGCCCTGTATAGACACGTACGATATACTTCATTATTTTACAAAATACGTTGCGATTTTTTCTTTTCAATTTTGCATTGTTTTAATGTTGTTTTAAAAAACAACAAATCTGATACTGTTGCATCTTTTTGTACTTCAATATATCGAAATGCCACATCTAAGATCTTAGTAGCTTTGCTGTGTGTAATCCTGTACCATCTACCATAATCTGTAATACGTAACTACAACATTTTTATTACAATGATGTTCTCTGAGTTACTATCACAGCCTTTCACCATAAGCTCTCGATTATTCGAAAATTCTTATGGAACTCCGGTTATCCAAAAAATCCCTTTGAATCCTGCTTAACCAAAAATGCTTTGGTACCATGCTTTTTGGATAACCGGGGTTTTACTGTAATACAAAATTGCATTACCCAGATAAGGAATGCAGTATAAAGATACTCTAATGTATTTTGATATGTTTCAGATTTATTTGGCTATATTTAAGAGGTAAATTTAATGATTTGTGGAATGTGATCCATATAACACAAAATTCTATATAACACACAACCTTGCATTTTCAGGCTTGCATTATATAGATCTTCTACTGCACTTCCATACCACATACATTCCCAAACATTTACCAATCATTTTTATGTTCTTTGTCTTCCACTTCCACATTGGATTTTAGCACCATATAAGAAAATTTGGATGAAAATAAAATTAGGAAAAATACATTTCAACGATGCTAATGATACAAGACATCCAGGGTTGGCAAGTTTTTGACAGTGTGGCGGTTTTATCCGGATTTAACCATGGTTTTAACCGTCATATCAAAACTCCTTTTTGACATAGTTTTTTGATAGTAAGTGTCAAAAACCTAAAATTGAGTCCAAAAACTGTTTAATATTATTTTTAGAACAACATTAAATTTACAATTTTTCATAATTTTTAGTTTTAGACCATAGATTCCCAGCGGGGGGCGGTACCTCCCCCCCGTGGGCTCTGGAACCTTCCAGGGGGGCGGTGACGGGTCCAGAGGAAAATGAGGGGCGTTAAGACAGTCAAGGGGGCGGTCATGACGTTCCTTCCTATTTAAGAAATTAATATAATGAAATTATTTGACCAGTCTCCCCGGCGTTGCATGGGCGATGATAAAAATCTTAAATATAGCTTTAAATGAAAATAGATGAAAATGACCCTAGAGCTGGGATCTGCTTTCACCTGTCGCAGCTTGCAGTGAATAAGAACTTTCCATTCGAATTAATGGCGTGCGAAACTTTCTTTCCGCTTGTTTGTGTTCACGTGGTATGATGCTATTTGGATCGCCAAAGCTTATGTTCTGACCACTGATTTTTTTTAATTCTCGAAGCGACGAATAATTTGATTTTGTCGTGTTTGATGAAATAAGAAAGTAATTTAACCTTCTGATTTAGTAGCAAATACATTGATCAAAATATTATCATGATCACTAGTTCAGAATTTTCTATATTAAGCTCACTAAAAGTTTGATAAGTATAGTTATTTTTTAAAACCGGTATTTCGAAAAATGTTGGAAGTATAACGACTTATGCCTGAATAGAGATTTCCAAACAAAACTATAGTTTGAACCTGCTCAAAAAATTCGTTTATTCTGAATGAAAGCTATAAAAGACATTATAGCCTTCATGCATAGCTATAAATTTGTTGCAAAGTGAATCTATTTAAATTTAAAATGTCGCTAATTTTGTATTTTAAAATGTTTGAATCTAAGAAGAAATGTCGGCAGTATGGTATTGACTATTTGTAATGTGGATTTATGCATTCTCCTACAAACCAATCATTACCTATGTGTTTAATTTTTTCAAACTGTTTTTGAAATGAAGCTAATAAGCCTTCTGGATTACAAGAATATTGAAATAAAATGCATGCTGATCAAAAAGACAAAGATTTATTTTATTTTTAAGCCCTGGAAAAGAAATATTTAAAACAGCGAACTGTATCAAACCTTTTTGAGTGGTTTTCTAAACAAGAAGATGACACACTATGGCGCTTCATATAAAATAACATTGTTAATAGCAAAAGCTGAACAACTGCACACAATTGCTGAGGATTAATCTTGCCGGCAATCAAACAGATAACTGTTGCTCATCATAAAACACCGACAGATATTATTCGAAAAATTCCTCTGAGTAATTATTTTGGAACAAAGAAGAATCGATGAAACGATCAAGGACGTTGAAATATAATTAAGCAATATTAGTTAAAAATTTGAAAATTTTCCATTGAATACGATAAATCAACACTATCAAATAACGAAGCAACTACTCTTATCACATGTCTGATTCATAAAAAAAAAAGAAAAAGAATTTCAAGAGTTATTACTTGCTAGAAATTTGAAAATTGATACAAAGGAAGAATCGATATTTAATATCTTGAACATGTTTCTTTCAGAGAAAGAAATTCCTATTGAAAGTATTTTGTCAAAAGCTACTGATGGTGCTCCAGCAATAACAGGGCATCATACGGGTTTCATAACACATTTTAAAGAAGCAATTTGTACTCACTGTACGCAGGGATGTCGTGGAGGATGTACAGGTGTATATGTCGTATACCTTCAGAATTTCTTTAACACCGTATATCCTCTGCTTCTTAAAAAAAGCTATAGTATATGCACTCCAGAGTATACCCTCTCAGCGTATATCTTCTGCTTAGAGCATATACCCTCAGTTCTTTTACGACTGCACCACTGACTGTACATGTATTTTGTGTTAGTCATCATCAGCTTTTGATTGCCAAAAACTTGAATGAACGTCTGTAAATGTAGCTTTATTACGTTATTAGTGAATAAAATTAGAAACAGTTCTTTGCATGACAGATTATTTTGTCTACTTTGAAATGAAAACGATGAAGATTACAATCGCTTGCTCTTGCACACAGAAGTTTGTTGGCTTTTGAAAGGTATTTGTCTGCATCGTTTTTTCAATCCATTTGACTCAGCACTGGACTTTCTTGAAAACAGAGGTAAAAAATTGCGCAAAAATCTGATAACATAAAAAAAATAACGTTGTTTATTTGAGAGTCTTGTTTAGAATATACTTTCAAATCCTTCTACAATTGCAGTGTTACGAATTAAATTTGATTAGAACAAAAAATGCCATAGCTGCTTTTATGACAAAACTTGTTATATTCAAGAAAAATCTAGGTAGAAGTTAATACAGCCATTTACCTATGTTAGCAGCAATCTGTGCAAAGCAGGAAGATTTACCAACTTACTCACAAAACTTGGACCGCTCTTCATACTGATTTTATTGCACGATTCCAGGACGTTTTAAACATGAACATACCGAGTTGGGTTTTAAACCTTTTCGCAAATGCAGATACAGCAGAATCGTCAAATTTAGAAGGACTTTTATAGACTCATAACTAATGAGAAACTAAAAGTAAAATTTTGAAGCAGATACCAAGAGTTCTGACTTCAGAAATCTACACCAGTTCTCTACCCTTAGTTCTGGGCAAAAGAAGACAAAATTTTAATTGCTTTTCGGTAAACTTATTTATTAAAGTGTGGGTTCAGTGCGATATCTAATCTAAAAGAAATAGATTGCACTTACTAAATGTGGCAATTTACGACTACTGTTAACAAAATTGGAAACAGACATTAAAAATTGTTAAAATTCCATCAGAGGCAACCATCTCTTTAATATTTTTTATTCTTATTTATTTTATCTTTATGACATAATTTTTATTAATTTCTCATTGATTTTCTGTTTATGCACATTATTATTTGTGAAACATTTAATACGGTAAAAATGTCACAAATCTAAAGGATGTTACTTATTTCAAATATTATACGCCGAGTTCTTTCGATCAAAACTGTTTCATCCTAGGGACACCTTTGTTTACATAAGAGTACGAAAAGGAATTTCAATGCATGAACAAAGCTGCCCTAAAGAAGATGAAGTTATGTTCAAAAGCGCTTGGCGTATAGTATTTGAAGTTTTATGCTTTTAAAACTGTGTTTTTATATATAATAACATCTTTTAGATACATGACATCATTAACGTATTAAATGCACTTTTTAGCAAGTATATTTAATTTCATTTTGAATTTATTTTTTTAATTATTGAACATCTTTGATAGTCGTTTTAATTATAATTTTACTTTGTGTTTCTTAGTAAATAGACAAAAAATAGATATAGATAATATGCAAAAATATTTTAATAGGTACTATTATGGAAGAGGGGGGGCATTGGAATATTTTTTTCTTGTAAGGGGGGGCGGTGGTCTATAAAAGGTTGGGAACCTATGTTTTAGACACTTGAATAAATTTTTTGACAGTTTTAATACAAGTTGCTTAGAAAATAGAAATTAACTGTAAGCTATAAATATAGAATAAAGAATAATCAGAAGTGTTATTAGTTGTTACATTAAAAATATAAACTAATGAAACTACTAAATACTTAAATTTTTAAAAATGAAAGTACATGGTGAAAATACTTATAATTTAACATATAAAATTACAATATAAATAATACACATATTTTTATTTTTATCTTATTTTAATGTTAATCCCATTCTAAATCTTTTTTCCATGAAGCTTGTAGTAGCAAAACACTAGTTTTGATGCCTTGTGTACTCCAAGTTTGTTTCGTAATTTGGAGGGGAAAAGATAAATCCAAAATTTAAAAATATTCGCTCAATTGAGGCTGAGCTGCATGGACTGGAATGCAAACGCACCATGAGCTGTATGAATTCACTTGGTATATTGTTTTTCTTCAAGCCTTTCCACCATACTGCTGCTGGAACATCTTGAGCTGAGATGAAACTTTTAGGGTGTGGTGGAGATTCAGCTTCAAAAGCAACGATAAATCTCAGAAAATCTGGGTTTTTTTCAAGCAGCCATGTCCAAGCTGCTTCCCTCTGTTCATCGTTAATGTACCTTTGTATGCTGGATGCGTCATGTACTCCAGATAATGAAATGGTTGTAGGTAGGATTCCATACGCTCCATAATTGCATCATAGTATGGAGCCAGATTTGTGTCTACAGGTAAAAAAAGCCAAGCTTGACAAGCATCAGTCAATGTTGCATTATCTCTTTGGACCCTGTCAAGCATATTTGCCAAAGGTTTTAACTGCGTTTGCAATTCTTTTACTTGTTGGTATAAGCTATAATTATTCACAAGCTGTACTATTCTAGATTCAATTGCATGATCTTCACAAATTTTTACATAAGCTGACCTATTTTTGATAAAAGTGTCAATACAAGTGAATTGGCTATTCCAGCAAGTTTCATTTGGAAGCTGCGGCTTCACAGTGTCTTGCAATTGACTTAACCAGGCAGGTGGAAGGTGATGGTTGCAAAAGTATTTTTGCACTTCCACAATATGCTTCATGATGTCTTGTGGAGTAAATTCCTTCTCAAGAAGATTCATCCAGTGGACACAGCATCTATACACAAGAAGATTATCATTTTCTTCTTTTAACAACTCCCACATTTTTTGCATTTTTCTTTCGTTGTCAGTAACCACACATGAGGCATTGCAGGAAAATTTATTTTTTGCTAGAGCTATCGAGTTTTTTATTTTTCTTTGCAAAACTGAGCTGTTTTAGATTGACCTGCACAATCAGTAGCTTCAAAGAAGAAAATCTTTCTCTCAAGATGCAGGCAAGAAGCTATTACAGCATCATTATGGACATTACTCCATCCATCTTCTACTAGTGTACAATCTTTTCCTTGAAGTTCTGATTTCATTTTGCTTTCTAAAGTTTCAGTAACTTCATCTAGAAAGCTACCAGATAATGTTTTCTGAGAAGGGGGTTTATATCCAGGGTGAAGAAGCTGTATTAGCTTGACAAATTCCTCTTGTTCAATAACGCTAAAGGGGGATATTACAGCTATAAAAGAATCTAGCAACTTGTAGATCCTGCTGCTTTTTTATGATAGGTGTAGTTTTTACTATATAGTTATCTATCTTATTTTGTTCCAAACAAAGTTTCATAGCACCTGTAATATTTGAAGTACAATCATTTTTTTCATGGTTATTGTTTACAGTTTCATTCACATGACTATTGTTCTCAGGACTTCCAATATCAATTTCCATGTGCAGATGTTCTTGTTCTTTATTTACATAATTTTCTCTTTTCTCTTGTACATGCTCTGCATTTTTGCATTTTGCTGAATGACCTTTCATTCTGTCAACTCTATTGGCCATAGTGTGTCCACATCTTTTGCATTTTCTATAAGTTTTATTTCCTTCTTTCACACAGAAAAAATCATTCCACACAGCATTTTTAGACCTACCACCTTTATCCATGACTTAAGGAAAAAATCTGTGCTACAGAAACAGATTTAATACACATTAACTAAACAAGATAACTGGATAAAGCTATGTAACCACAATTGAAATAATTTCCCTTTTAGAAGTAGCTTCAGCAATTTTTAAGAAAGTAAGATTAAATAATTTCTATAAAGCACAGATTTGTTTTTCAAACTGACAAGTAATTGCACAATACTGACCTAACTACATTATTCTACACAGGCAGGTGCAATACTAGACAGGTGCCAAATACAGTTATAGTTAATAGAATCCAAATTAAGAAAAAAATGTTACACCTGTTCTTTGCTTGCAAATGTACATTCCACAAACAAATAATTAAGCATTAAAGGCTAGATTTACAGCTTCTGAAATAATATACTTAAAAAGAAAAAAAAAAGGAGGGGTTGGTGGGCTATTTTATAATGCATAAAAGAAAAATTAACAAAACATAAACATTGTTTTAACAAATTAAACTGAAACTGACTTAGTAAAATGAAGATATATATGGGTAACTGAAAATAAAACACTTTCTTTTAACATATTGATTTAACATTTAATTATATTGATTTCATATTATAATTAATTTAATTACTCTTAGAACATTTGTGTTGCAATTGTGGTTTATATCTATGTATGAAAACAAACATTTAGAATCAATAAATATAGAAGGAACTTATAATCAGTCATTGAATAGCGATCACTTTAAATTTACACAAGCTTTTTTTCTTTTTTTTTCTTTTTAGCATAAATTAGACTTAAAATTTTTTACATCAAACTGAACACTTAATAGTAAATAAAGATACAAACATAAATGGTACTTTTAAAAATGTACAGTAGCTTCAAAGTTTTTAGCTATTTTCCTATACATGACAATTGACATATAATTTAAATTGTGATACATAATTTTATTACAATTCATAGTATAACTAACTAAAAATTATTTACATAATATATAAATTATTATTTAATCAGTTTTTAGCTTTATTTAATATAAAATATCACTAATGATTGATTTAAAAAAAATATATATGTGTATAAGGTTTTTGACACTTTTAGACAGGTTTTCAACATGTCATGTCAAAAACCCAACCCTCCCTGAAGATGTTCCTTTAATTGAAAAAATTCTGCATCAGTTCCAGATCACTAAATTCTTCTAATATAGTGTAAGTGAAATAATGTTTTTAATATTTCAATGAAAATCAAATTTTGAATTGCTTAAAAGGCGCAAATGCCAACCTAGTGAAAAAAGATTCCATGCCGGGAATCGAACCCGGGCCATGTGGTTTAGTCGGTAGAATGTCAGTGCGCTACACGATGGCCCGGGTTCGATTCCCGTCATGGAATCTTTTTCACTAGGTTGTCATTTGCGCCTTTTAAGCAATTCAAAATTTGATTTTCATTGAAATGTTATATTCGAGGTGAATTTTCTCTCAGGAAAAATTTCCACACATTAATAGTGTTTTTTAATGTCTTCGAATTTGTCAGAATGTCACCTTATGTTTTTTAATGTAATTCATCAAGGTTTCACTATGACAGCATAGACCAAAGTTACTATACTGAATTAATTTTAAAGAATTATATAAGCAGTGTCGCAACAGATCGTACATTAATGATTGTATCATTGTTATAACTCATTACCATTAAGGAAATAATTGTGCCTGTAAGTTTAAGTGTCAAGAGTGAAATAAAGAAGCAGCAATACTTCTGTAAAGTAAAATTTTCTGAATGTTAATGTTTTCTCTAAATCTATTTCTTGATTCATATGTATATTGTGTGATTACTTCAAGCAGTAAAAAATTATTCTGTATATAACGCACACCTGCAATATTTGCCTCTTTTTTTTTTTTTTTTTCAAAAAAGTATGTGTTATACACGAGTAAGTACGGTAATTGGTATATTGTGTAATATCCACTGTAAATTGGCTAACTATTTTACATTCTACAAATTTTTAAATAAAATATACTCTGTGTATTCAGTGTGTTCTGCTTGGGGTGAGTTGATTTTTGATTTCCTTTCCCTTTTCACCAACAACATCCAATTTTTGGCAAATTTAATAATTTTACTTATTAATTTTAGTAATTTAAAACTTAAATTTTAGTTGCCTGTTAATGTCACATTATACTTGATCACGTCCATATGGGGATTATGGAATATCAGGGTTTGAAAATTGGAATTAAATGTTTATATCAATGTTAAATTGAAATTTTAAATTTATTTGAAAATTTTATCTGTATGAATCCATGCTTACCATAACTAATAGCAAAACAATATTGTGTTTAAAGTAGTTTGCTAGGAAATTTTGAAAAATAAAAACTTTTTGTTCACATTTTGATCATTATGAATCAGCTTATTTTAGAAATCAAAAATCTTCTGTCATCTTCAACTTTGACATAAACTCCACTGATGTAAAAATATAGGAGAGAGGGGGGCACGTTTGAACATTTTTTTAGAAGATCAATACAATTCGCACTTGAATTATATTTATTGCATTTTAAACATTACATAATAAAAACAATGCATTTTTTCATCATATGAACCAGAAATTAAAAGTTTACCAAGTGAATTAAATAAGTTTTGAGGATTTAAAAAGCTGAAAGATTCAAACATGTCTAATGAAGGGGTACCTTTGAACAAGTAGGGGGCACCATTGAACAAATGAACAAAATATGAAAATATTGAGAGTTTTTATAAAAAGCTGCTCATGATTCAGAGATATACAGTAATATGAATAAAATTAAAGAACTACATTTTATAGAAATTACTAATTTTTTAATTATTTAACCAAACTTAAATCCATCGAAATTGATGTCAAAACTAATTGTTGAAACAACACAAAACATGCTGTGTAAACTGAGTCTTAGCCCACTTCTTGGCAGCGTTTTTTCTGTGCGCGATAACTACGCCACGCCTTGCTTTCCTTTACTTTTCGCTGTCGCTCTTCACGGCAACCCTCGGAGTAAACAAGCGATTTCTCCCTCGTTTGCGGGAGCTTGCGGCGCATGCTCTGTTCGTTCTTTCTTTTCTAGCTTTATTATTGGACGAGAGAAGGAGAAGAGAAACTGTAGAATTTTAATTCTGGCGCCTTGAAGTTGATTAATTTTTTTGTGTGTTATTAGACCGTTGGATTACGATGAGAGTTGGTCGAGTAATTACATATTAAATATAAATGAAAATGACCATTTGCATTCAAAACTTAATATATTTCTTTAGAAAATCTATTATTGATTTCTTTCTTTATTAAAAAAAAAGACTGGTTTTGTTTTTAAAAAAGGTATGTGTACAATTTCTTTGTTTCTTGAACAGAACTGTTTTGAATGTTCAAATATTATACATGTTTTTAAGAAAAATGTGACCGAGGGGTTCAGGGAGGGCAGAGTCCCCCTGAGAAAGGATTTTTTTTCTTCTAAAATCTCTGTAAATTAAATTTTTGGTTATGGTCATCCAATTTTGGAATCTTAAATTTTATGAAATAATTTTGTATGTAAATGAGATTTGTTTTAATTTTTCGCAATATGCATGCTTTTTACATCCTAATTTTTGCAATATTTTAAGATTCTGCGTTAATATATGTATTTTTGCTCTATTATTTTTATTGTCGCGATCTCTCAAACTCCGTTAAAAACCTAGCTTGTCGGTAAGTGGATTATTTGTTTTTTTTTTTTTTTTTTTTTTTTATGTGTGATATTTCAAATTCTTTTAAATTTCCATGTTTTAAAACATGTATTTTTGATTTATTTTCATTATCGCCACTTTAAATTGCGCTCTTTTGAATAGTGTCTTCTGGAGTGAAACTCCGGACGCAAAAGCGCGCCAATGTGGCGATATTTTGAAAACGCGCCAAGAAGGGGGTTAAAACTCAGTCGCGCCAACGTGCCTCCAGTTATATTTGGTTGCCAAAAATTGTTTACAATATCTTTGAAATAGACCAATGTGATATCTGATGCTTCTGGAAAATTAAATTTTTTCATTCACTATTTTTATGATGAAGCTTGACACAAAATTTCATTTTATCGTTACGAAAACCAGAAATAATGTTTGGGAAAGAGTATAGGCATTGTTATTCAAATCTTCTAAATCATAAATCATTATTGCATGGGATTTGCAATTATCCAATAAATGAACGCCATCATCAATTTAGATGTGAAACTTTTCATCATTGATACATCTAGAGGTTGTAATCTATGTGTGCAGTAAGGAGGGATAGTTAACAGTATAAGTCCATGTTCTTTGATATTCTTAACCTCTTTTCAAGTAAAAAAATTCAAAAAATAATATTGCAATACATCCCCAACACTTTACTTCATTGTTTTAAATGTTCAATGGTGTCCCAATTATTCTGTTCAATTGTACCCCATCACATGGAGTTAAACATTACAAGTGTTTACTCAATTCGGCTGAAAAATTTGAATAAAAATAAAGCTTATAAACTAAAACTAACATCTTTATTTAAGTATTGAACAATAAATTAAATTTTTGAAATGTACAATAAAGTAAAATTTTTGAAATTTTCAGCAAAAGCTTTACAACTTTATTTTTATAAGTTTAGATTAAAGAGGGAGAAAAATACATATCTTCCTTTGACAGTATTGTTCATACAAAATGGTGCAGATTTGTATACTTATTGCATTGAAGCAGTCGTAATGTACTACAATATATATTTTTTAAAAATTATTTATTTGAAGGAAAATATTTAGAGTGTTCAAAGCCGGCTAAAATTAAAAAAAAAAAAAGCCAGGCCGGTGGCTTTTATTGGTTTTAACTGGCTTTTTGGCCATAATTGGCTTGTATACAGTGAAGCCTTTTAATTATAATTTACACATTTTAAAAAACTTTTAACTATTTTTAATGATGTTTAATTTACTTTGAGTTTAATAAATGTATTTATTAAAATGAAAAATTGGGGTTTTAATTATGATTCAAAATGAGAAATTGGGTTATAGCCCCATTTTTCAATAATGAAGATATTAATACTAGAATAACATATTAATGAAGTTGCTAGTGGTTTATCATCTGAATCGTAAATATGTCAGCTAAATTATAAAATGGCCATACCAAATGCTTTTTCTGATTTACATTGACCTGTAATCCCACCCTTGTTTTTCCATATTTACTGCTTTATAAAATTAAAAAGGACAATGGTTACTAATTATGTATTAAACTCTCCTCAAATACTCAATCCTTCCTTATTTCTTTTTCAACACTGTTCATTCTATGACTTATTATTTACATATTGACATGTAAGAATGTTTCCATGAATGCCTTGATGTGTTGCATTTTGTCATAATCCAATTAAATATAACTCTTAAGAATCTGTCTTCTTGTGTGTCTTCTTGTGACTCTGTCTTCTTCTGTCACCATTTATAGAGTTTGAATTTCTGTAAATGTTTATTTAAGAACTAGACCATCCAAACAATTTCTCTGTCTTACCCCCCGCCCTCCTCCCGTTCAGCGATAGCCAATCAGATCGTTCTGTAGAGCTTTAAAAGTACGCTAGAATAGAACTTTAGTGAGATAAGAATTGTCGCGATTTTTATCCATGGCTTACGTGAGAAAGGCTAATTTTCAAAGATTTGTGTAGAATGTTTTGTCAAAGTATCGCGAAAAGCGAGCAAATTTCGTCAAAAGATCGCGAAAAACGCACGTATGTCGTCCAAAAATCGCGAAAAATGCGCAAATTTCGTCAAAAATCGCTTAAAACGTGTTCATTTTGTCTAAAAAATCGTGAAAAACTCGCACATTCCGTAAAAAAATCCTGTAAAACGCACACATTTCGTCAAAAAATGTGAAAATTTCGTCTATACATTGCAAAAAAGACACATTCGGCAAGAAATCGCGGAAAAAAGAGAAAGAATGAACTTTTGAAAAATTGTCTTTCCTCCCCTTTTCTGAACTCTGTTTACTGATAACATTTATTGAAACTTGGCACCTCTGCATAGGTATAGATTTTTTCCCCAAAACTTTCTCAATATATGTGCAAGTATTATAATATTATGAAATCAGTTTTGTAAAGGTATACGGGTCTTTCTAATTCCATTGGCAAATTTTCTGTCTTGAGTAGTTTTGTAATTCATAGTTAAAATCAAAATCAATTGTATGTTTTTGTGCGAAATTTCCCCCGATCCTAGATCGCCGGATCGGACATATTTTGCATCCCTCATTAGGATGAGCGAAGCGAATCCTCTACTAGTCCACTCAAATTACAATTTGTCGTACGCTTTACAAAAAAACTATTCAATATTTTAACTTCAAATTAAACACAAAAATAAATTATGATCTGTAGATTTGCAGAATATAATTTTTTTTACAGTAAAACGTTAAAAAAATTATTTTAATTAATTTATTTTACATGCATTTCCAATACGGACGCATTTTAGCAAATAAATAAACTAGTTGGATGTGTCAATCCCAAAACTTTCTTCTATCTCATTCGGAAAAATCGTGCAAAATGCAGCATAGCTGCATCACCTGTTGCAAGGTTAATACCAAAATGTAATCAGCGTCTAATTATGTTATATATTCTAGTGTAACAGAATCTAAAATTTGATGAAGTTCTCTGCATTAGTTCTTGAGATATAGCTATCGCAAAAATCGTGCAAAATGTAGCATAGCAGTGCCACCTATAAGGCAGTTAACACTAAAACCTTATCAGAGGCTATGTATCTCAAGGTATCGCGGAATCTGAAGTTTGGAGAAATTCTGTGCATTAGTTCTTGAGATATAGCTATCATGAAAATCATAAAAAACGTGACATAGCAGCGCCACCTGCTGGCCAATTTCCACCAAAACTTAATCAGCGTCTATGTATATCAAGGGGTCACAGAATCTGAAGTTTGGTGAAATTCTGTGCATTAGTTCTTGAGATATAGCAATCTTGAAAATCATGAAAAACGTAGTATAGCAGCGCCACCTGCAGGCCAATTTTCACCAAAAACCAATAGGCACTAATTCATATCAAGGTCTAACTGAATATAAAATTTTATTAAATTTCGAGCATTAGTTCTTGAGATAGAGCGCCCACAAATTTTTTGTCACATACAGACAGACAGACATACATACAGACAGACAGACAGACGGACAGACTCACAGACAGACATTTTCTAAAAATAGTCAAAACGTGTTCAGGACCTTCTAAAACGTATAAATCCGTCGAAAACCGGAAGTCGAAAATTTTCATGAATCCAATACTTTCTTCTTGTAAAGATAGAAGAAAGTAAAAATGAAACGCTTATATTTTCAGAAAAAAAAGTTTAAATCATGGAGTAAATAATTATAGATAGAATCATGATTAATTTATTAAATAAAACATGTTTTCATTATCCCGCAAAATCGTTTGCACAGATGAAACTTAAACATTTTAAAAGAATTGTATTATGGATTTTTTTTTTTTTTTTTTTTTTTTTTAGTAAACTGGCAACAAAATAATTGTAAACAAATAAAATTAATTCTTAAATTTGTTATATAAATGAAAAATTAAAAGATCTGCGTGAAGTTGTTGGTTCAAGCTTGCGAAGGTCGTATTGTGGCTAAATAATATCGACTCATTAATCAGAAGGATTTTATAGAAAAATAAGACTTTAATAAGTTCGCAAACACAACAATAATTATTCGTGAAAACGTCACTGCGAGAATGAGAGAGCGCTTCGTTAAAAGGTAATTCCATTAATTGAGTTGCCATTCGCAGAAAGTAAAAAGTTCTCCCACGCGGAGAGAATTACAGCAATTCTCATACGCTAACATGTATAAAAACGAAGAAATTAAAATAAAATGTTTTACAGTTAAAAATTCATAGTATTAACGAAAGCAGATTTCAAATGTTTTTTCCAGAAAATAGGATTTTGAAGAAGTAACTTTCTTCAAAGTAACTTTTTTCTACTTAGAAGTAGCTTTCTTCAAATATATTATTCTAAAATAGCTATCAAAGATTATCGGATGTTGATTACAAAGATTGGAAACATGCATATTTCAAACAATTAAAAAACACCAGTGGCTACTTGAAATTGTAAAAACATCTTTAAAAGAGCTTTTAGTTGAAAATTTAAAAAAAAATTGTAAAAGTTTGCTTCGAAAATATCTTATTATGCCAGTTTTACATCATAAATAAAAAATTAAAATGCGCCAAAACATAAAATAACGTTTTTGTTTAATAAAGATGCAAAAATAATAATAATAAAAAAAAATATTGTTACTTTCAAATATTTGTTTTATAAAATCATGCTTCGCGAATCCAAACAAAGCATGGCTTTTGCTAGTTTATATATGCCGAGAGCAGGGGCGTGCGAATAAAAAACTGCGCCCGGTGCAAAGTTTCAATTTGGCGTTCCCCTCCCTCAACTTTTTCTTGTGACAGGCCAAAAATGACGTTAGTAGTATAAATTTGGCGCTCCCTAAGTTCCTGAGTCCCGGGCGACCACCCCTTTTGCACGGCGCTGGCCGAGAGCCGAGGCATGGCTACGTAGAAATCGTAGGAATACAGCATAGCATCGCCCTATTTATTGTACTGCTGTTGAATATTATACATCAAAATCTAATCAGCATCTATGTAAGTCAAGGTGTAAGAAAGTACGCACATTTAAGAAATTTCGTGCATTAAAGCTTGTAATATAACTCACGGAAATCATGCAGCAAATCAGCGTTTCTTGTTAGACGTCGCACGCTATACATACATACCCTAATGAGCACCAGTTCATGTCAAAGTCCAACGAATATAAAGTTTTCTAAAATTCCGCGCATTAGTTCTTGAGACAAAGCAGGCATAAAAATTGTGTCACAAACTGACAGACATTTTCCAAAAATAGTCTAATCCTATTTAAAATCATCTCAAAGCCTATAAATTTGTTAAAGGAAAGTGAAAACTCGAGATTACATTACTTTCTTGTGTACTTTAGAAAAAAGTAAAAAATATGATCCTGAATTTATTTACCATATTGAGACAAGATGAAAACAAAATAAAGCAAATAAATAAAATGTGAGTAGCATTTAAAAATTAATAGTGTGAATTTGAATAATGTGAATTTTTAAACTTTTTTCAAAAAAAAGAGTAAAACTTGTTTCTCTCTCTCTCTTTTTTCCCAGTGAAATATTTTATATCCGTTGAAAAAATGCCATTAAAAAAAAAAAAAAAAAAAAAAAAAAAAAAATTGTAATTTAAGAAATTACCCCAACCATTTGAAAAATGTTTCACTCGATACATTCATCTATCATTTTAAGCTAAATACCAGTTGTTTTATTGTGTATTATCCGTGCCACTGCTATAAATGACTTTATACATGCTGCAATTTGAAGGTACGGTTCGTTTAAGTTATATCACTCTATTGTCGCCAAGCATAAAAGTTGGCGACGAAAGAAACATTTCAAACTATTTAACATTGTTGGTGCAAAAGTAATCATTATTAAAATACAGCTTTGGCATATACTGTTATACTTGTAAGACTTTGGCATATATTGTTTGATTTTACAGAGCAGAATTTTGGTGATGGAGGTTTTAAACCAAAATCGATCGCAGCACATGCATCTGTGAATGGGTCCATCAGACATCGAATCAAAAAAGTTTTTTCCCAGTTTTTCCCAAGCCGATTGCTTTTTAGTTTTCTTTTTAGGTGGTGGAAAATCAAGAGTAATAGCTATAACATTTTCCGGCTTGTTAGAATCACTATTGGCACTCAAATTTTCCTGGTTAGAACCGACCGATAGTAAAACGCCATGGCTAGTGGATTGGTCGCCCTGGCGACATGATGTTTTACAATTAATCGGTTCGGCATTAAATTGCTTCCTTTTTCGTGATCGCCTTTCAACACGTAATTGGTTTTCAGCGGCTCAATAATCTTTTGATTTTATCATTTTCTGCATTGAAAGACGTTTTTGCGCCAAACCAAATACAGTATTACTCAGTTATCCCGTCGACCAATTTCGCCAAATGATACGAATCGCCAAACTAATAAGCAACTTATACATGTTGACTGTGTTTAATATCATTGAATGCGATATTCACGTTCATTCATTTCTTTGGCTTCGGCTTTTTCCGTATCTGTTAATTTCCGTCTACCCATTTTTAAATTTGTTAGTTTTCTCCTTTATTACAATGATTTTAACCATTTTAATTTACTATTCAAATAAAAATTCTTCTAAAAGTAAAGAATTTAATTTAAATTCAAAAAAAACTCTTCTAAAAGTAAAGAAATTAATTTAAATTCAAAAGTGACCACATCATTCAAAAGTGGTAACATCATTCAAAAGTGGTAACATCATCGGGTCCATTCTCCCGAAAACAACAACCATTTTTCAAATGGTTAAAAAAAAAAAAATAGTAAAGATCGATAGGAAACATAAAATAGGTAGATGCGCTGAGTTTTTTCAATGTCATGGTTTATCTCTTTAAATAATTTAGTTAATTTTCTAAAATTGTTATATATTTAAAAAAAAAAAAAAAAAAAAAAAAAAAAAGCCAGCATAATGGGACAATGGTTATTTGTATGAATCGTTAATGATTCCAAAAACTTGGAATCAATTGAAAAATGGTCAATGACGTTTTTCAACTATCTTTATATTTAAACTTCATTTGTTCTCAGCTTTTCGCAAATGATGCTAATTTCCTAACCAAAAGAGAGAGAGAGAAAGTGAGTCTGAATGCTGTCTGTTTATCAGTCCGTAAAAGTTTGTTTTTATCCCGAAAATAATACTCGGAAATGGATATTAGTCATTAAAAAAGAAAAAAGAAAAAAAAAAAAGTTTATTTTATAATTGTTTTGGTCATTTCCGTACAGTTTTATTTAAATGACGCGAGTTGTTTTTCCCCATTTTTAAGCAAATTAAAAGCTTTCCATCTTGTTGCTTTTGTTTGTTTTCTATTGAAAGTGCCAATTTGATGAGTTTGAGAGTATAGAGTATACTGAATTTGAGGAGAAACATTTCTTAGGAAAACTGTGAAACAGGAAATTATATACTGTATCAGGGATATGTTTAGGAAAATTTTAGGTCCTTTAACCCTTTCCGGCGCACTACTCTTTAAAGTTGGAATTTAAAGAAAAAAAATTAGGCAATCTATTTAGGCCTAGAGGAGTACACAGGTATTATTTTGTAAAGATTTCACTAACCATTTTAATTATACAGCTGTTGCCGAAGTGGTAACCTCCCATAAGTAAAGCATTGATAAGCGCAGTGAGAAGAGCATTGTTGTGAAGCGCGTATTGCAGTGAAACATTTTACCTATTATTTAAAAATAGTAGAGTTTGATCTCTGTGGTGCTGCCATCTAGAACTCATAAGAAAGATTTAAAGTAACCATTAGAGTAGTTTTTGAAATATTCACCGAGTTTTTGTGCCTCTAAACAGGGGGAACTTGGGGTGTTGCCGACCCGGCAACACTGCGCGTTAAAGGGTTAAAGGACCCTTCACAAAATTATTTGTCTCTTAAACTGACCTTTCACAGAATTTTTTCACCTTCAAATTGAACTTTTCGCAAATGTAATCATTTAATAATAAAATATGACTGGTAAATAAGCAGTTGAACTCATAAAAGAGCATATTACTTAGCTTTTTACGTATGGAAAATAGAACCTGAAGACATCGATAATTTAAAATTCACAAAATTCTGACTAGAATTTTCACAAATATAAGAGAAAAATTCACAATTTTACAAAGACAGGACCCTGTGAGAAAAGTCTGGACAGACCCCTGTCTATGTTAAAGTAGAAATTTCGGTTTTTGATGGGAAGTTCGAGATAGCGAAAAATGCTGATGAAACTATAAATTTGTGCTTGATATTTTTCCTTCCAAAGACGTTTTAAATTTCGTCCAATTTCAAATTGCATTCAAAATTACACATTTCAATTTAGATTCTGCGATTCAAATTCAAATCGTGTGTGATCAGGACTCCTAACGGGCCAGAAAAAAGTCTGGAGATTTGAAAATTTAGGCAAAATTTCATCGAAAAATTTTTAAATGTTTGAAGTGGTAAGGGAATTTTTGATGTACTACTTTCCATCTGAATCTCGATTATCATTAATAAAGAAATATTTAATTGATTATCCATACAATCTAAAATTTTTATATAAGATGTATGCAGGCTATATAACATAATGTGAAAAATCGGAAATTGATTCAGTGCATACTTTTCTCTCTCTCTCTCTCTCTCTCTTTCTCTCTGGAATTTATCTAGATTAAAGTTGTTCACTGTGGACGGTTTTGCAACAATAAATATGCCAAATTTAAAAAGAAAGGTCAAAGAAATTTTTGAAAATAGTCCAGATAAATTTTTTTACCAGAAGACTTTGACTTTCTTTTATCTTTAGAAAAAGTATTGGATTCGCGAAAATTTAACTTTTTTGACGAATATATACGTTTTAGATGGTCTTGAACACGATTTGATTATTTTTATAAAATGTCTGTTTTATTGTGACAAAAAATTTGTGGGCACTCTGCCTCAAGAACTAATGTACGGAATTTAATAAAACTTTAGATTCAGTTGTACTCTGATATAAATTGGCGCTGATCAGTGCCGTGCAGAAGGGGGCGATTGGTCCGGGCGCGCAAATATGGGGAGCGCCAATTTTACACTACCAACATTTTTTTTTGGTCTGTCACAAGAAAAGTTGGGAAAGGGGGGGGGGACAAATTCCTGCTATTAACGTCATTTTTGGCTTTTCACAAGTAGAAGTTGTAGAGGGAAACCAAATTTTAACTTTGCCCCGGGCGCAATTTTCTCTTCGCACGCCCCTGCTGATTAGGTTTTTGTGTAAATCGCTCTATAGGTAGTGCTAATATGCAAATTTTTTCATGATTTCCGCAGTAGCTTTATCTCATTAACTAATGCAAAATTTAATCCAACTTCAGTTAGACCTTTACATAAACTGGTGACGAGATTATAGCATTTCGTGCAAATCATGTAGTCTTAGTGCTGTAAAAGTAACGACAAAATGAATACCCGTATGATATCGTTCCGTTTGATGTCGCTACTCGTTAGAAAATATTCGTTACTGTTCAGAAACCGGATATTAACAATCATCGCATATACTAAAAAACTACAGCAAATCCAATTAAATACCGCACATGTCTTTGCAAGATTCCGATATGTGCTGCCATTTGTACGTCAAACTTATATTTAATTAAGTTTCTAAATTTTTCGAGAAAATGCAACCAAATTAAAATACGATGCATAATTGTACATAATCTATCTAAATTGTATAATTTATTACTTATGAAATAAAGAATAATCAGAGAAAGCAATTTAGGAAGAATAAAAGTTTATCAAATTTTTACAATAAAGTTATGAATTATAATTATACAAACAAAATATTTTTACAATCGAATTTACTTATACTAGTTTTACCCTAAAAGTAATTATGTATTATCAAAATTTAATTTCTATAATAATTTTAAAATATGTTTAATTTCTTACGTGATCAAATAATCTTGTACTTCAATCACATTATTATTTTGGAAATTTTTTGTTCATATATAAAAATACTTTTTTTTTTACTAATATGAAATTTAAAAACATGCGAATGAAAATATTTTTACAAGCAACCTAAAAATTCGCCTTTATCATAAAAATATTTTTTTCAGGTATAAAACATAAGTACGCGTTCAAAGATATTTTTTATAGGAAAAAGAATGCACTGGAAACAAACCTGTAAATACTTCATTGCGTGAAAAAATTCAGAACATTTAAAAGAAATGTGTTTTAATTTAGATTTTATCATTTTATCAAACAAAGTTTACATCATTCCCATTATTATTTCTGAATTCTTTGATTTATATTTAAAAATATTATTTTTCCCATTCTTTTTTATTTTAATAAAGAGGGTCTCAGGGCCGAAACTAGCCTTTTTTGCACCCGGGGCAAACATGAATTTTGGTCTCCCCTCCCCTCTCCTCCGTAAAGTATATTTATAAAGAGAATTTTTTTATAATTTTCTAATGACCGTCTTATTTTAAATTTTAAAATATGTAATCATAAAATATATAATGCTGAACCCCATGTAATTTACTTCGTCAAATAGTATAAAATCAAGTAAGTACCACACATTTTATTAAATTTCTGGTTAAAAAATATCTTTATTTCAGCTGGGGTGTTTTTTTTTTTAATGGGGGGGGGGGGATAAAGATTGGCAGCTGCGCCTTACGTTTGTAAAAAAAAAAAATAGGGGTCAAAATACTTAATTTAGCGGCATTCTTGTATTAATAATTTAAAAAAAACGGGAATTTTGACTTTATTGTTAATTTTATTTCGCTTTTGATGAGTGATGACTATATCGCTAGAAATTAAAACAAATTACTTTTAAATTATGCCATTGTAATTGTAACGAAAGTAAATATTTACTTGGTTGTCGTAAATATTAAATATGACATAAAAAGAATATACCAGAAAATATTTTAAACATTATATCAGTAAATTATTTTTGTCTTTTGTATGAAAGTCTTTCCTATTCATATTATAATATTGCCATAAAAAGAAGAGTAAGGGAAAGTCTTGCATTTAAAATACTCGTGCTCTCAGCATTGATTTTTCCTGTTTTCGTTATGAAGGATGCGCTTTCTCTCTATGGGGTGTCCAGGAAACAGGTTCTAGCCGTAATAGTAATTTTTATCTCTTATCAGCGAACGCTTATATAAATAGGAAGGAAGACTCGTTGTTGCATTCAATCGAGCTTCCTTCAATAACAGCAAGTTTCCTTCGGCATTTTTAATATCTTCTAATAAAATTTTTAAATGTGTAATTTATGGACTTTTTTTTTTTAATAACAAACATATAATTCAATTATGTATCGAACATGGATGCTCTGTGAAACATTGTACCATTTTAAAGTCACTATTTAAAGTCACGAGACACACTTACTATTAGGGTGTCAACGATTTTAATCAGTTGATTTAACCCCTTAACTGGTTAATTCTTTTCCGTTCAATAAATTGAAAATAGCGGATTCACACCACTATTATTTAAATAAAATATTCGTAAAACTTAGTCTAAACATTTCCGCCTTTCAATAGTATGAAAATTTTCTTAAAAATAATAGTGGTGTCAAAAAGCTTTAAATGATGAAATAAGCAAATTGGTCTTGCCCGAACGCCGTTCGGGCAAACCAGTTAAGGGCTTAAATCAGCGATTTATATATAGCAGACAACATGATTTCTAAAAGTATAGCGATAGCGATAAAGAACTTATGTTACCGTAACCTCTGTGGAATGTACTTTTTGGTGGTTCTTAAATTCACATTTCAATAACACGAAAGTTTGACACAGTTTCTGATTAATTTTCAACTGTAAAGGTATAAAATTGACAAGCCTTGATTATTGAAAAGATTTAGAATCGAATAGCGTTTTCCATTTTTGGTAAATAAAAATACTTATATATTTGTTGAGATATAGGAGATTATTGCATATATTTCTCCCTTCCTATACTGTCGCTTTCGGAAATTCGATTTAACTCGCTAACTTCGACAATATTTTCCTAAATTGCTGGTATCCAAAAATTGTTAACACTATTCAATTGCATAGTTTCTGAATAAAAACATCTGCTAATCTTATGCGTTTTCGAAATGAAATGAATTCAGAAATGTATCAAAAAGTTCTTCGAGAACAAAATCGATCAAACTATTAAGGCACAGTTTACTTTTATTATTTTTACTGAATACTTAAAAATTTAATATAAAGAAAATTGCAGAGTGTTGCGCAGATAAAATTAATTAATTTAAAGCACTTTAATTGCAAAATATTGCAATATAATATTTAACCTCTTCAGTCCCTGAGTACTCAAATGGGTACATCAGTTTTGTCCCATTTTATTAATGATACTCAAATATAAATGAAATTTCGATATAAAAAAAACCATGTTTCGAATTCTAAGATTCGAGCTAATGAAAATAAAACAAAAATCTCGCTCTGAAGTCAAACGAGAGAAGAAATAATTCAGTAATAATTAAAAATACTGTAATAATCGCCAGTAGCGAAGAGAGATCTAATTGTGTATATAGTGTACACGCCATAAAATAATAAATTTTAGTTAAAATTTTGAATTTTATTTATTTATTTATTTATTTATTTTTTTTTTTTTTACTATTTTTCCCATTATTAGAATATAGATTTCAAATATTTTTTTGCCTTCAAAGTTAAAAAAGAAAAAAAAATCGTACAGTGAAAGGTTAAAAGAATTATTTTTTGAAATTAAAAATTTTGTTTAGTTTTTGAGTTTTCAAAAAGTTATTATATTTGCATTTGTATTTTTTCCCTCTTCTTTTCCCGAATAACTGAATAAATGTTATCGGCAAGTTGTTTTTCGCATTGCTTTTAACCGTCGTTAACATCGCATTAATTTAATGAATCCGTTATGTTGTTGACTTAAATTGGCAAATAATTTACTTGACGTTGCTCCTTTTGTGCTGGTGCTGAACGAATAATATATGTATATATTTTTAAGTGGGTTATTATGTTGTGTTATTAAATTTCATGTGCACAGGATGTGCTTTTATGTCGAAATTTTAAAGTTATATTTTTCTTGCATAAAATTGAGATAAACGCAACTTAGTCAGCGGCCGTATCATCTTGTAACTCTTTCTATTCAGCCAAAGTTTTTAGTTAAAAGAGTGAGAAAGTAAAATCTAAGCAGTTAAAAATGAATGAGTTCCGTGATTTTTTTTTAAGTTTTTTTTTCTGTTTTTCTTATTAACACTTTCCTTAGATAGTTTTAATATTAAAGAGAATAAGAAATGAGCTATTAGACCAGAAATAATTCCATGTACAATTTTATTAAACACGTTTTAGACAACGCATACACGTTAGAGATGAGTTCGAGCTCACTTTTTAGAGCCCGAGCCCGAAACATTCTGTGCCATCAGAGCCCGAAGCCCGATGATGAAAGTATACAATAGAAGAAAAAAAATCATAATACTTAAATATAATAGTTGTTCTAAATTAAATCCCTTTTTTAAACAACTTAGTACTTGGAAATAACTGTTAATGTGTGTATATGTGTGTGTGTATAATGGTCTATTTACTATAAAAGATGTAAATCTTAAATTATAATTGACACCTTTCTCAAAACAATCTTTTTTAATTCTCGCGTTTCTGAAAATCAGCTTAAGTAAAAAAAAAAAAAAAAAAAAAAAATTCATTTTTTTAATGTTGTTGTCGTATAAAATTAATGTTATTTTCATTTAAAAAAATTTACAGATCTTATTCTAATGCTGGTTGACTAAAAGCAAAAGAAAATGTTAATTTCCTGTTAGATCTCTAAAAAAATAGTAATAAATAAACGTTCCAGTTAAAGATTATCTTAATGGCGTCATATAAAATCTGCATTCTCGTCGCTGTCTATGTGAGACATAAATAAATAATAATAAAAAATAAAATAAAATAAAATAGCCTTTTAACATTACAAAAGAAGTAGGAAAAAAAACACGATTTCTATTTTTCTTTTATTTTGATCAAAATATAGCATTAAAATGACTTGAACCGGAAAAAGTAATTTTAAAGTTCTTTTTCTACATGATAATAAATAAAATCGCCAATTTCAGAAAGAATGACCCCATGTCATCTCTAATACTCTCATGCAAAGTTCTTAAATATCATATTACATCAAAAATGTCTGGTAATTCGATATAATCCGATATTTTCAAACTAGCCAATTTACTATTAACAATAAACATTTTCAAGCATATTATAAATTAAAACTAAAACATATTGAACTGAATATGAAAACTTATTATATTTAAATTTAATAATAAAGCTTGGAAAAGATATTTGTTTTCTTTAGCTTAAAAAGTCGCTACGAAAGACTAAAAATCTTTATCTGTAGAGTGATACAGTTACTAACAGTGGAAAATTACATTTACACTTGTTTTGACTGAAAATATCAAAATTATCTTGTTCTGTGATATTTTGAAAATAATTTTCAAATACAGTAGAACCACGCTAATTCGGATCTCCGTATAATCCGGATCAATCTCGCCAGTTTTTAATTTAAGAAGCGATCGGTAAAATTTCGATACGTTTCATTTTCGTATTCTGAATAAAAAAGTCTTTTCTGAAATATTTTCGGAAGAACACCTTAAATCTTTCATTTATACTCTTTGATGTTACCTTTCAAAGAAACAACAGTGCATCACTTAAAGTCTGCAAGCAAGTTACTGAGAGTACTCACCGAAAGTCGTGGAAGAATTTATGGTCTACAAATTGTGATTTCTGGAATAACAAGCGTGCTTGAAACAGAAGAAATAATAGGCGAGAATGAAAAGGAAATTACACCTGAAGATTTTGTGAATGTGTTAAAAACTGATGGTTGCTGTGATGTTGATATCCCCGACGTTAGCAATTGAATGAACCAGAAAAATAATGAAGTTTACGCCTCACTTACAGATGATGAAATAATAATTTTTTATACAACTGAAGAAGTTGAAAATGAAGATGATTCAGACGAAAACACTATTATCAATGATGATCAACCAAAAGTTAGTAGCCATAATGAAGTAACAAACCATTTACAACAATTAATGGTTTATTTTGAACATCAGATGGAGACTACACCCAATAAACTAATTATGCTCAATCGAATGCGTGACAGTGTGGCACGCAAAAGGTATACAAAACTGGCACAGCAGAAGATCACACATTTTATAATTACAAAATGGACATTTTTACTGTCTGTAAATGTTCAATATGTTTAATATAATGGTGATTTTCTGTAAATATGTTTTATTTTATTTCATTTATTTTTCATTCTCCTGATTATCCGAATTGGGTCTGGTCCTAATTAATCCGAATTATCGGGATTCTACTGTATACAAAATATGAAATATCTTGATATTTTGGATGCAAATATCGGATGTATATCATATATATTCAGGGAAATTTATCAACAAAACCCTTCACACGTTTGCAATAAAGAAAAAGAAAAAAAAAAAAAAAAGAGAGAGAGGGAATAGAAAAGAAAACTGTCTTCATATTCGAATACGGCACATTTCAAACATACGAATTCAAGAGAAGAAAAATAAAACGCAGAGAAAATCTACACTATATCGTAAATGGAAATAATCGTATTGGACAAACGAAGCCACTTAACGGAGGAAATCAACACTTCACTTTATTTGCATTTATCAACAACTGAAAATAAAATAATTTGTTAACTCTTTTGACTTAATCGCTGTGAGAAACCGATGTGGTTCTTTTGAATATATGCTACATATTAGTTTAAAGTAAAGGTTTAGTAATTTTTAAATTATTGCATGTGCAGAGTTGCTATTCGCGATAATGTGCAGTATTTTTTATTATAGGAGTCTCTGCAATTAGCTGTTGCTTTTATATTTTATTAAAACCACAATTTTCTAACTTTAATAGTCGTAGTAGATTTCTTTCTTTATTTTTCTCGCTCGCGTTATATACCATAAAGTTTTTTGTTTGGAATTAATGGTGTAAATAAAATACGAGCTGTTTCTAAATGAATATCAAAGTTTTAACGCTTATTTATTACATAAAACTTAAAATTATACTTAATGCATAAAAGGAAAAAGCAACTCAAACAGTTTTCTTAGAAGCTTACAAGTGTTCAATGTGAGCACCTTTCATTACACGGCACACATGAAGTCGATAGCTCATTTCTACCCAAACTTAGATTAGTGTTTGTGAGGTCATTGTTGCAGCAGCTACAATGGTCAGCTGGTAGTGGAGGCACATAACACGCAATCCTTTATCAAACCCCACAGGTAGAAATCACATGTAGTGAGATCGGGTGAACGTCTGAACAGAACTTCTTTGCTAATCAACGTTTGGGAAGAACTGAGCTATCGACTTGATGTGTGCCGTCTGTCGAAAGGTACTCACATTGAACACTTGTAAGCTTTGTACGTAAAACTGTTTGAGTTGCTCATTCATTTTATGTATTAATTATAATTTTAAATTTTATTTAATAAATACTACCAAGCGTTAAAACCCCTATATTCATTTTGAAAACACCCCGTATAATAATTGCCAGACAATGATTTTTATATATTAAGGTGCCAGTCCACTGATCCCTCCCAGATTGCAAAATCACGTTAACTACGAAAAAAAAAATGTAAGTAATTACTAATTAGTTACAGTAGCGTAGCTATGTTTTTTGGCGCCCGGGGCAGCAAGAAATTTTGCGCCCTCGCCCCAATATAGATATATAACAATTTCTCTCAATTTGGTGCCCCTAGGCCTCGGCGCCCGGGGCGGACGCCCCCCTTGCCCCCCCCCCCCCCAGCTACGCCACTGATTAGTTAAGATTAACAATATGCGAGTTTCACTATCAGTATTTAGATGTTTTATACTGACGAATTTCTTCTTTTTTCTTTGTTTAATGACGCTTTTAAATGTAAAGTTTTTAAGCCTTTTTACTCGGTGAAAACTTTCAAATTTAATCACTTAACCCTTTCCGGCACAGTGTGCCCAGTCCGGGACCCCTAATTTAAATCCAAACTTGCAAACCACACCAGTAATATTTTAATAAAATTATACACTTACAATGAAAGCTTAAATTTAGTAATTCTTAATTTAAAATAAAAAGTAGTTTATAAATTCCTGTGTCAGTTGATAACTTCTCAAAAGTTTAAATTGATAAGTTCCAAAGACACAAGTAAATATGATAGCAGGCAAGAATATGAAAAGCTGAAAAGGAGGAAGGCGAGCTAAGAACGTAATAAGAGCGGAAAGGTGTCTTTTTATGAAAGCAAAGACTATATTAAAAATTTTTGAGTTTGTGGTAACTATGTCAATCGAAACTAATTCGGAAAATGTGAGATATGGCTTCTAATTAAGTGATTTTTCAGTAAAAATTTTTTTAACTTCTAATATTTCATGTAACGGAAACATTCTGATATTTATAAAAGTTTTGTAAGATCAACATGTTTAGATATTGGTCTAATTGGAAATTTTTTAAACGCCTAGCTTAAAAAAAGGTTGATGAAGCCAAAGAACTATTTTGTTTAACAATGTGTAAAAATCTGAAAATTCATTATTTTAAACTCTTTTTATGCTGTCAAAGAGACCACAGTTAAATGTTATCAAATGTTTAAAAAATAAATGTTAACATAATTTTTTACATACTGATTGGGGTATTTAAAAAAAAATGAAATAAATATTTCATTTTCATTCTTAAAAATTTTTTATTTATTATATGAGTAAATTGATTACATCAACATCTTGTAAACTAACTATATTTTTTACAATGCATGTTTAGATTAGGGATGCATCGAGTATTCGGTATCTATTCGGTATTCGGCTATGTTACCGAATATTCGGTTAGGCCGAATATCAAACTATTCGGTTGAGCCGAATATCAAACTATTCGGCCTGCCGAATATTCGGTTTGGCCGAATACCAAAGTATTCGGCCAAATCCAATACTTAATATAGCCTTTTAAAACGCATTTTTAAAAACTTTTCACAATTACTACTTTTAACTGTCAATTTATAAATATATTTAATATAATTAGAAAGAAAATCATATTTAAATAAAATAGAATGTTTTTATATTATTTGCTGTTTGTAAAGTATAACTTAAGAAAATTGACCATGAGAAGGCTTAAAATGGTGATTGATTAGGATTCTACTTAGGAATAAATGATGTGAATGCAGATGCAAGTTCCTAAATTTTATTTAGTAAATAAACTGTTTTTTGCTTTTCCCAAATAAAAGTCCTTAAACAAGAAAGAAAACTTTTGAGATTAGTAATAGTTATCAGGACAATTTTTGTTAATGAAACCATAATCATCTTATTGAGTCATAAATACATTGTATTTTATCTCATTCTAGGTCAAACTTATGTTTTCGTTTCTTGCATTAACAATAAACAAGATATCATAACTATATTTTTAACTCGCATGTTTTGATTTCTGTAAAATATGATATGATATGATAGGAAGGATTGAAAATGCCACCATTTATAAGAAAAGAACTATGAGCTAGACATTCCTATTCCTTTATTCATAATTAAGTTGAAAGCATACTTATTTTATATTGAAAAAAATCTGCCTTGAGTTATTTAAAAAGAACAATTATGAGAATGTACAGTTTTTGTTAGCCATTTTTTCAATATTCCTCTTTGCTTTTAAAATGTTTTTCAATTCGTAGAAGAAATCTTGAAATTTAAAATTTTATTAATTAAAAAAGTCTCATAACTGTGCTTCTTAAATAAATAAAGGCAGAATTTTTTCAATACTAAATGTTCTTATAAAAAGCTCTTGTTATCAAAATACATAGCTGCCAACTTGTACGGTTTGGCCGTACAATGTACGGATTTTGTTCGAAGCGTACGGTTGTACGGATGAACAGTACGATTGTACGGTTTTGCGCATGGGAAAAACAATCACAGAGAAATTCGAATTTCATGAAAGGGTCGCCGAAAAAGCGCACATTTCGTCAATATTTCGTGGGAAAACGCCGATTTCATCAATGTTTTTGTCAACGAACTTTGTCAAAAGATCGCTGAAAAACGCGAATTTCGTGTACGGATCGCGGAAAAATGGCGATTTTGTCTAAAGATTGCGGATATAAAGCCGATTTCATCAAAATTCGCGGGGGAAAACGCCGTTTTTGAGAAAAGATCGCGTAATAATGCAAATTATGTCAAAAGATCGTTGGAAAAAATGCCGATTTCCACAAAAAAATCATGATAAAACACAGATTTTGCTAAAATATCGCAGATTTCGTATAAAGATCGTGGGAAAATGCCGATTTCGTCCAAAGATCGCGGATAAAATGCTGATTTCATGAAAAGATCGCGCACATTTCGTGAAAGGGTCGCGGAAAATAGTGAATTTTGTCAAAGAATAGCAGGGAAAATGCAGATTTTGTTAAAAGATCGTTGAAAAAACGCTGATTTCATCAAAAGATCGCATAAAAAACGCGAATTTTGTGAAAGGATCGCTGAAAAAATGTGCATTTCATTAAAGATATTCAATAAAAATGCATAATTAAGCCGGTAGATATACTCACCCTCTCAACTGCTGGAACCTTTCAGGAAATTTGCTGTGAATTTAATCTGCCCTTATCGATTACAGATAATCATGCAGGACAGTTTTTTGGAAAATTGTTTCCAAAGTAAGAAATTGCAAAAACATTTTCTTGTGCAACCTTATGTTTTTTTTTTTTTTTTTTTTTTTTTTTTTTAATATAAATAAATATAAAAGTAGCCTAGAAAATATTGTTATGAAATGATATTACTTTTTGCATTGCATATTATGCATTTGCATTGCATGTTATGACTATTTAAGCATATAGAAATGCATCATGAAAATTGTAAGGATTTCAAAATTGACATGTTGGCAGGTATGAAAATATAAGTTTCTCTTATTAAATATTATGTAAAATTGTTTTGAAAAGTAACATTTTAATAATTTTAAACTTTGAAATATAAAAAGTATTTGGAAAGCCGAATATTCGGTATTCGGCCGAATAGTTACTATTCGGCTGGCCGAATATTCGGTATTCGGCCCAACAATTACTATTCGGCTTGCCGAATATTCGGTATTCGGTTCAGCTGTCGACCGAATATTCGGCATTCGGTATTCGGCCAAAATCACTATTCGGTGCATCCCTAGTTTAGATAAAAATAATGATTTAGTTATCAAATCTATTTTTATAAGGATCCAATCAACTTTGAAAATTTATCCATCTAGGATTATTTTCATTTTACTAGAGAATTTTTTTAGAATATATTTGAACATTTAAAAGTATTTTTCCGAAGCATATTAAAAGAAAAAAAAAATTGGCTTGCTGCCTTGAAGCACTTATTGTTCTTGTGAACAATCTCTTTTAAGTGATGTCTATTTAAACCCTCTCTCTAAAGGGCAAAAATTGCCTGTAAAAAAGATGTGGCTACACGCGCTTGATTCGTCTTCTCTGTCTTTGGATCTTCTTTTGAGACACTGGGATTTATTGAAGAATAAAGAGGTAAGGTGAAATTATTAAAATTCAGTTTTCCCTGTAGAATGCTGCACAAGTCGGGCAACCCGATTCAACCCAACCATTCAGTTTGGTTCGGCTCGCTGCGTGCTTTTTTCTTTATAGATTTCTTTGATTTCGGATCAGACTCAACTGTAATTTTTGGGGGTTTGGCTTAGAGGTCTGCACGGCTGGAATTTTCAGGCCCGGCCCGGAAAAATGTTAAAAATTCGGCCCGAACCCGACCCGGCTCAAGTGAATTTCAACAGAATATTGATCTTTACTCTTACGGAAGAGTTAGACAAAAAAAAAAAAAAAAAAAAAACTTATCTGTCTTTATTTTTTTTATTTTATTTTTCATGTTTATAATCTCCATTTATGCAAAAGTGCCGTAGGTTACGATATTTACGCTTTCAGTGAATCTTTGTTGTATGCCCGGGAGCAGAATCGGCGCAACGCTGCGACGCACGTTGCAGACTCTTGGGAAGGTCTGCAGACTTTTTTCAACTTTTAAAAATTTAGCAAAAGTTAAAAAATTTCGGTCCTAAATCTAAAAATTTGGACATAAAATGTATCGCGAATTTCGGCAAATAGTCTTTGAAAAGAAATCAATTTCGTCATAGATCGCGGAAAACACGCGAATTTCGTCAAAAAATCACAAAAAGGCAAATTTTTTCAAAAGATCACGAAAAAACGGCAAATTTTCTCAATAAAATGTGAAAAAACGACAAATTTCTTCAAAAAATCGCAAAAAACGGAAAAATTCTTCAAAAGTTCACGAAAAAACAGCAGTTTTCGTCAAAAAAAATCACGAAAAAACGGCAAATTTTTTTTCAAAAGATCGTGAAAAAACCGCAAATTTTTTCCAAAGATCGCGAAAAAACAGCAGTTTTTGTTAAAAGATCGCGAGAAAACGGCAGTTTTCTTAAAAAAAATCACGAAAAAAAAAACGTCAAATTTCTTCAAAAAATCGCGAAAAAACGTCAAATTTCTTCAAAAAATCGCGAAAAAACGACAAATTTCATCAAAAAATCACGAAAAAAAACCCTGCAAATTTCTTCAGAAAATCACGAAAAAACGGAAAATTTCTTCAAAAAATCGCGAAAAAAAAATGACAAATTTCTATAAGAGAGAGCAAAAAAAAAAAAAAAAAAAAACGGCAAATTTTTTCAAGAGATCGCAACAAAACGGCAGTTTTCGTCAAAAGATCGCAAAAAAGACATCTTTCGTCAAAAGATCGCAAAAAACGGCAGCTTTCGTCAAAAGATAACTATAAATCGGCAACTTCTTCAAAAGATCGCGATAAAAACAAGTTTTCGCCAAATGATCTAAAAAAAACGTCAAATTTTGTCAAAAAAAAAAAAAAAAAAAAAAAACCCTGAAAAAAAATCTACATTTTGTCAAAAGACCACGAAAAATGACATCGCGTCAAAAGATTGTGAAAAACCCACAATTTTTGAGACTCCCCCTCCCCCTCCTTTCTCTTTCGGACAATGTATGAGGTGTTAAAAATTCTGAGAACAAAGGCAACTTCTTTTTAAAAGTATATTTTTCTATGTTTATCAGTTTATCACAAATACTTGGGAAGCTTGAGTGCATATAATATAATGCGAGGGATTGGTCTGCAGACTGTTTTTTAAGTTTTTACTTGCGTTGCAGACTGCAGAAAAAAATTCTGCTGTTGGGGTTGTATGTAAATGTTTCAGTTATCATTAGTATTATTAATCCATATTCCATGTAATGGAGACAAAAAAATCTAAAAAATGGTATATGGTAAAAGTAAAATCTTCTAAGACGGAATCTCATTGGAAAGAAAAAATACATCCCTTCTTAGCAGATGCAAATGTTTAATATTTTTTTTTTCTCCTGTATTGCTGTATTCATTTTGCATCGATGAGTAGTTTAAAAGAAATTTGCAGTTTTCAGTTTAAAAGAAAATTCCATCATAATCATGGTTTTTTCATGTGTTTAAGTCTATTTTAAAGTGCCTAGCAGGGTTGCCATGATTTAAATCAACTGATTTAAATCAAGATTTAAATCTAGATTTAAATCAACTGATTTTTTTAAAAAAATCATTTGATTTAAATCAATTTTTTGCAATTTCACATGAATGCACATATCAAAGGAAAATTTTGGGTAAAAAGTTAGAAAATGTATTGGATAACGATAGAATTACAAAATTTAAAGCAAGATATGAACAAACTATTAATGGCTGTCATTTTGCTGGAGTTTTATTAAGGTTCTTTCTTTTAAATCAAAATGAAATGAAACTTAATGTAAGGAAAAATAATGAAGATTTGGCCCCTCATTAAAGAAGATTGTCTAAATCTTCTCACCACTGTAGCACATTTTCAAGCAAAAAACGGCCCATTCCAAAAATTACCATTGCTTGAGAAAAAAGTTTCTGATATTGTGACAGATTATGATTGGCGGAAATCCTTTTATGTAATGGGAGGTAAAGAGAGAATCAGCGAAATTGAAATTGAATTTACTTACCAATTAACAACAACCGTGGCTTCATCTACTGGAGTAAAAAGACAATTTTCTTCTTTTGGAGTAATTCATTCAAGCCTTCATAATAAATTAGGAGTAGACAAAGCTTCTAAATTAGTGTTTTTGTTCAAACAATTAAATCCCTGATTTTTTCCTATTTGCTTAAGAAATATAGAATTAATTGGGATTTTCATCCCTTAATAAATAGCTTTCATTAAATGAATAAAGTAGACTTCCTCAAATCCGCACAGCTTGGGCCCAGAGGTTGTGTGGATTTTAGAATTTTGTGGATTTCTGGTCATGGGTTTGTTTACATTTTTAAACAGTAATTTGATTGTAATTAACCCTCCAAGCGTCTTGCAAATGGGTAAAATTGTAATGTTGTTTTCTCTGTATTTTGTCTTAAATGCTATTAAAATATGATTCTTTCAATATTACATAAAAAATCTTATTTAGAAATATAATTGTAATCTTTGAGAGTCTTAATCATTCTTCAATACTTTGAAAATTCATTAAATTTATAGAATTATAACATCCTAAACATTGCTTATATTGCAGAGAAACCTGGAGCTTAGTGTACGGAATATTACGGGCCAAACGCTTAGAGGGTTAATAATGCAACTGAAGTTAGCGAATGTTTATAATATAATAAAACATTAAAACAATTATGTAAGTTAATAAACTATAATAATAAAAATTTAGATAATTAAAAATGATTAAAATATTGAAAGCAACAAAGATGTAGTAAATAATCAATAATGTATAACTAAATATTTATTAAAAAAATGAGATGCATTTTTTCCTAAATTATTCAATGGAACTTGCCCCATAAAGGTGCACTACTAATTCACATCAATATCATAAAATATAGAAGTTTTATTTCAGGTTTAACCAAACTCAACAATAAAAAAAAGCTTGATGAATGTATAAATGCATTTTGCAAAAAGATTGTGATCACCACTGATATTAGCAATACCTTGAATTTTTTTCAGAAATAAATTTATTCTTCCTTCATGAAAAAGCATGAATTTAGCAATATTAATGAAAGTTACAGATTAAAATATACAAAGAATTGATATAAAAATAAAAAAGTCAAATTTTGTCCCTATAGCTGACCTGAGAGCTTCATTGTTTACATCTGTAAATTATGCGCGGATTTTAGAGAGTTTTTGAATATTAGGGCAGCGGATTTGAGGGAGTCTACTGTATTTAATTTGCTTTTTAAATTTTGCCAGTTTCTATTCATTTACAACATATTTAAATTTATTTCTTTTTTGTTATTTAGTATGCACAATTCAATTACAAAATAATAGAATGGCTTTAGATTAAAGCCTATTATGTTTAATTTTTAGTACCAATCAGTAACTAGAATATAATAGTTTCTTAACTATATAATTATTTCTTATATTATTTTTATAAATTATAACTATTATTTATTCCTTTTTAGTTATTTATTATAAAAAACTACTTCATGTATTGTATAAACATAAAAATACAGTAATTAAATATAGGATTCTAAAAAAATCAAATAAATCTGATTTAAATAAAAAAAAATCTGATTTAAATAAAAAAAAAAATCTGATTTAAATCAAATAAATCTGATTTTTTTTATTTTTTTAAAAAAATCATGATTTTTTTCCAACCCTGGCACCTAGTAATCTATGATTCTTTAAAAAGAATGAATTCTAATGTTTAATTGTTGAATATTGACGACATAAAAGTATATGCCTTTTTTGCAAAAATTTTTGGACCAAGCCAAATTTTACTAATTTATGAACAGACTTGGCACATCGAGAAAAGGATTTTCATACAGGATAATTCAACAGGAACTGATTATTTTGGTCCGTGAAGACTAGGAAGAATGAAATCAGTCTCAGCTTCGTACGGAAAAAATACGTTAGGCCCGGCCCGATACTCCATGAAAAAAATTATGGCCTTACCAGCCGGAAGAATGTTTAAAATTAAATTAATTATTATTAAAAAACTATAATGTTTTACCGTTATTACGGGCATTAATCTCTCTTAGAGCATTTTATAGAAAATTTTGTGTTCTTTGAGAAAAAATTCATATGACAAGTTTTGCTATGGATGCTGCCCAAATGTCGATTTTCCCCGATAATAGCAATAAATCATTACACCTTTTAAGTAATAATTTAATTAAACATATTTCTGGCCTGTCAAACTTAGTCATACCTGGCTCATTTTGTTCATAAGGCTTTTCACTATCAATATACAAATTTTCAATTCCACAATCATGGGACTTTTCATTTCACCAGCTCTCTGACTCAGTTGATTCCCTATTCACACATAACTTAGTTTCCATGCAGGTATAAAGGGATTTCTACAACAATAATATTGTATATGTATATTAATTATTTTTTTATTTAATTGAATTATACAATAAAATATGAAAATTAAGTTGTTTTTTGCAGCTTTCAAAGAAAATAATTATTAAACTTTACCTATATTTTTCAACCACATTTTCATTTCATCATGCTAAGTTTTGATTGATCTGAATGTCTGATAATTCAATTATTTATTTATTTTTATTTATTTATTTATTTATTTTTTCTTATTTCATAGGCTGAAGCACGGTTGGCTGCAAGGAGGCAAGCTCGTGCAGAAGCTCGTGAAATTCGTATGAGAGAGCTTGAAAAGCAGCAAAAAGAGGTATTTAATTATGTAAAATAGTGTATAGTTATATATTTTAAGTTATCTCTATATTCAATTTAATAATTTAGCAAATATAGTTATTGAGTATTTCATTTTTAGGCTGATGAACAAAGTGACAGACATTATGAGCTACTTACAGATGTGTCTCGAAACAGCCGTCCTGCTTTGGAAGCAGTTAGTATTTATTTAAGTTATACTTTTACAGTACTTCTATTGAAAATACATACAAAATTGTTTTTCTTTAATTTATTAGTTTCTTCTATTGAAAAAATATTTTTGTTTTAACTGACTGCAGTTAGTACCATAATATCAAAATGTAATTAATTTAGGAAAGACTTCTGTCTGAGAGAGAAAGTGTGCAAATGATTATTTCGTGTTGTATGCTTTTAATATATTTCTCTGAAAATAAGATTATCTAATATTTAACTTTTGCTCCAAAAGACATGCTATATCTTATATTATAATGCGAGCAAAAATTGTGTGTGTAAATTTTATCTCAAAAACGGCTCTAATGATTTTCGCAGAAATTTGGATTTTACCATTTTCGGGCACGAGAAGACCTTTGGGCTAAGTCACATGTTCGAGAAAATTCGATTATTGGGTCATAATGGGTCAGGATCAAGCTATTTATATCTAGAGAACGGTTGGATCAATTTAGGGAAATTTTGTATCTAATCGTTTTTTGGCACGAGAAAACTATTGAGCTGAGTCACATGTTCGAAAAATTTCGATTAGTGGGTCATTTTTGTGTCATTATGGGTCAAGTTGTTTTTATCTAAAAAATGGCTCTAACGATTTTGATCAAATTTTATTTTTTATTGTTTCGTATTACAAGAAGACCATTGGGTTAGGTAACATGTTCAAGAAAATTCGGTTAGTGGGTCATTTTTGGAGTCATTGTGGGTCATGCTATTTTTATCTAGAGATTTTCTCACGCAATTTTGACTAAAATTGCATTCTATGGTTTTCGGGCATGAGAAAAACATTGCACTAGGTTACATGTTCAAGAAAAAATTTTAATGGGTCATTAAGGGTCTGAATCAAGTTATTTATATTTAAAGAACGGCAGAATCAATTTCATCGAAATTTTGCCTGTAACAGTTTTTTGACACGAGAAAGCTAATGGGCTAAGTCACGATCGTGAGATTTCGATTATAAGAGTCATTTGTGGGTCATGATGGGTCATAATAGGTCCTGGTCAAGCTATATCTAAAGAACAGGTGGATCGATTTTAACGAAATTTTGTATACAACATTTTTTTGGCACGAGATAACTATTGGACTAGGTCTCATGTTCAAGAAATTTCGATTACTGGGTCATTTTGGGTCATAAAGGGCTGGGTCAAGCTATTTATATTCATAAAACAGTAGGATTGATTTTAACGAAATTTTATATACAGCACTTTTTTCGCACGATAAAACTATTGGGCTGGGTCACATGTTTGAAAAGTTCAGATAAGTGTTTCTTTATTGGGTGATTATGGGTCAAATCAATTTTATCTAAAAAAAGGCTCTAATGATTATGACAAACTAAAATTTCCAAATTTTGTATTCCACAGTTTTGGATTACAAGAATACCATTGGATTAAGTCACATGTTACAGAAAATCCATTTAGTGGATCATTTTTGGGTCATTGTGGGTCGTGCTAATTGTATCTAGAAATGACTTGCTCGATTTTGACTAAATTTTGTATTCTATTCTATAGTTTTCGGACATGAAAAAATCCTTGGGCTAGGTCACATGTTCAAGAAAATTCAATTAATGGGTCATTTTGGGTCATAATGAGTAAAGGTCAAGACTATGAGTCAATCAAATTTTATCTGGAAAACGGCTATAACGAATTTGATTAATTTTGTATGCTATCGTTGATGAACTCTAAAAGGTATTAGGTTTGGTCGCATGTTCAAGAAAATTCGATTAGTGGGTCCATTTGAGTCACTATGGCACGCTTTAAGTTAATTGTATCTAAAAAATGGCAAAAATAATAGTGACAAAATTTTGATAATGACAAAGCTAATTATATCTAAAATATGGCTTTAACGAATTTTAACATAATTTTATATTTTACCAGTATCAACCTTCATAAAACCACTGGGCTAGGTCCCATGTTTAAGAAAATTATACTAGTGGGTCATTTTTAGATTCACTGCAGGTTGAGCTAATTTTATCTAAGAAATGGCTTAACCCTTTCCGGCGCAGTGTTGCCAGGTCGGCAACACCTAAAGTTCTCCCTGTTTAGAGACACAAAAACTACTCTAATGGTTACTTTAAATCTTTCTTATGAATTCTAGATGGCAGAACCACATAGATCAAACTCTACTGTTTTTAAATAATAAGTAAAATATTTTACTCTAATGTGCGCTTCACAGCAATGCTCTTCTCACTGCGCTTATCAATGCTGTTCTTATGGGGAGTTACCACTTCGGCAACAGCTGTATAATTAAAATGGTTGGTGCAATCTTTACAAAATTATACCTGTGGACTCCTCTAGGCCTAAATAGATTGCCTAAATTTTTTTTTCTTTAAATTCCAATTTAAAGGGTAGTGCGCCAGAAAGGGTTAAGCGATTTTGATTAACTTTTATATCCTACCGTTTTTTACTGCTGGAAGACCATTGAGCTCAGTCACGTGTTAGAACAAATTTGATTAGTACTTCATTTTGGGTAATAAGGGTCAGGGTCACGAGAATATGTCAATAGCCAATCAGTTGGCGATATTTGAAAAAATATTGGTGACATTCGTTCAGAAAATCGACAATTAAGATTACAAAAGCCGAAACATGTACTTAGTGCCAAATGAAAGAATACTGCCAAATTTGGCAAAAAAATATTTTCTTTCAAAACATGAAGAAATTTCATAAGACATTCTTAAAAGAATCGAAATCTGTGGTTAAGCCAATCAGCGTCGAGTTGAAAATGTGATTTGTATTGATGTCTTTTCGTTTCAAATTTTTAAATGTAAAATTTATGAATATGTACCTACATTATAGTTTTCTTATTGATTGGTTTTGTTAGTAATACTATTATAAATAATACTTTTTATACAGAGAAAATGATACAGTGAGAATATTATATGGAGATGAACACAAAGTTAATTTTGATTGAGCTAAGCTCGGTCTTGCCTGCTAGTATTCATATAAAAGAATATACATTTATTCTTTCATTTGTCCCATCATTGTGGAATTGAAAGCAATTATGTACATCGACATTAAAAATTTGTACTTAGAAAATGAGCTAGCTATGATTGGGTTTGACATGTAAAAAATAAATTTAATTAAATTAATTATTATTAAAAAGCTATAATGAATAACCATTTTCATGGAAAATCAACATTTCACCAGTATCCAAATAATAAATAAAGTAACCACTGGTAAAAATTCAAAGCAAAATAAATGTGTAAATTTAGTACTTTCCACCTCTTTAAATAGGTATGATAGTCTTTGTCAGCAGAATAAAGTTTGCATACCAATTTTCCTGAAAGAGCACAAAGTTTTCTATAAAATGTTCCAAGATTGATCAAAATCAACTATGACAGGAAACCATTATTATTTTTTTAATGATAATTAATTTAATTAAACATAGTTTCAGCATGTTAAATTTAATCTTATCTAACTTTCCTACCCTAGACTTGCTCATATGACTTTTTACTATTGATTTACTTAAATAGTTTTCAATTCCACAATGATGAAGCTTTTGATGTCACCAGCTCCTGGATTATATGGGGCGATTAGATGCCAATATAACAAATGAAATATTTTTTAACCTTAACATCTCAGATTTCAATAAATGGCACAAAACCGGCTGCATAGTAATTCTTTTTACATGGGTGCAGATCAAATTCAATTTTCAGATCTGAAAAAAAAAAACAATACAAAAAAAAAAAAAAAAAAAAAAAAAAACTTAAAAATTTTACAAGTGTAGTTTTTTAATTTAAAATTTTATTAGTTTTCTCAAATGTAAGCATTTAAGTGCAATATAATATTAACAGATGATCCCACAATTTTTTATATAGATATTTTCCTTTATCTATTTATTTTTATTTATATAGAAAATAATCACCTTCTTTTCTTAGTATAAATGTCATATTGATGAATTATAATAAAATACATACCAAAGTTGTTAGATAATTTCAATTTATTTAATTGATAATTACATGGCAAAAATTTCAATTTTAAATACTAAATCATTATTTAAACAAGTTGGAAATTGCACGTGAAGCGTAGCAAATAAGGTGCGTTCGTACGATAACGAAGTTTTAAAAATATTACTCTCATATATCAATCTCATAAAATTGTAAATAGTGAATTACATTTAAAACGCTCATCAAACAATGTTCTCCCTGTACCATTATGTAATGGAATACTTTTGTGTGGCCTTAACACTTTTGTGTGGAATAACAAATGTTCTTTGCACCACAAATTATGTAAAATGTATATTATAATTTGTACTTTATAGTTGCATATCAATTTTATTACGTTCGAATAAGTGTAACACCATTAAAATGCATTTGAAACATTTCCCCCCAATGACCATAATGTAACGGAATACAATGTTTCCCCGTATAACATTATTTAGTGGAATACATTTGTGTGGCCCTGTAATTTAATAATAAATATTCTTTGCATCCCGGATTGTACAGAATGTATATTTTAGTACATACATCATAGATTCATGTCAATTATATTATGTTCAAACGAGTGTAACAACTTTAAAATGCATTTGAAACATTTTTTCCCATTGATCGTAATGTAACGAAATACTTTTGATTGTCCCTGTAATTGATCTATGCATCCGATTTTCATAACATTTGAAATAACTTGACAAAATTATGTAATAATTATACGTTTTAAATTTCAAACTATTAAAATGCATTTGAAACTTTTTTCCCATTGATTGTAATGTAACGGAATACTTTTGATTGTCCCTGTAACTGATCTATGTATCCGATTTTCTTAAAATTTGAAATAACTCGACAAAATTATGTAATAATTATGTATTTTAAATTTCAAACGATTAAAATGCATTTGAAACTTTTTCCCCCATTGACCGTAATGTATTGGAGTATTTTTGATTGCCCCTGTAATTGATCTATGCATCCGATTTTCATAAAATTTTAAATGACTCGACAAAATTATGTAATAATTGTATATTTTAAATTTCAAACGATTCGGTTGGGTAGTTTTTGCATTGTTATATGCGGACAGACGGACGGACTGGGCGACAACAATAGGTGCTACGTATTTAAATAATTACGAATGCACCTAAAGAGAAATATTGAACTGGTAAATTTTCTTTAATAATAATGAGAAAAAATAACTAACTTTTTAAAACTGAAATTAAATATATTTTACATTATTAAACTAGGTTATCAGAATACTAAGAATGTAAGAAAAACATCTTATATCAGGAACTAAGTTCAAAGATATGTTGAGAACACTGCAATTCATGTTTTTGTCGCCTTAGATCATTTGGAAATTGTGTTTTCATTCAATCTCCTTAGAGGCATGAAAGAGTTCCTCCTAAAAGAGAAATTCTACCTTTTTTAAAGCAATTTTGAACATTCTCTGGATTGATGCAAAAATGCAAAGAAAGTTTTGGAAAAATAATGAGGGGGGGGGGTTGCCTGGGGGTGAAATTTAGTAATCTGACAATTTGTCTGTTCAAATCCTCAGAAGTTTGTTCTTGAATTTTTGTGCATAAGAGACATAAAACAAAAGGTGAGCTTATATCATATAAGTATCTGAAAGTCATGTAAATAGGATTGTTCAAAGTAAAAGGAAAATTATTTTTAATAGAATGTTTTGTACTATTTATACAGCACTTTTGGGTAATTTTTGTAATTTTTTTCAAGATGTATTGCTAAAGCATTGATCAATTTAGCAGGGTGATTTTTTTTTAAGGGGGCGGTGAATTTAATAGCTAAACCATTTAGAATAACATTTGTTTTGGAAAATTAATAATTGCGCTTCACATCTTGATCAGATATATTTAAATTTACATCTTTAGTGTTGTTAATATGCAGGGTTGTTTGGTTTAAACCACGCTGGTTTAAACCGTGGTTTAAACCATGGTTTAAACCAAGTGGTTTTTTTAAAAAAACCATGCTGGTTTTTTTTAATTTGGTTTTTTTCCCTTTTCCCTAATGTTTTCATTTATTTTATACATTATTAAAATGTGCAAAATCAAAGTTATGGGGTAGCTACAAGCAAAGCTTAAGACAAATAAAATTTTTAAAGTGACAAACATCTTTAATCAATCTAATTTTTCTTACTAGCTATAAATAGACGTGGCAAAATATTTTTCTACAGTGAACTGTGGAGGATAAAAAAAGGTAGTTAGTTTTATTTTTTAAAACTTTTATTTTTAAAAAAATGTAAAAATGGCATAATGCCAGCCAAAAAATGCAATTTTACTGCTTAGATAGCTTGATTATGATTTACTAAGGATTGTATCATGTATCAAAGCATCAATTATGACATAATCATAAGTCATTCTTTCCATTGGTTACTCTTGTTCTGTATGCTAATGAATGATTGGCTATGAATTTTCTCTGTTCCATAGCTATTGGTTTTAGTAAGCTTTGGTTTTTCTTAAATTGGATTTGAAGTTTTTACATTATTTTTTTTCTGTTTCTAGTTACTTTGTATTGTATTTTAAGAAAGCTACTTATATATATTGAAATAAAAGAATGTCTAAAACTAGAAGAAAGGAAAATACAGTAGACTCCCTGAAATCCGCACAGCTTGGGACCAGAGGTTGTGCGGATTTCTGGTCATTGCTTTGTTTACATTTTTTAAACAATAATTTGAGTGCAATTAATAGTGCAATCGGAACTATAAAGAATGCTTATAATATAATAAAATAAGTAATAAACTAAAATAATAAAAATTTGGATAATTTTTAAAATGATTAAAGTACAAATAGCAAAGGTCAAGTTAATAATCAATAGTGTATGGTTAAATGTATTTTTCCAAAATTATTCAACAAAACTTGCCTCATAAAAGTACATTACTAATTTATATCAATATAATAAAATAAGGATTTTTTTTTTTTTTTTTCAAGTTTAGCCAGGCTAAATAACCAAAAAATCTTGATTTATGCATAAATATATTTGGTAAGAAGATTGTGATTACCAGTAATATAAGAAATTCTTGAATTTTTTCCCAAAAAAAAATATTTTTCTTTGAAAAAAAACATGAATAGAGTATTATTAAGAAAATTACAAATAAAAAAATATATGGAATTGATACAAAACTAAAAAAAATGAAATTTTGTCCCAGTATCTGAAATGAAAGTTTCATTGTTTACATCCATAAAATATGTGTAGATTTTAGAGAGTTGCGGATTTCTGGTTTGCGGATTTGAGGGAGTCTACTGTATCTGGTTTTCATTTGAGGGAATAAGAAATACTTCAAAAACATGAGAAATACTTCAAAAACATGTTTAAGAGCCAAATGTAAAAATTGCATGCAATGTAAATGCTATCAAATTAGCTCTTCTTTATAATACTAGGTGTGATTCATTTTCAGATGCTTTAGATGTTTACCTTAAAGATTGCCCCACTTTACTTAAAATTTGTGTAGAAAATAGGAATGTTATTGATAAAAATATTAAAAAGCTTGTATCTGTCTAATTTTTATTTTAAAAGAAATGTTGAAGATATGTTTAAACTGTTAAATTCTATTGCAGTTGCCCTGGATAATATCTAAAGTAATAAGTTCCATTACTAATGCAGTTTATAATTGGACAGGTCATCAAAAAATATTAAGAGAAAAAAAAATGGTAAATAAAGAAGTCTCAGTTTTTTAGTCCAGGTATAAAATAGCCCTAACATCCATGCCCTTTTAGGAATACATGTTTGAACCACAATACAGTCAAAGTGAACTATGTGAACAAGAAAAAAAGGATACATTAAATTTTACAACACAAAAATATCCATGTAACTCGATGCTTGCACAGATAATAAAATTTAATGCTAAATCTTCACCTTTTGAAGAACAAAGAAACTGAAAAAATAAAATTTGTATTAAAATAATAATAATAATAATAATAATTTTTCTAAGTCTATGTTTCAATTTGTGTAAGCATTACATTCGTTGATGTGTCAAGTAAGTCAATACACATGTATTTTTTAGCATTAATAAAATGCATATTGATATTTTTTAAGTAAATATATGTAGTAAGAGATTAATAATCATTTGTTGATGTTAATACTGTAAATAATTTCTAAATTATGCACAAGAAAACGTTTTCTATTTCAGCTTATTTCTGTTAATTTAGTAAAATATGTTCGTTTGCCCTTTACTATGTTCTTCATTATCAACCTGCATATAATTATTTCTTAAATTATTATCTAAAAGGTTTATATAAGTATACTAATAAATTAATACATTTTTTTTCACACAATGAATATTTCCCTATAGAAATCTAAACTTATAAGATAATTTAATTATAAATTTTTATTCTTTAGTTATTTAATTATCAAAAAATAAATACTAATGTGAATGTTTAACATTAATAAACTATTAATTACATAAAATCCTCATGACTTTCTTAAACAAGTTATTTTTCTTGCAAATGCTATTTAAACAATGATTTGAAAAAAACCCGGTTTAAACCAAAAAAACCCGGTTTTTTGGTTTTTTTCATAAAAACCGGTTTTTATACCAACCCTGTTAATATGTTCTAAGTTAAACAAACATACATGCAGTTACATTTAATTTTCTTTTATAGGTAGCTGTTAAAATGACATTTAAATTATATGAGTTTGGCACCACTGAATAGATGGAAAAAGTTTTCCCACATTTTTTTTCTCATTCCTCTCTTTTATGCCTGTCCCTAGGAAATGGAATCAGTTCATAACTGGTTTCCTATTCTGTTTAAAGACAGAAAACTGTCTTCCCTCATTGCACTTGCTCAGAACAGATGAAATCGCTTTTTGATGAATCTGTTGTGTCGATCCCCAAATTAAGATGGGTAGACACTAACACAAACATAAATGTAAAACTAATTAATCAATGAAAATCATCTCAAAATTTAGGGTCGTATAGTGAATATTAAATACATCATTTGCAATTCAAAAGTAATCTAAAAGGAAAAAGCTGCTGTGGAAAAAGGTAATTAATGACTTAAGTCATGGATTAAATTATAATTTTCATTTTATTTAAATTATAAACTCAAATTAAATAACCATTAGAGAAATATAAAAGTAATTCTAATATTTAACACATGATAGCAAAATACATTTGATTACGACCCCGGGGAAGAATAAAATATATAGGTACCTAAATTTTATATATTCGAAACATAAAGGCCTTGAAAAATGAACTCTTTATTCAGGAAGATAATGGTATGACATCCTCTTAAAAGCATTTTCTTTCCACGATCTTCGTCTCTGTCCATCTCCTTTCCTCGCAGCTCACAAAGTTTTCATCGATGTACTACGCCGCTCGCAGCGTCAAGTACCGATCGACAATTCCTCGCTCCACACTGCCGTTTCGAACCGAAATCTCCGAAGTCACTCACCTTCTCGTCACTCGCCGAATCCAGATCTAAATCTCTCCGATCTGTGTTATTGCCCCTTTTATCCATGTGCCAAATCATTCCATTTCCATGGCTTAGACAAAAGAATCTGTTTGATTGCCGGCATGCATTGTTAGTTATTTCAGTTGTTCAATAAAATTTCTCATTTATTTAAACAATTGAACAGCATTTCCCTTTATAATTTTTCTTTGTTATCAAAATTTTTTATGAAAAGAAAACCACATTGTCCGTCAAAACATCGAACACCTGCCGAGTATGAATACATTATTCGATGTCTGGACCACGTGTGTCTCAAAATATTGAAATATGAAATATCTCTGTATATTTTCAAATTACCTATTACTACAAACTTCCAAAATAAACTTTTTTTTTTTTAATTATTATTTTAAATCTGAATTTCACATACATTAGGGGGAACTGGGGGACATTGATACAGCTTTTTTCAAAAAAATTTTTGGGTGTCTAGAAAGCAGAAACTTCAAGTTATTTTTCTATGTGATGTCAGCAAAGCCTGTGTAGTGTGTTATAAAAATGTACAATCGTTGTTTTATATATTATTTTTGCATGTAATTTTTAAAAAATCAAAAAAAGTAATTTGTATCAATGTGCCCCATCCCCGAAGCAGATAGATACACTTTGACACGTCTGGGAAAAATGGCGACAAAATAACACCAATGCATATCTTTCATAGAAAAATAGTTAGCAAACTATTTTATACATATTTATAGACATTAAAATCACATACAATTTATTTGTAAGTGATATTAAAGCAATCAAAATGGAATGTATAAAGACCTGATGTTCTGGCTGTTCCTTGTCTGTTTGTTGGCTGTGGTAACTTTGTCATATCATCATTTTAACCTCAGAATCATTTTCTTTCTTAGGAAAGGTGAAAGAATTACCAGGTTTTTTGTTTATAAATCGGTTTACAAACAGAATATAAAGGATAATTATATTAAAAATTATGTTTCTAATATAATTATCCTGTACTGTTCTGCAGCTTGTTTCTCTTACTTAACATTTCTCATGTCGATAATACTTTTTCTCTGGAGAATCGATATAAATTTAAGATTTGCCAGGCTGCCGTCCATTTCTTTCATTAATTCTTCTAGCACTAGATATTGTGTAAGTTTGTATGTCTTCTGTTTGCAAAAATACTGTAAAATATTCTAATATAAAGAAATTAGAGCTATTTCACTTAAATAAAAACTAATAGTAGAAATTTTTGACGAAAAATGATTGAATTAAGGAGTGTATGGTAAAACAAAAAATAAAAGATAATGAAAAAATGAACTAGAAAAGGATTTAGGTTGTATCAATGTACCCCGACAAAGACTGTATCATTGTGCCCCATACAGCCATTTTGGATAAAATTAGTCGCCAATCCAACACTTCATAATTTATCTAACAATAAAGAATCAGGAACTGATAAAGAGTAGCTTTACTTGCCAGGGAGAGTATTCTTTTCGGTTTAAAATACTGGAGCAGTTGTATAATACCATTTCAATTGTACAACTCAAATTTACTTTTGACCTACAAAAACAATTAATCACCCATCCCATCCCATTTCATCAAACGATTGAATCATTCCAAAACTTTCTGTATGTAGTTAATTTCACTAGTATCACCTTTTGGAGCTGTTGTGAAACTTCCTGTAATGACCCTGTGTGCTGTACAGGGGGTGTATTAATGTGTCCCAAGTATCAATGTGCTCCAGTTCCCCCTATATTAAATATCTTCTGAGGAATCATATCGGCCGGCACCATGCCAACACAACAAAACCTCCTCAAAAATTATTAGACATTAAAAATATTCACCAGATATAATATGGAGTAATTTGTAAATTGTTTGATAAAAAGAGATATAACCTATTAGCAAGTAAAAACTAATTATTTATATAAAACAACCTATTATTATTTTTTTATTATTATATTTTTTAATTATTTTAGACCCAAAATAATCAACATAACAAATCACTTAGCGTTCTAAATGTATAGATAATAATAATACCACTTGCTTATAGTCTTTTTTTTTTTTTTCCCCTTGCATCTGAAAGAAAGAAGTTGCAGGAACAAATAATTTTATTCCAAATAACCAAGTTGTAATGACGAAAAAAAAGGTATGATATACATGTAGATTTATGATCTCAAATTATATCATGCTATTGATGTAAGAATTATGTGAATCTTTATTTTTATCCAAATTTTCTATCAAAAGTACAAGGTACATAAAATATGCTGATGTACCAATTATGCAAGTAACTATAGTATCTTGTTTTTATTCAAATAAATAAATGAAATAGATAAAATCATCATTAGGAACTTTTAAAAGATGCATTTATTATATTCATAAATAATCTAAGTGTTTACCCGACTCTCAATAATTTTTTTTTATTGTCCATTTTTAGGCAAGAACTCCATCATATATGTCAGGAACTTCCTCCTACGCAAGCTCACGGAGGAGTAGTGAAGATTCCACTGATGCCCTTGACCTGAGAGAGCTTAGATCCTCTTTAGGAGGAAGAGATTTAAAAGTATATTTTCAAGCTTTATATCTATATAATAAAGCCTAAGTCATAAGTCGTGTCATCAACAGTTTCAGGCTGACTGCTTCACTTTTCATATGCCAGACACAAGTGATAAATCGCTAAATATTGTTCTATCAACATCATTTCATTTATATTGTAATAATCCAATTCATGTGACTCTCATAAAGAACTATGAGCTAATTTCATTGCTTTAATATGCAAGTTTAAATTTTGATTTAAACATCAAATTTTTTCAAATAAAACTACATAAAAGTTGCTATGATTGCAAAGGATTTTTGATACTTTTATGTTAGCCAGATGAAAATCTCTCCAACAGGATTTTTTAAACTCACAGTTAGCTTTTTAATATTTTTCACATGATAAATTAAAACAATGCTTTGAAGTTAAAATTAAATATTGTGATTTGTTGCAATATATAATATTTTGCAGTTTGTTTCATTGGGGGGGGGAGGGGGGGTGAAAGTTGTTAATTTTAAATGTTTCAGTTTTAAATGAAATTTTTTTATTTTTAAATAAAATGAATGAAATGATTATATTTTTAATGAAATACAAAAAAATGTGATGGGAACATATTTGGCAATTATTACCTGCACTTTGCTAAATAAAAATAAAGCGTTCTTGATTTCACTATCAGAATTTTTCTGATTTGGCAGAAGATTGTGCAATTAAATTATGAATAAAATTTTTTAGCCAGGATTTGCCTGCCTAAGCATTTTTTTTTCTAGTAATTCCAATATATATTGGTAAAGTTATGTAAAGATTTGATTATTATAAATATTTGAAAAACCTTTTTTATTGCATCCACTTTCTTTTAAGTGTTTCAGGTGTATTCTTTAAATTATACAAAATTTATTACATTCATCTTTAACACTAGAACGGCGGTAGGGGTCATTTTGACACCTGAGCACTTTCGTCCTTGGATCACTTTTGTTTGGTTGGAAGAAATCGTTTGAAATTTTTTGACTTTTCCTAAATAGCTAACATATATTACTTTTTAAAAAATAAGCATTCTAGATTTGTTAGTTTTTGAAATATTTACATGTATTCCTAGAACGGCGGACGGGGGTCATTTTGACCCCTTTGGTAAAATAGTCCTTGTACGCGAAGCATTGTGAAACCATGAGAAAAATTCAGTGATAAGCTTTTTTTCGGATGCATTTATACTGTCTCCCAGAGAAATACAATCCAGGGTGGTCACACTATATTGTTATTTCTAAGATAGTTGTTTTCCTTTGTTAGCTTTTTCCCATTATTTTGAAGAAAATATTTCAAAAAAAAAAAAAAAAAAAAAGCAGGTGCAGGGTTTTTTATACTTACATTTCTTTTCACAAATAGACAAATGTATTTTCGCATTTGTTACTTTTGTTAGTTCAGATTACTCGCAGCAGGTGGTAACCGTAGAGGAGGGATTTTATGATTTGAGTACGAATTCCATTGTTCCTAAGGCAGGCAGTTGAACGTATATCTTCCCGCTTTCATCGACAAAAGGGTGTCAATTGTATGGCCATAATCCCTTTCTTTGCACCTGTCTGTTTTCGTTCTCGCAATAAAAGAAACATAGATGAAGCCGGTGAAATGAATCCAAGTCCCTGTGTGGAACGCGCGAATACCAGTGACAGTTTGTCGGGAAAATTCTGCCGTCACATTCATTATCGTCTTATCTTTATTCTGTGAATGATACGCTGAAACATAAAGTCTGTCGTTTGCTGATATTCTGAATTTTTTCCATCTTATTTTCAAATTTAACAAAATATGTCTTATAAGAGAAAAAGAGGTCTTACTAATGAAGGAATTAAAAAATTGTTGCAGGAGCTCTCTGAAAATGAGTCTGACGGAGGTGAAAATGATAATTTTTCTGTAGAATCTGAAGTTGAATTTCAGACACAAACTATTAGTGAATCCGAGGACAGTGATGTGAACGAAGAACAGCTAAGCAGAAATAAACGAAAAAAAGCGGATCAGGGTATTATCAAAACTGTTTTCACTGCCACTGATAACACTATCTGGAATGAAATAAATTCTAAAAATTCAGCTTGCGGCCGTGTTCCTGCTTATAATGTTCCAAAAAAAAAAAACGGCGGGACCAACATCTTTTGCAAAGACTCGTGTTTTTGAGGACAAAGTGTCTAGTGCTTTCAAGCTTTTCATTGACGATGCTATCTTGTTGCATATAAAGAAATGTACAGGATCAGAAGCTCATCGACAACGTGGAAATAACGACTGGAGTTTATCTCTAGCTGACTTAGAGGCTTTTGTTGCTATATTATATATTCGTGGAGCAACAGGAGCAAAGGGTTTAGATTTATATTCATTGTGGTCTGAAGCATGGGGCATACCATTTTGGAAAGAAACTATCTCAAGAGATAGGTTCAAGGAATTAAAAAGATTTTTGAGGTTTGACGAAAAAACAACAAGATCTAGTCGATTACAGACTGATAAATTTGCTCTTGCATCTGAAATGTGGAATAAATTTATTGAAAATTGCAAAACATGCTACCGACCAGGACAAAATATTACAGTTGATGAACAGTTGTTCCCATCTAAAGCTAGATGTAAATTTACGCAATATATGACAAATAAACCTGATAAATTTGGAATAAAATTTTGGTTATCTGTTGACGTTGATACTAAATACCTCTTGAATGGATTTCCTTATCTAGGAAAAGATGAAACAGCAAATCCTCAATTACGTTTATCTGAAAATGTTGTCATGAAATTAACAGATCCCCATCTATACAAAGGGAGGAATATTACGACAGATAATTACTTTACTAGCATCAAATTAGCTGAAATGCTAAAATCTAAAAATACAACTTTGGTTGGCACAATGAAAAAGAACAGAAGAGAAATTCCTATAGCTTTGAAAAATATGTGCAGCACTCTTTATTCATCGAAGATAGTGGAACATGATAATATGACACTTACCATCTATCAAGCCAAACGAAACAAAAGTGTTTTTCTATTGAGCTCATTACATTCTACTGTAAAAACTGAGACAGCCTGAAAAAGTTGCCAGATTCAATAGATTATTACAACGCAACAAAGTGTGGTGTAGATATTCGTGATCAGATGTGCCGAAAATACTCCGTTAAATCTGCTTCTAGACGATGGCCTGTACATATCTTTTTCAATATTTTGGATCATGCAGCTTTGAAGGCCTGGATAATTTATAAAAGTGTAACAGGCAAGCCCATCCGTAGAAGAGATTTTCTATTGAAATTAGGAGAGGAATTAAGAATGGTTCTTATGGCTTCAAAACTCCCAAAGATCCTTCCTGAATCTTCAGAAAAAACAAACGAAAATAAAGTGGATATAAAGAGAAAAAAGTGTCAAGTACAGAAATGCAATGGAAACAAATCTCAAGAATTTTGTGCATCGTGTTCCAAAGTTGTGTGCGGAAAATGCACTGGAAAAATTGCTAAAAATTATTTTTGTATCAATTGCATTAATGTCTAATACATGTACGGAACTATGTTAAGCATTAAAAAAATTCAAACGAAATGCTTTAGATATAAACCATTCAGCTACATTTATAATGAAATAAAGGAAACAGCAGAATACGTTTCTCATTTATTGGATTCAGAGTGTGGTTCATTCGGCGAGTAAGTAGATTAAAAAAAAATTATTATTTTATAAATTGTGCTTTATTTTAGTTAACATTGGTTTTAATTTTTGAAAACATTTATTTTAAACCATTTTTTATGTCAAGTTAATGAGTTTTTTGAGTAGTTTAGTATGTACCAAATTGATCACCTTGCAGCCGTTACATACACAGTACTTTAAAAATTAAATAAAATATCGAGTAATATTAACTATAAATTATGAAATACAGGGAAATTACATATTTGTCACAATGTATGCCATTTAAAATTGTTTTATCATTGTTATTTCAGTAGTTTCATCGAGGGGTCAAATTGACCCCCTCCGCCGTTCCAGTAGGTAAAATTTTGCCGCCGTTCTAGTGTTAAAATCGGAGAGTAACATAGATAGAAAATGCTGATGTTTAAACAACTTCCTTTGTTTGTAGTTAAAGCCTTGTATGTCACAGACACAGACCTTTTGAATTGCATAGGTCTTGAACACATGTCAATCAAGAGCTGATGTAACGTAAATGTCGATTAACCAATTAAAGTAAATGTTCCTGTGTCCCTGCTTGAAAAATATTATAAGCCCCAATATATTAAAAAGAACTAGCAAGAAAAAAATAAAGATCTTGCTGATTTTGAGATGCCTGAACAAACTATAACTTTGTGGATTCAGAAAATCAACTTAAACGATGCATACAACCTGCAGTTGAAATCGTGAAATTCACAGTAAGATATAGCTTCAAAATATATGTGTTTGATCCCAGGTCATCACATATAAATATAACGCAAATCTTATCATCATGAATGATCATCTCTGAAATACTGAACCAATTCAAACTTAAAACACCATGTCGACTTTGTCAGTATTTTGGATGACTTTGTAGCCTTTTATATTTATTTTAAAAATGAAATACAGAAGCTTGCAAGTTTTGTCGTCACAATAACATCCTAAATACTGTATAAATTTCATTATAATTTGGACAGTGTAATTTAAATTATCTTGCATGCATCTTGAGTGAATTGGTTTATTATGTATATACAAGGTTCCTACACTACTAGAATGCAGGAAAATGTCAAGTGCTTAAAAAGTCAGGAAAAATAGCAATTTTTTTTTTCTAAAATCTGGAAAAGTCAGGGAATTTCTTTTGTGTCTTGCTATCATGTGATAGAATTTTCTTGAGTTCCAAAGTCCATCTGCAAAAAATTTCAGATTTTTCACTTGCAAATAGAATTTTTGATAAATTCACATTTTTAACATAAAGATCTTTTAGCTATACAAATTTTTTAAATATTTACATAAGAAAATTACAAAGTAAGCAAAAAAGAACTGGGAAAAAGAACAGTTGTAGCTAAATTTAAAATGTTAAAAGACAAAAAATTTAAACACAACAAATTGCTTCTGAAATAACACAAATAAAATTTTCTGATGAACAGAACTGTCTAAAAAAAATTTTAACATTTGATGTTATAAATTTAGTTATTTGACGAAAAAGTTACTTTAAATACATCTGAATTGTATTTTAGTGGGGTCTTTTATTGTTTTTAATTTATTATCATATTTGTTAAATAATCTATCAATGTATTCTCTTTTGCTGTGTATTCAAATTTCTAAAAATGTTGTGCATTGTTGGGCAGGGAATTTTGGGAAATATGGCGTGGAAAATTTGGGGAATTTTGTTATTCAAATAGGGTATGAACTCTGATATAGTTCTTATAGATCAGACACATGGATGGACAAAACCAAAACATTCAAAACTTGAAACTTAAAAACACCATTGTGGCTTCTGAAATAATGAACCAATTCATATCTAATTGGGACAAAGTATTGAAGTATCCCTCAAGTATCTTGGATGAATTTGTTAATCAAGTGTTGCTTTTATAGTTAATTTACATGAACACACAAAAGCTTTTGAATTCATGAATGATTTGGGTTATAGTAAAGTCTACAGCTGATTTTTAAACTATGATGTCATCAAATTTTTAAATTTTCATATATAATTGCCTTATATTTAATCAATTATATTTAGTAAGCAAGTTTAAAATTTCACTGCAAATTTTCTTTTGAATCAAACTAGTTTACTTAGAAGGGCTTAAAAACAATTTGTTTTAGTATTAAATTTGATGTATTTCAAGTAAAATAAAGAACAAAGAAAAACATATTCTTTTGACTGAGTAAGAAGGTCTTGTTTATATTTTATTATGTTATTTTAAATTTGGTAAATTAACATTTTTCTTCTGAACAAAATAACCATATTATTAGTTTTAATTAATTAAACATATGTGTTTTTTAAATTCTTGTACTTTCAATTAAGAAAATATATACCGTAAATATTATGTGTGTGTATATAATGGTTATATATATACATTCATTATTCAGCTATATTTATTATTCTCATACATAATTTCTGAAATATTTTTTCTATTTTAGATCCAACTTAGTGATCTTGAAGAAAAGTTTCGGAAGGCTATGATCAGTAATGCTCAGTTGGATAATGAAAAGTCGGCATATATTTATCAAGTAGAAACATTAAAAGATGAAATAGAAGAAATGGAAGAAAATTTAACTCAAGTACAGAAAGACTACAGAGAAAAGAAACGGGTTTGTTGATTTTATTTGTATAATCAAAGCATAATTTTACATAATCAGTTTAGACCTCTTCAAAATTATTATTATAGTAACAAAATTAGAACATTTTTTTCTCTTTTCAAATTATTTCAAGATTTGATTTGAAATTATGAAAGTATGAAAATATATTATCTTGTACTTTGCTTTAGTCTCTTGAAAAATAATTTTGGTAATATCTTGTAATAGTTGGTTTTATCTTTTTTTTTTTTTTTTTTTTCCCAATATTTTTTTTTTTTTTTTTTTCCAATAATTTTTGCCAATGTTACTGTATGAGTAGCTATGTTTAATGTTTTACAAAAATTTTTGTCAAGTTTGACATTTAAAGTTTATATATAACACAATATGCCAATAAGAAACTTCACATGATGTGGTAGTCGCAGACCTTATAAATGCTTATTTTTTAATGTAAATTTCTTACTTTTTGAATTAAGTTTTTTTTTCTCTGTGTTCTGAACTAAAGCATACTTTAATAAATTGAAATGCAAAATTCTTTTTTACCTTACTTCATAGTGATATAAATAAGCTAACTCTTAAAACTTAAACCCTTATGAATTTCACACTTATGTGATTGTTAATAGGCTATGTATGTCCAGGCAGCACTGTGCCAAACTTCTACTAATGTAGCAAAAAAAAAAAAAAAAAAAAGTTGGAATTTCTTTGTACTAGCATGTTTAATATAAAATCAATAGTTTTGTTACTTGTATCTGTGAATAATATGATTAATTTGAAGACTTTGTAAAATATTAGTTTGGATATCTGTATGAAAAACTTGTGTAGTCTTGATTTAAGTGCTAAATATTATACCATTTGTAGCATAAGTATACCATTTGTAAAGTTTATCACCCCCCCCCCCCCCCCAAACCTTCCCAAGGGAAAAAAAAAAAGTCTTAATTCTCCCAATGGCAATTTTTAAAACAGGTAATTGCAATTTAATTTATTAAAAGCATGTGTAATTATTTCAAACACAAAAATTAATTTTTTCCCATTAACATATTTTGAAACGCAAACAACTCAATAATAATAATATCTTGCAATTAATCAATTATCAATATGTTTCAGAATTCAATTTTCAGAATGGATTTTTTCTAGTGAAAATATCTATTATATATGGGCAATTACTCCAATTAAAATGAATAAAGATACTTTATCCTTAATAAAATATTAGTTTAAAGATATTGATTCTGCACTAGTATTAGTATAGTAATTTTATGATATTTCATTTTTAAATTATTACTAATAATTTATTTAAAAGCAAAGCATAATTTTGATTATTGCCATTGATTTATATATTTTTGTAATCAATTAGTTACTTTAAATTGTATTTAATAGAAAGTAACAGGCATTTTACAACCCTATTTATTGATAAAAGTTTAATTTCATTAAAGAATGTAGGCTGGAAACAAATTCTGAACTATTTATATTAATTTAAGTGTGGACAAATTTATCTTTCATTATCATCTAGACACACTATAAAGATAGATTTAAAAAAAAAAAATCATGTTTGAAAATAATTTTTAAAATGATAAAAGTGAGTAAATTGCAAATACATTTTTTAAACAAATATTTTCCCCTATTCGACAGTGTAAAAACTGGAAATGTAGAATGCTCAATTATTATTATTAATACTGCTGTAAAAGAGAAATTTAATGGTTTAGTGTTGATAATGTCATTGTTTGCAGATGTATGCTTTTTTGAGAATATAAAGGCAGTCATCAGTGTTCACAATCTCACTTCAAATGCTACTTTTCATCCAAATTCAGGTGTTCATCTGTGTTATACCATGAAATTTTATAAGAAACAGATAATATTTTGTCATAACTTCATATTGCATTCCATGAGAACTACATTTTCATTTATATTACAACTTTTATAAATTTTAATGTTTAGTATATTTCAATAACTTTCCAAATTATTACAGTTTAAATAGTACTAAGTTCTATCTTATGTTAAGCTTACCTCTGTTGTATATATTTCTTAATATTAAAAAAATAATAATAAAATAATTAGGTAAATGCATTGTAGTAATAGTAATTTTGTGTGCGATTTTGTCATAACTATTTTCAACTGTGTGCGTGTTGCATCTTGAGGGCTGGTAAGATTTTTGAAAAAATTTTCTAACCCTGAAAATATGTGATAAACTAAAGTTTACACTTGAGAACAAAATGTGGGATTGTTATGTTAATTCCTAACCAAAATTATAAATGGGATGTTAAAAAAGGGGGTTCATTGCAAAATGTAGGTGTTAGATTTGTGTGATGTCTGCACAAAAATTTTTTTTAATAAATACAATTGGAAAGATATACTTCTTATCCAATTAAGAAAAATATTTATAGTAAGACTGAAAATGTATATAGGATCCTAACATTTGCAATCTCAAATACATTTTGCCACTAGAATATGGAATTTATTAGTTGCCTTGCAAAAATCATCAATATACTACAACACAATTATAAATATATTGCTGGGAGGAGGAAGGCATCTGAAATTATAGAGTACAAATGAGTGAAAACTTCATAAAAGCTTTTGCCAATTTTTTTTTTTTTTTTTTTTTTTAAGTACTTTAAATTAAATTAAAAATTAATCATATTTTGACAAGTAATTTATACATTATGCACATATATATATACATATTTTTTTCTTACAAAGTTATTTTTAATGTAAAAATATTTGTTTGATAATGGATTTGTGTTTGTAGGTATAATTTTTCTTTATTTCCTAGGTATATGATCAATTATTAAGAGATTTTAATGAACTGAAACAAGAAAATAGCTGTTTAGTCCAAAGTTTAAAACAGAGGGACCAGTTAATAAAGGTAATTCAAGTATAAAAATTACATAGCAAGCTATTGTTGTTTTGCTAATCGTGAAATAAAGGAATTTGACTGAATTAGTCAATATAACATAATAAACTGCCTGTCTTTTAAAGGCAAAGTACAGTCTTTTTTTTTTTTTTTTTTTTTTTTTTTTTTTTTTTTTTTTTTAATTGATGATTCTACACTAATTTCATAAGAGTCTTCTGAATTCTCTTGAAATCTATTATTGATTTTGTATGTGTCCTTATACCATGGCTGACAGTTTTCTGTCCTATGATAGAATTCTGCACATTGTACATTTCTTAAACAGAAAATAATTAAAATATGTATTCCTCTGCTCTGATTGGACATATGTTTTATCAGAGTTTTATAAAAGCATTACAATAAAACCCATCAAACAAAAATGTATGCATAAGAGAATCTTGCCTTAAATGAAAGTATTTTATGGTCTGAGAGGGAAGAAAAAGTGCAATTCAATTATAATAGACCTTGTCTAAAACATTAGTTTTTCCCCAGTTCTTGTGATTCTGTCTGTAATGGTTTATATTTCAGTCTTGGAAATTTTCTGACTTTAGCATAAGATTTAGATACACATTTTATAAATTTTTATTTTCATTTTTTTTTTCTCTTTTAGTTTTAATTTAATCAGTTTGATCCAAAAACTGATGTTTATGTTTTTGTTATTGAAATGTAAACTTTAGAATTTTTTTTTTCTATAATTCTTGTTTTTATTAAATTATTTTGGCCATTCACAAATCTTTTTGCTTTTATTGAAAAACATATTTTTGTCTAAACTTTGAAAGTAATTTTCCTTCCTAATTGCATTAAATATTTTGATTTAAGGGGCCAGTACAATGGAATTCCCTGTTTGTGAAATCCCATGCTAACCTATGGGGAAACTTTGAAATGCGATGTCTCGTTACCTAATATAATTATTAAAATACCACTTTCCCCATCAGAAACTAGACTTCAGATGACAATGATGTGCATTTTTAAAATTTGTCTATGTAAATTTTAAGTATATGTAAGAAGATGATAAAAATTAATCAAATGGAAATTTCAAAGTTTAGTGGGATATTTTATGTACTTAAAATTTACATAGACAATTTTTAAAAATGCTCATCATCAACATCTGACGTCTACTTTCTGATGGTGAAAGTGCTATTTTAATAATTATATTAGGTAATGAATCGCCGTACTTTGAAAGTTTTCCCATAGACTTGCATGGGTTTTTGCCATCAGGGTTTCACTGCAGCTGAGCCTTAAGTTTCCAAAAAACTGAATTTACTTTTATTTTTTATATTTTTCTCTCAATATGATATGTATGACTTTTATTAGAAGCTATACTAACTGATTATTACTTTTTAGAAATGTTTTGTTACATCTACCTATTATCTCTTATACATACTTTATATATATATATAAAATGCAAATAGAAATTTCATTTTGGCTGCTTATTAGTTGAGTACTGCCAAGTAAATTTTGATGATATCGGTTAGGTAATTTTTCCATGGAAAATTCTAAAATATGACATATTGTTCTATGTTTCTTTCCTTTTAAAACATACACATATCACTGATTTCATTTAAAATACAATAACTTTCACTTAAATGACATAAATTTAAAAAGAGTTTATCAGGTACATTTAAAATACACATCTTTCATTAATCTCATTTAAAGTCGTATAAAGAAGTAAATAAAGGTGTTTTCCAGTATAGGTTCTGGGCGAGGAAAAAAAAATGGCATTGTATTTTCCAGTAACCTATTTACTATTTCATATCAGAAGCAATTTTTCCATGCATGTATAATTTAATATAAAGAAGTTTTTAATCTGTTTTATATGTAGAAACAGAAGTAATTTGCATATATGTATAAACAAAAAAAAAAAAAAAAAAAAAAAAAAAAAAAAAAAAAAAAGGTACAGATGCCATATAGTATACCCACCAAGGTATCTAACTGATGTCAAAATGGCATTATTTTACCTCATATGGTTACCTGGCTATTGCTGTTCTTTTAATAATAAATTGTTTATTTACTTTTATTTTTTGTTTTAAAGTTATATAAATTCTTTTGCTCTATAGTTAATTAATTAAACCTAATTTATTTAATGTATTTCCTTTTTAAAACAATAGAGAATGATTAAAAATATATAACTAATATTCAAAAACAAGATTTTCACACATTAATATCAGAAAAAATTGCTCCAAATGTGGTGCGTATATAATATCTGGGTCAAAAAGTACACATGTAAACAAAAATAAAATTTATCAGGTTTGTTTTCATAGCTATTTATATACTTATTGACAACATATTTTACTTTCTGAAGTCCAAATTGCACTAAACTTTAAAAAAAAGAAAGTGTTATCGTCTTTATAGTGGAAAAAAATGTAGATAAATAATTAATAATAAGGATAATAACATAAACTAAAATATTTTATTTCTACATCTTAATAGTGTTTCTAATTTACATTCAAATAAATATATATTCTGCATTAACTTCATTTGAAATTACATTGACAAATTGCTATCTCATTCTGTGAAGTAAACAAACACAAGAAATTCATTCATTGTGAATGATAAATGATAATCATTCGAAAAGCAAATACAACAACAATGAATGGACAATATTCTTATGATATCATAGTAGGCAAATTAGTGCAGTTTTTAAATTGGTGGCTCTAAATTTACGGTTTGTGTTTATGAGAATTTTCTTTTGATATTTCTTGGTTAGTTCTTGATTTCTCTATCAGAATCTTCTGATTTGGCTAAAGATTGATCAAATAAATTGAATTATGAATAAAAGTAGTATGATACATTGCTTAGCATGCATTCAAAGGAGACCAAACTGGTCATCAAGGGTGGCTTAGGGAAAAATATTCAGCCATGTGGCTTTTTTGAACGTATTTTTTAATTTGTGAGTTAAATTTTGGTAAAAAATATTTATACATGTGTACTTTACAGATTTACATTTGCTGTGACATCACGAGAATATTGCTTATTGAGTTTATTTTATCTTTATACTTTTATTGATGCCATTTTTTAGGTGCGTTCGTAATTATATAATACGTAGCACCTATAGTGATCGTTCAGTCCGTCCGTCTGTCCGCATATAACAACGCAAAAACTACCCAACCGAATCGTTTGAAATTTAAAATACATAATTATTACATAATTTTGTCGAGTCATTTCAAATTTTATGAGAATCGGATGGATAGATCAATTACAGGGACGATCAAAAGTATTCCATTACATTACGGTCAATGGGGAAAAAAGTTTCAAATGCATTTTAATCGTTTGAAATTTAAAATACGCAATTATTACATAATTCTGTCGTGTTATTTCAAATTTTTTGATAATCGTGTGCATAGATCAATTACAGGGACAATCAAAAGTATTCAATTACATTATGGTCAATGGGGAAAAAGTTTCAAATATATTCTATACGTTTGAAATTTAAAACACATAATTATTACATAATTTTTTCGAGTTATTTCAAATTTTATGAAAATCGGATGCACAGATCAATTACAGGGAAAATCAAAAGTATTCCATTACATTACGGTCAATGGGAAAAAATGTTTCAAATGCATTTTAATCGTGTTACACTCATGCGAACTTAATAAAATTTATATGCAACTATAAAGTACATATTATACTATACATCTTACATAATTTGTGGTGCAAAGAACATTTGTTATTGATTTACAAGGCCACACAAAAGTATTCCATTACATAATGGTATAGGGAGAACATTGTTTGATGAGCGTTTTAATTGTAATTCACTATTTACAATGTTATGAGATTGATATATGAAAGTAATATTTTTAAAACTTCGTTATCGTTCGAACGCACCTAATTTGCTACGCTTCACGTGCAATTTCCAACTTGTTTTTCATTACAATGAAATAGAAAATATGTTTTCATTTTAATACTTACTGGTTAAACATAAAAACATGTATATAAAATACATGTAAAAGATTTGTTCCAGTGAAAGTGACTGCATGCTTAGTTTTAAATAAATTTTTGCCTTGACACATGTAACAAAAAAAAAAAAAAAAAAAAAAAAAAAAAAAAAAAAAAAATTGATCTGAATGGTATCAAAATGATGTAATTTGTACATCATTTTTCACATCATAAGTTTTACATCATTTCTCGCATCATAATTTTTACATCAATTATGTAAACTATGGATTTCTCTGTTTTTGTCAAGAAATAGAAGTTTATTTTTAAATGGCATCCAAAACCCAATTACAATTTTTAGAAATATATAACAATGGTGTTAACAGACAGCCCTATCAGTTTCAGTTTTACCACATTTACATTACTTCTAAATCTAAATACTGTACAAATTTAAATGTTATATGATAAAATAAGAATAAATTTAACTTTAGCATATATATATATTTTTTTAAAACTTTTTCTCAGTTTAGCGACATTTAAAACTATTTTCAAGCATGAATTTTTTTTTTTAATCTCTTTTAACCAACTTAAAGAATGGATGAAAAAAAAATAAGTCATAGGATTAGATTATCCATAGAATGCAGCATTTTGTTACTAAATTGAAATCTGCTAACCAAAAAGACACATTCAATTTATGTCGTACAAAAAGTAATATGTCAAACTGCTTGAAATTTCTTTTGATTCAGATTATGATAGGAATTATATTTCATTATTTTTAAAAGATCCATTGAGTATGAAATTTATATCAAAGATAGTGTTTTGTTTGTAGAAACAGCTCAGCCATCCTGATTGTGGAAAAGGAACAAGGAAACCATGCAAAGAAATTATCAGTAGAAAAGATTAATATTCTGTTTTGCCTGCAGATTGCCCCCAATATTATTGAAAAATATTTTCTCTATTTTTACATAAAAATTAATGAGCTTAAAACCAAGGTTGGCACGGTTTAAACCAATTGGTTTTAACCATGATTTAAACCGTTTCCCCCCCCCCCCCCCCCCCCCCCCCGAAAAATATCTAATGATATTTTTTCATTTTTCTTTATAATTTAAGACTTACAAATTATTGTATATAAATATTTTCTGCTTTTAACACTTTTTTTCAGCAATAAGTATTAGATATATTGGGCCTAGGTTTTTTTTATATATAGGATGAAAATCACTATGCATTGGTGAACATATTCCATTGCTTTAAAGAAAAATCTTAGAACATGTGAATTGATCAAAAATAAAATAGATTAAAAATATTCAATATCTAGTGTAAAATATTTTCATTAAAAAAATGCAGATTATTTAAAGGAATCTATCATAACATGCACAAGCTTTTGTATATGGAGCTACATATTTGATGATATTAGTAAAACTAGATCTTTAAGATATTAGTAAAACTATAAAAGAATTTTTTATTTATTTTTTTATTCGGGAGATAATCTTTAAAAATGAAAATCAAAATATGAATTTGTATAAGAGAGTATTCAAAAATTGTGTGCTAGTTATAGTATTTTAACAATAACAAACTAATTGTTAACTCTCAAAAAACAAAACCCCCAAAAAGTATCTCTTGTGGAAAATAATATTTACATTCGTCAAACTACATCAGATGTTTATTATAAGTAATAAAAAGATTGTTTATAAAAGATTTTCAAAGTATCAATGTTTCACTGTATAGAGTAGTTTATTGTTTGGACGTAAGACTGTTTACTAATAACTGTTTAAATTAAAGTGTTTTTTTTTTTTTTTTTTTTTTTTTTTTTTCTCTCTTCTCAATTTTCTACATAATTCACTGTAATTATTTAATTTAAATTATTTTCAAATGAATTTATATTTCTTATAATCCAACAATGTCTATTTTTATTAATAAATATGCATGTATATGTACTAAAAAAGGATGTTTAAAAAAAAAAAAAAAAAAAAAAGGGTTTAAACCAAAAAAAAAAAAAAACCTTGTTTAAACCACCAAAAAAAGTTTTTTTTTTTTTAAACCTGTTTTTTTTTTTTTTTTTTTTTTTTTCCAATCTTGCCTAAAACAATGTATATGTTTCAAAAGAAATGAAATTGGAACAAAAAATGAATTGATGAGAACATTTTTTTTTATGTCGAATTTTGAAGGTTCCATCTCATAGAATTATTATTTGAAAAAGTTCTATTATTAAAGTAACATGTTAATGAAAGATTAGCCTTTTAAAAATATTTTC